>OY294047.1:49895567-50245614 GCA_958510825.1 Brachypterus glaber | reverse complement strand
TTTAGATGACGTTACAAATCTACAAGTTCTGTGTCTCGAAAAAGTAAAAAATTAAAACTTTTCGCAAAAAAAAATGCACCGACTTCTATGTCTCTAAAAAGTAAAAAATAAAAAATACCCCCAGTTTATCACATTAATATATAGTGGGCGCTGTATATAACGAACTTTTAATTAAAAAATTGTTAAAAAATAAATTAAAAATATATTATTCTGGCACCGGAAGGGCTAAAATTTGCCTAAACAATACCTAATTATGCCAATATCTGACTATTCGGAATCAATTATGATAATTAATTTTTGGAAAAAGCATTGTTTTATTTTTGTCGCATATATTTATTTCTTAATGAGAATTTTACTATTAGATTATAGACTATATGCAACCTATTATAAGTTACCTATATAAGTAGTACTTTTACTAATGATGGTCAGTATTCATTATTAAATTAACAGAGCAAGCTCATCCGTTACTTAGGTGCTAGTTAAGATCGGCGAGAAATTAAAAACAGTGCGAATCAACCCTGGATTTAAGGATAATTTTAAATTAAAAAAAAAATGTAAGTTTGTTTTTTTATTGGTAAATATTTTTAAGTTTTAAAAAACTCATCATGTTATTGGTGCTCCATTAAAATTAAATAAGTGATACTCATTTCTACGTCAAAGGATATTTAAAATTACTAAAAAAAGCAAAGTAGGTAAGTCTGTTTTGTATTTTTTTTTTGGTATTCAATTCAATTTATTTAGATTTTTATAATTCTCTTGTGTTTTATTATTTAAAGTCTTAGTTCCGTCAATTGTAATTAAAAAAAAACTAATTTTTAAAAATTTTGAGATCTTTGTTACAATATATTATATTACCTATCTCTAATCAACCCCAAATTTTTTAAGGAATCTCAAAGAATAATATTTTGCACGGTTCCCATTTTAATATGAAAGAGTACTTTTAACTTAACAACTCTTTCAGTAGATTATCAATTGAAATGGACATCAACAGAATTTTTTAATGTAAGAAGGTATTTTAAATTAAAATATTTTTGTTTTAAAATCCCCAGTTTATCTCATTAATGATAATAATAACTCTAACCTGTGGGCGCTGTATATAACGAACTTTTAATTAAAAAATTGTTAAAAAATTAATTAAAATATATTATTCTGGCACCGGAAGGGTTAAAATTTGCCTAAACAGTACCTAATTATGCCAATATCTGACTATTCGAAATCAATTATGATAATTAATTTTTGGAAAACGCATTGTTTTATTTTTGTCCCATATATTTATTTCTTAATTTTTATTTTACTATTAGATTATAGACTATATGCAACCTATTATAAGTTACCTATATAAGTAGTACTTTTACTAATGATGGTCAGTATTCATTATTAAATTAACAGAGCAAGCTCATCCGTTACTTAGGTGCTAGTTAAGATCGGCGAGAAATTAAAAACAGTGCGAATCAACCCTGGATTTAAGGATAATTTTAAATAAAAAAAAAAAAATGTAAGTTTGTTTTTTTTTATTGGTAAATATTTTTAAGTTTTAAAAAACTCATCATGTTATTGGTGCATCATTAAAATTAAATAAGTGAGACTCATTTCTACTTCAAAGGATATTTAAAATTACTCAAAAAAGCAAAGTAGGTAAGTCTGTTTTGTATTTTTTTTGGTATTCAATTCAATTTATTTAGATTTTTACAATTGTCTTGTGTTTTATTATTTAAAGTCTTAGTTCCGTCAATTGTAATTAAAAAAAAACTAATTTTTAAAAATTTTGAGATCTTTGTTACAATATATTATATTATTTATCTCTAATCAACCCCAAATTTTTTAAGGAATCTCAAAGAATAATATTTTGCACGGTTCCCATTTTAATATGAAAGAGTACTTTTAACTTAACAACTCTTTCAGTAGATTATCAATTGAAATGGACATCAACAGAATTTTTTAATGTAAGAAGGTATTTTAAATTAAAATATTTTTGTTTTAAAATCCCCAGTTTATCTCATTAATGATAATAATAACTCTAACCTGTGGGCGCTGTATATAACAAACTTTTAATTAAAAAATTGTTAAAAAATTAATTAAAAATATATTATTCTGGCACCGGAAGGGTTAAAATTTGCCTAAACAGTACCTAATTATGCCAATATCTGACTATTCGGAATCAATTATGATAATTAATTTTTGGAAAAAGCATTGTTTTATTTTTGTCGCATATATTTATTTCTTAATGAGAATTTTACTATTAGATTATAGACTATATGCAACCTATTATAAGTTACCTATATAAGTAGTACTTTTACTAATGATGGTCAGTATTCATTATTAAATTAACAGAGCAAGCTCATCCGTTACTTAGGTGCTAGTTAAGATCGGCGAGAAATTAAAAACAGTGCGAATCAACCCTGGATTTAAGGATAATTTTAAATTAAAAAAAAAAAAAATGTAAGTTTGTTTTTTTTATTGGTAAATATTTTTAAGTTTTAAAAAACTCATCATGTTATTGGTGCATCATTAAAATTAAATAAGTGAGACTCATTTCTACGTCAAAGGATATTTAAAATTACTAAAAAAAGCAAAGTAGGTAAGTCTGTTTTGTATTTTTTTTGGTATTCAATTCAATTTATTTAGATTTTTATAATTAAGATTTTTACATTTAAGTATCATCCGCCTAAACATAGTTTGTGTGCGGAATCTGTTTTAACCCTCTGCCACAGACACCTTATTTATGGAACGTTATACCAGACATAGCGTAAAAATTACCTTTAAATAATTTAAAAGTCCAACAGATTTTTTAAAATGTTGTCACTTTAGATGTTTTAGTTCTTTGTGCAATTTTTACTAATTAAACCCAAGAAAATAGCTTTAAATAACTTTTATTTATTAAATATAATTAATTATAATTATTACCAATTAATACAATCAATAATCAGCTAAATATTATAAAAAAAACTAAATTTTTAAACGTCAGTTCATACTATTTATTTGAGCAAATGTCATTGATCCGGGCTACTTGATTTTTATGAAAATTCCATGAAATTGAATTTAATAATTTATTTTATTATTTGAATAAAAATAGTTAAATAGTGCTAGTAGTGAAAAACTCATATATAAACTTTGGTAGAGAAGACTATTATAGCCTCGCACTCTTAAATCCCTCATTGCTACGCAGCTCGGGATTTAATACGCTCGGCTATAAAAAATGTCTTCTCTAACTAAAAAAATATTACAAAATAAAGTTACAAACTTAATCATAAATAAACAACATAAGCATAAAATAATTAAAAAAAATAATATATTTTTTTTTGGAATGAATAAACCCTATTCTTTTTATTATTACGTATTTTTTTTGTACTGTAAAATTGAACCTACTGCAAATTTGTTACCTAAAGTTTAAAGTTTAGACTTTAATTTATTAAAAAAAAATGTTATTATTTTTTTAAATGGGCATTTTTTAACTTAAATCTAACTTCGTCTTAAGGTATATATTTTTAATTAAAAAAAATATTATTTATGCAATTAATAATATATTTTTAAATTGTTTCTATTACAATTAATTAATTTTTTCTTAGAATCTGAAATAGATTGAAATAATTATTATTCAATTATAATTAATATTTTGCATAATAATTTGCTTTATTTGATTTATCATACTTGCACTCTTATCTACAGTGCATATCAAAAGTCTTCCCCATTTTTAAATAGCTAGAATAGTATTATACGGTAGTTACGAACTTCCAAAATTTTCAAAAATTGTCCTAGACAAAAAATTCTCGGACACAAATTGGTTTCGAGAAAAAATAAGAAATTTTTGCTGTTTGTCTGTCTGTCTGATGTCACTATTTTTGTAGAGACGATAACTCAAGAACGAATAATCCGATCGACTTGAATTTTTCAGGAAAAATCAAGGGCTATGAAGGGAAGATCTCTTTGGTTTTTAAAAGCAAAAAAGTTATACGGGGTTATACTTTTAAAAAATAAAAAAAATTAAAGAAAATTCCGATTAAGGTTTTTTTTTTTTGGGAAAAATTGCTTTTTTATAATGATCAATTATGCTAATGTAAAAAGTAATCCCCACAAAAACAAAACAGTTATGGGGTGTCAAACTTTTTTTTTTAATTTCTTAATTTTTGTTTAATACTTCGTTTTTCGCAAAAAGAAAATAAAAAAAAATTGAAAATGTTTTCTTTTTTTGAAAAAAAAAATATATATTATTTTTTTTTATTTTTCATTTTTCAAAAAAAGATCTAATTTAAAAACAAATGACTTTAAAAAATTTAAGTTGGTGTCGCTATATCACGTTTTTAAAGAAAATAATGCTCTTGTTTTATTACCATTTTAAGAGTATACTCTTATAAGATGATTTAAAATAAAATAATAATTTTTGAAATTGCTCGTACTGTTACTGAGAGCTAAAGTACCCAAGTACTCAAGTTTTGATCAGCCTGCACAATGTCACTTATTAATATTCATATATTCATCATATTATTTGAATGAACGCAATTCTTAGCAGTTTTTACACAATGACAATAAAATCTAGATCGGGTCAAAAATAATTGAAAATTGAATACTTACCTAGTACGACAAATGGACTTTCACCTCAAAATTAAATTAAAAATTAAAATTAAATTAAATGGCACAACTTGTTTTAGAAAAATGTTGGTTGTTGAGCAGATATTTGCAAAAACCTCAAGATATCGAAACAATTTTTGACCATTTTATCATTATTTCAAAATTTCAATTATTAATTAACTGAAAAAAGCAATCGGACCTAGTGAGAATCGAACTCACGCTAGCTTGCGTCTCAGGATTTGAATAAGATGTCGCTCGGCTACACTCCCACATGCTCGGCTATACTTCCACATGCTCGGCTATACTCCCACTCGCTCGGCTATACTCCCACATCCTCGGCTATAATCCCACATAACAAATTAAATTAAGCTATTTCCAAATTGCTAGGCTCCGGATCCGGTTCCTTTGGGTTCTGGTAGCTTCGAAAGCTGTGGCAATAAGCTACCAATAAATCTATTTGTTACTTGCCTAGTCATATACATAACATTTATTACATTCAGATTAAGCTATTTTCAAAGATATATTTTCTGTAAATACACAATAATTCTGGAGCTTTTGACATATATGATATTTTTTTTTTAAATGAGAATTAATGAAATGACATTTTAATTAAATGAAAATTTTTTCGACTTTATAGTATTGACATATATCAAATGAACTTTTTAAAGTCTATTTTTACCCCTTGGCCTGCCGAATAATTACACAGGCCCACAAAAGAAAAAAAGTGGGCTGTGCTGGGGTTGAGACCTAACTATTATTATGTATTTTGGGATGCTGAATACGAATCTTTCATAAAAAAAGACACTTCGTCTGCTTATTTTGTTTCTACACTGAAAAAACTGTCTGGACCCACAAAAAAAAGTGGTCTGTGCTGTGGTTAAGACCCACGGATTCTTATGTATTTTGGGATGCTGAACACGAATCTGCCATAAAAAAGGCACTTCATGGGCTTATTTTGTATCTACACTGGAAAAACTGTCTGGGGCCACAAAAAAAAGAGTAGTCTGTGCTGGGGTTTAGACCCACCTATTTTTATGTATTTTGAGATGGTGAACAAGAATCTGTCATAAAAAATGCACTTCAATGGCTCATTTTTTTGTTACATTGAAATAATATGAGATTTTTCCAAATCCAAAATACATAAGAGTAGGTGGGTCTCAACCCCACCACAGACCATTTTTTTTATTTTTTGGGCCTGTGTTGTGAAAAATTGTGAAAATAGACTAATCTAAATGTAATATTTGTAATGTGTACCTAAGTTAAAAATTCATTTTTCTTATATCCCATTCTTCTAGCACCCAAGGAACCCGATCTAGGACACGGCGATTGACAAATAGCTTAATTTGAATGTACTTTAAAACATATATAAAATACAGCTGGTAGAAAATAATGAATAAAAATGGTCAACAGCTCTTAGACTATTAGCAGAGAAACAAATGAAAACACAATATGCGTAATGAAGAAAACTTTAGAAGCATATAGGTTACAAGAAATTTCAAATAGTATATACTGAGAACAATAGCGTAATTATTAACGTAATAACGTAATTGCCTTGCCTTGCTTCAAAACGCAGGCAATTCAGCTGACCCTTCCGTCCTGCTGGCTAGCAGAGCCTGGTAGGAAGAGACGTGGAAATGGGAGGGACTGCGTTCAAGAAAGAAAAAGAAAGTATTTGGAGGAGGAAAGATAGGTGGTACGCGTACCTCTAACAACTGGTGAATTCAGCCTCGTGGTTTAGGGAGCGTGTTCTATTTAAAAACTCACGTCTCTTGACAAGCTGTAATGTGGGTGTTCTCCGATGTATTTTAAATTCATTTATGTGCACATAGAAACTACATATCACATCCAATTACATGTACATGTTCATGCTTAACTTTGGGTATACTTAGGGCAACTTGCACCAACGATGTTTTAACTTTAAACTTAGTTTAAATTGTCAGTCAACCAATCAAAACACAGCATTTTTAACTTAAACTCAGTTTAGTCGAGATAATCCCAGTTTAAGAGTTGGTGCAAGTGGCCATAATACACATAAAAACGTTAGACCAAAATGCCTTTCAATATTTTGGTAAAACATTTATTAAAATCAGCTGATTGTCGCCATCTTTATTAATCATCCTTCCTCAAAAAACTTTTATAGTGACAACAACGTTGTTGTATTATTAAATAATATGAATCTACAATTTTAATAGTGTATTTATATAACGTTATAATGTTTTAGACTTTTTCGTTAAAATGGTATTATATACCTCATGTTACAACAACGTTTGGTTGTACTATTTTTAGATTTTTCTATCAGTGTGTGTCTTCTTTTTTTCAGATTAAAAATGACCCCAAATATATCGCTTCCCACAGGAGAACTTCGTGTAACAGACGAAGAAAATCCCGAGCCAAAACTAGCCGAAGAAGTAACTAAACCACAAGTCCCTAAGTTGGAGTTGGTTTGGAGGAATATTGGGTTATTCGCATATTTTCACTTGCATGCGTTATATGGAGTTTATGTAATATTTACTTCCGCAAGATTGTATTCAACAGTTTTTGGTAATTAGAAAATTTTAAAGTTAAACTCTAATAAAATAGAACCTTAATTTTTTTCATATTAACTGAAAATTTTTTAATATATTAATACTTGGATAACACAGGTTTACAAAAAAAAAGTCAGGACTATTTGACCGGACCATGGTATTCCTAGGTATTTTGGCGCCCTGAATCAGATCCCGGGGTCAGTTTTACCCCATCACGTCAGGAAAACGAGATTTCAAGGTCATTTGGAGGTCAAAATGGTGATTTTTTGGGAGCGGCCCCTGGACAACAACTCAACGTTCAGAAAGTATTCAAGACCTACACTGTTACCCGTGAAGTTAACAGGTCGCTTGAGATATTGTCCCGGGGTCGCTCCCAAAAAATCACCATTTTGACCTCAAATGACCTTGATATCTCTGACGTGATAGGGCAAAACTGCCCCCGGGATCTGATTCAGGGTGCCAAAACCTGTGTAATTGTTATTAAATTATTATATATTGTTTTTACTTGTATAATTGTTATTGTATTTCAACTTGATACATATACATACACGGTGTATTTGAAATATGGTCGGAAATTTTAACAGATGGTTTAACATCATAAAAAATGACAAAAAGTTCCTATAAACATATGTCTAAAAATGCGTCATAAGGGAGCTACGCCCCTTTGAAAGTGGCTAAAAAAATCGGTTTTTATTTAATAACTCAGGAACCCTTTGAGATATATTAACGAGGTTTTGCACGTGAATTAATCCTAATAAGGCCCATCTTTGTATGTAATTTTCACTTACTTATTTAAACCAGGGGTGTGCGAAACGGGGGGGCTTATCAGTTTTTTGTCCCAAACTTTTTTCTGTGTAACTTTTTTGCAGTTTTATTTTTGAAATATGATTCCCCAGGTCAAAATACATAAAAAGGTACTCTTGTTGTAATACTGTAGGATTAACCGTTTTCGAGAAAAATTCATTTGAAGGTGAAATTCCACGGTTCGAGGACGAAAAATTAAATACTAAAATGTTGAAACCAAAATTTTAATGATGCAGGGCGAATGTACATTAAAAACTAAGAAAAAAACCTCATATACAGGTACTTCCAAAAATGAATCCTAATGGAGCTATGGTCTCCTAAATAAGCACCATTTTTAAAGGGCTATGGTAGCTTTAAAAGCGTTTTTTCGACCTACATGTATGGAAACTTTTTTTCTTAGCTTTTGATGTAGAATAACATTGCATCATTAAAATTTTGGTTTTCGACATTTTAGTATTTAATTTTTCGTCCTCGAACAGTGAAATTTCACCTTCAAATTAACTTTTCTCGAAAACGGTTAATCCTACAGTATTACAACAAGAGTACCTTTTTTATGTATTTTGACCTGAGGAATCATATTTTAAAAATAAAATTGGAAAAAAGTTACACAGAAAAAAGTTTGGGACAAAAAACTGATAAGGACCCCCCTTTTCACACACCCCTGGTTTAAATAAGTACGTGAAAATTACATACAAAGATGGGCCTTATTAGGATTAATTCACGTGCAAAACCTCGTTAATATATCTCAAAGGGTTCCTGAGTTATTAAATAAAAACCGATTTTTTTAGCCAATTTCAAAGGGTCGTAGCTCCCTTATGACGCATTTTTAGACATATGTTTGTAGGAACTTTTTGTCATTTTTTATCATGTAGAATCACCTGTTAAAATTTCCGATCCTATTTCAAATACACCCTGTATATGTATATGGGTTAAGTGAAAAAATATCCAAGCTAAACTTGGCCTATTTTTTTCTCATTAGTGACTATTTATTATTATTATTTTTAAAAGTAAAGTTAAATTTTCCTTCGAGGTGAAACTCTATCTATCTATCTGTCTATCTATCTGTTAATATTTTCCATATTTTTTCTAGCATTTATTTTATACCAATTTGGAGGATTTGGAATTACTGCGGGCGCCCATAGGTTATGGGCCCATCGTTCCTATAAAGCGAAATGGCCGCTTAGAATGTTGCTTACCATATTTAACACATTGGCTTTTGAGGTAATTATAAAGTCTATAATGCTACGCATTCCATTACATACTGTTCAAAGTGGATGGTATATTGAATTTTTTCAAATACTTAATCATGTTATCAAGTTACAAATATTAAAAAAAAAACAAACAGAACTTTTTTCAAAAAAAAAAAAAATTAGGTAGACTCAAAAATATTCAATTTTTTTTTATTTTCTTTTTGTGGAAAACGAAAAACTTTTTTTTTTCTTTTTTAATTTTCTTTTTGAGGAAATCGAAAAATTTTAGAATATTTATTTCAAAAAAGAATTTACAATAAGAAATTTCAATTTTTTTTTATAAATTTCTTTTTACGAAAAACGGAAAAATAAAAAAAAAATGTTGAAAATTATAGTTTTTTATTTTTTAAAAAGTTTAACCTCTCATAACTAAAAAAAGTTAAGTTAATCAAAATTTTCTTTCAGCTTTTTCCATTTTTTTAAAAGTTTAACCCCAATAACTTTTTTGTTTTTGTGGGGATTACTGTCAAAAACAATAGGGATCTTCCTCTCATAGAACTTGATTTTTCCTAATAAATGCATTCTTGTTATTTTTAGAATTCTGTGATAGAATGGTCTCGTGACCACCGCGTCCATCACAAATTCAGTGAAACAGACGCAGATCCTCACAATGCCAAACGCGGTTTCTTCTTCTCGCACATTGGTTGGCTCATGTGCAAAAAGCATCCAGAAGTGAAAAACAAAGGAAAGCAGATTGACTTGTCTGATTTATTTGCTGATCCAATTTTGGCGTTTCAACACAAGCATTACATGATTTTGATGCCAATAGTTGCATTTGTTTTGCCAACTTTGATACCAATGATGCTATGGGGAGAAACTTTCGGCAATTCTTTTGCTTTGAATATTTTGAGATACGTCGTAACTCTAAATGCTACTTGGTTGGTGAATTCAGCTGCTCATATGTTTGGCGATAAACCCTATGACGAGTAAGTAGAACTACTAATAGGTTTGTTTTGTTTCCCGAAAATATAATTTTTCTACTACTGCTTTAGAATGTAAGCAAATACACACACTTTTCAAACACAGAATGAACCCATTCTAGCTCTAGATACGGTATGAATATTCCGTATCAAGTGTTAGAATGAGCACATGTAGTACCATCTCTTGTTTATAAAAGTAAAGAAAACTGTAGCAAAATTAGCAAAAATATATTTATTTTACCATGAAATATTGAATAATTTAATGCAATTTAAAGTTTTTCGTTAAAATTACATAAAGTTATTAGTTTTTCTTAATATTTGACCAGTTTTTTATCAATTTAGTTCAAAAAATTAAAACTGCTCCATCTATTGTTATATATTCAAACCTGATATATGTCACAACAATTTGACATAACCTTCAATGTTTGCATTATAATTTGTAAATATGTTCTAAAATTAAATAAAAATCTTTTTTAGGTACTGATTTGATAAAATTATTAAATAATATTAATTACTTTATTTAAAAATATTTGTTTTATTGCATTTACAATGTCGAGTCACAAAAAACATTGTTTTTAACCTTGTCCGCAGTTTAAAGCCATAAAGTGTTTTATATTTGCAGTCGAAGAAAAAGTATAGTCTACAACACGTATTCCGCGCTCGTCTGCCGTCTCGTATGACAAAGCGCGGAATATTGTCTATTCCATACTAGTTATAGAATATACTATTCTGATCTGGTTCAGAACGTGCGCAGTTGTGATTGAGCACTCTTCAGTTGCAACTGCGCCGGTTTTAAACCAGTTTAGAACTGCTATTTTCGGGAAACAAAACAAACCTTATTAATTGTGCCCTGTTATGCATAAAGTAACCAACCCACAAATTTAAAAAAACGAGATAATGCTGTGTGCTGATTTAGAAATGTTCATAATACATTCCTACATCCCACCTACAATATGTGAAATATTTTGGGTTGGTTGCTTTTTTGCATAACAAAAAGAGCCCATTTTTCGCTGCCGGTTGCAATTTATAAGCTCAGCGCCCAGGCCGACTGCTTCATTAAACGTGTAATTTTGCCCTCCCTTAATGCAATACTGGATTTTGACCATTGCATTATAACTTTAGAACTCTAAAGCTTAGGAAAAGAAAATGAATCTCTCTTAAAAAAAGCCCAAGTTATAAGAGATAACGAAAAACATTAAATTAAAACCAAGGCGTCCCCACTATTTTGCTCGGCGTCCGCTGAAATACTAACAGATTTTCAAAAAAAAAAGGCATTTACATAATCCCCACATCCTAGCCCATGATTTAAATTTGTCGCCTGATGAATCCGAAAAAGTTTACTTTTCTGTGCTCGTATAACCGATCTCTATTTCTAATGTTTTTTTAGGAGTATTAGCCCTACCGAAAACCTCATGGTATCTGTACTCGCTCTCGGTGAAGGATGGCATAACTACCATCATACCTTCCCATGGGACTACAAAACCTCCGAACTAGGAAAATACAGTGTAAATTTTTCTGCTGCTTTCATTGACCTCTTTGCTAAAATTGGATGGGCTTATGAACTTAAAACTGTCTCCATGGATATGATTAAAAAACGTGTCGAAAGGACTGGTGATGGTTCCCATGAAGTATGGGGATGGGGAGATAAAGACCAACCTAAAGAAGATTACAAAGATGCCACTATTTTATACAGGAAGGATGAATGATTCTTTTTTTATGTTTTAAAAATAGAAAACTCTATATAGGCTCCTAGGCATAAATCAAATTATTATAAACAGTACCCGACGTATTTCTAGATATAGTCCAGTCTTTAAGTTAATAAAAGAGGCTTTACCTGAAAATAATTCAGGGAGTTTAGATTTTTGGTTTATTTATTTAAATAAACAATTTTGCGACATTGAACTCGATTTGGAAATGTAATTTTTTAACGTATTTTTCACAAAAAACGGACTTTTTAAAATATTTCAAGTTCGGTGCATCCTAGGACAAAAAACGTTTGATATGAAAATAAAGAGGACCAAATCTCCAACATTTTTTGTTTCATGTGTTTTTTTGTATGACTTATACCTAATTCACGGCTCCGGCTTAAACGTTACACTGTAGGGTTTTAGATTTTTCTTTATGACTCGGTTAGGAAGGCTTTTTTATGCTTAATACAATGGTGATTCAATCGAAAATCGGTTTACTCGAGATAATGGGGCACAAACGTATGAATTATTTAAAAAAAAATAATTTTACGTAAATTAAAAAGAAAGTGCCAGATAATTTTTTTTAATTTTCACCCAAAATGTTCTAAGGAGCATGCCTAACAGACGATAAAGAACAATTTTGGTTAAAAAAAAAATTTAAAATCTAAAAACGTATAGTGTAACGTTTAAGAGATATGTTAAAAATCCGTTTTTTTGAAAAAAGCACGTTAAAAAAATAAGAGTCCCAAATCGAGTTCAACGTCGCAAAATTGTTTTTTTATTTGAGGCCAATAAACCGAATCAAAACTCCCTGAATTATTTCCAGGTAAAGGCTCTTTTATTGACCTGAAGACTGGACTACAACTGAAAATAAGCCTGGTAGTGATTATAAAGAGGTATGAATGAGCATTTTTGTTGTGTTTTAAAAATAGAAAACTGTATATAGGCATAATACAAATTATAATGCTTAGGGCATTATAATTTGTAAATAGGTATGTTAATGTCAAAGTAGAAATATGATCTAAAATCCTTTTTTTTTTCAATCAATGGTTTGGGAGCAGATTTATACATAACATTTGGTTTGGGTGATTTGGATAGTGAGGATTATCTTTTTAACAACAACAATCGTTTAAGTGACCCTGGTACATCGTAGTTTAAGTTTTTTTCCAGAGTTCGGGGTTGAGCCACTATCATATACAAGATTTTTGAAAGGTCTATAATATTATATTATATAAAAATTTTGGACCAAATAGGCCTGAAAAATATTTTTACCAAAACTAATATATTGGATATTCTTGTTTTTTTCTTATTTGCATTTATACTGAAGATAAAAATAAAAAAAAAACATTTAAAAAATATATACTACACAATATGTAATACACAGGGTGTCCCAACGAACTAATAACTCTTCTCTCTAGAATACGCATATCGTTAATATAAAGTATCGCCAACATCTTCGTTTGTTTGTAAACAAATAGTAGGTATATTCAGGCCTGAACAATAAAAGTTACCAGTAACTGTTATTGTTGTCTCTATTAGAACAAAGCTGTGCGAGTAAGACAGAGGAATGTATATGTTGGCTAAGTTTTTGTCAGTTTTTACAAATGAAAAGCCTATTCTAGAGAGAAGAGTTATTAGTTCGTTGGGGTGTCCCATAACATACCGACAAACTCTCATGCATGGTACGGACATAAAATTTTGTAAAACGTGGAAAAATGGTTTTAGGACTTTTATTTATATCATCGATAAATAATTAATATTAATTTACAAAAAATGTCCATCAGTCCTTACATTAAAAATCACTTTTTGCTAATAAATTAACCCTTTTCCGCAATAGGAACCTTTTGGGCTTTAGATCAATCAAATGTTTCAAATACCTAAATTAAATTGAAAGTTCCGTTTTCTACCAAAGCCGCTTACTTGTGGATATATGTTTAATAAATAAAAAAAGAAATTCTTTTTATGTCCCCTATTATCCCTGTCTGAATTAGAGTGCAGTGACTCATTTGCGAAAGTGTGCTAAAAGGCGAGGATTATACCAATTCGGGTGCGGTTCGCGTAGCTCCCTCTGAGGGGAATCCCTTATACGAGAGCAGTATAATACTTTTTAGGTATGAGTCACTGCAGTCTAATTTATGCACGAATAATACCACCCCTGAAAGTAGGTAGGTTTTTGGGACACCCTGTTTATGTATACCTGTTGTATATACTATGTAGACCTCTAGGTTTATAGTTTAAAAAGTACTAGAAAATGAACAATTGCAGGACAAAAAAAATAATTGCCCAGTGTTATTGCAATGCCAATAAGCCATTTATAGTACTTTTACCTCAATATTTTTTTTATAAAAAATACTTTAATAATTATATTAATTACTGTAGACATTAGTTAGGATGGTAAATAATTTAGTATGAAAGTGATATTAGAATTTTATGTTATTATTTAAAATAATTTATTTTTTATTATAGTCGTTACTGATTTTTTTATTGTTTTATTTCAATATTTCAATATTTTCATTCCCCACATTTATTGATATCAATGGAGATTTCTCCCGTTAGATAAGACAGGGACAAAAGTTCTACCCAAAAAGGATAGAAGACATACATACACTCCCACTTCCACCCAACCAAACAAATTCTGTATTTGTTCTTTGTTGAACAAATACAATATTTACTTGGCCGGGCGAAAAGTGTAACTATATTATTTTTATTAAAGAAATTACTGGCGACATCTAAATTTTAGTAGAATTATCTTATTCTACAGATTCACATTAGCTATGTTCGTTCGTACCGCTCAGTGCTACACTTTCCGGCCAACCAAATAAATACTGTATTTGTTGTATGAAAAACAAATACAGTATTTATTTGGTTGGCTGGAAAGTGTAGCACAAATGAGATAGAGATAGGGTAGACGTCTTTTGTTTCATAATTCTAGTTGTAGAGAGCTCCATTACTCTCTTATACAATGTGAGCCCTCTAAGACGGATCAGCTTTTTTCTGGCGTTTTTGTAAAAGCTATCAAAGTAGTAATTACATTAGGCATATGGTATGCCGCATACCAGATTTTTTTTGGAGTCATAGCTATATAAAATGGTTTAGTAACAAATGTTAGTTAAAAACTTTTTTTCACTACTAGCTTTAGAACATACCATTATTCATCATTTTTTCAGACTGTGAA
The DNA here is from genome assembly GCA_958510825.1 of Brachypterus glaber. NCBI lineage: Eukaryota > Metazoa > Arthropoda > Insecta > Coleoptera > Kateretidae > Brachypterus > Brachypterus glaber. The sequence continues at coordinate 50,230,686 of OY294047.1, read as the reverse complement.
ATCAATTATAATTATTACCAATTAATACAATAAATAATTAGCTAAATATTATGAAAAAATTAAAAAAGTAAATTTTTTAAACGTCAGTTCAAAGCATTTATTTGAGCAAATGTCAGGCTACTTGATTTTTATGAAATTTCAAGAAATGGTCATTTTTCAAATACGATGTTTCGGAATTTACAAGGCGATATGGACCTGCAATAAATTATTATAAATAAATCTCGCAGTTTTTAAGATCAATAAATTTTAAGGACATTCAGCGTCCTTTAAGGGTTTTATAAAGGACAGAAGAAGAAAATAAAGGACTTTTCTTTAAAAGGACAGTATTTAATATTGTCGGTTGATACATTTAAACAGCTGATCATATAACGCACTTTTGAGATTAGCTGAAGTCGAATTTTGTTATTGTATTTGCTTGCTTGCTTGCTTGTTTGCTTTGATTGTTCAAAAACGTGCTTTTGAGATCTAAAAAATTCTAAAAATATTTACTTGACTACCCCATACAATTTGTGAGCAAGTAGATATTAAATAATGAAAAAATATTGCTATTAAGAACAGTTTAATAAAAAACTAAATATATATGAACAGTTCCAACTTTTCGAAGGTAATTTATCCCTTCTTCTTCAGGGTAAAAAATAAAAATAGAAATAAAAAATTATATAAATTTAAAATCTAATTGTCAAAAAACTGTTAGATGAAAATTAATTAAAATAGGTAAAGGTGTAAAGGTGTATAGATGTATAAGTGTATAAAGTATAGGTATAAGTGTTTAGTTAAGATATGTAAATAATTAAAAAATTAAGATATGTGAATAAGTAAAAAACCAATTGACAAAAAATAAATAAAAATATACAAAATTCATTATTTAATAATATTTAAGTATATTTTACTGAGATACTGGTTCTTAATAGCAAGATTTTTTCATTATTTTATATAAAAAGAACAAGAAATATTATAATTAAAGCAAGTAGATATTAGATTTTTTTTATTTTTCTATTCGTTTTTGTTTCTTATGTGCACAATATTTCCGGATGGGTTTAAAAAAATATTTAATAATATTTTTGAAGTAAAAGAAAAAAGAATTCAATATTTTTTATGAATTACGCAGTCAAAAGACGTATTCGCTTATCATAATTTTTTTCGTTGCAAAATAAAATTAGGTGAAATATAAAATAGTACCAAAATTCATACAAAAACTAAATTATATATTTTTTAAATAAATTTTAGCGAAACTCTGCCGGCCTTAAGTAATGATCTTCTGGTAACTTACTATCCAACTCATAACTTTCTTTCAAGGATTCAGAAATGTTCTTTTTCTCTTTTAGTGAAATTGTTAGGGCTGTCCTTACAGAATCACTGTTTAGTGTTTTTAAATCAGAAGCACACTCTAAAGCTGCACAAACTCTGATAAATTTCGATACAAAGTCATCACCATACTTGCTGTATTCACTTGTTTGATAGTCCCATGGTGCCAGATAATGATAGGAAAGCCAGTAGTTTTTGCTTAGGATGAACACAAGGTTGGTATCACAAGGGTATCTAAAAAAATAAAAATATTTTTTTAGAAATAACGAAAAATATCGAACATAGGTTTGATTTAAGTATTCTATCACCAGAGGCCCGAAAAAATTAGAAACAAAAAATACTTGAAACTTTATTTCAGTAACCGGTCAAACAAATTGTCATGTCGACGCTTTTATGAAAGATATTTTTTACGTTATTAAAATCGACCCAAAAATCATTTTTTTTGCATTTTTGGGTTTAGAATGTCATGAAACGTCGAGAAAATGTGAAAACAGTGGGCCTTAAAAAAATGTCTATCTGTCTGTATGTAAACCTTTTAACTTTTGAACGGAACGTCCGATTTGAAAAATTCTTTCACCAAAACTGGACAAAAACTATAATTTTTAGCGATATCTCACTTATTATTTAAAGTAGGATTTTTTTTGCATTAATGAAAATAATGTTTAGTTCTCTACAAAAACACATTTTTATCGTAGGACTATTAGTTTCCGAGATATAGGTATTTTAATAAATTCTGATATATTTATACATTTTTAATTAGATGTCAAATTATGACAATAGTAAAAATTCAATCATAGGTAAAATAAAATTTTAATGATTTTGAATAATTAGCAAAAATATATATTTTTTACCATAAAATATTGAATAATTTAATGGAATGTAAAGTTTTAAGTTTAAATAAAGTTGATGATTAAGGTTTTCTTAATATTTGACCAGTTTTCTATCAATTTAGTTCAAAAAATTAAAACTGCTCCATCTATTTTAAATATTTAAACCTCATATATGTGACAACAATCTGACATAACCTTCAATATTTTGCATTATAATTTGTAAATATGTGCTAAAATTCTTTAAAAGCCTTTTTTAAGTACTGATTTGATAAAATTATTAAATAAAATTAATTGCTTTATTTAAAAATACGTGTTTTGTTGCATTTACAATATCGAGTCACAAAAAACATTGTTTGTAACCATGTCCGCAGTTTAAAGCCATACAGTGTTTCATATTTGCAGTCGAAGAAAAAGTATAGTCTACAACACGTATGGAATAGTCACTCCGCGCTCACGGGACCGTCATACTCGCCTGCCGCTCGCGCGAAATATTGTCTATTCCATACTAGTTATAGAATATACTATTCTAGAGTAGTTTTTTTTAAATTTAGGTATTTAAGAAATGTATACTTACTTTTCTCCTGGTTGTAGTGCCCATATTTTGGTTGCACTATGGATAAGCCAGGTCAGATGCAAAATAATGAAATATTTAAACCATCCTACCAGAAATATTGATGCAATGATGGATTCACCCCAGTATTCAGGAGGAGCATTTATTGGGAACAAAAGCGTAACAATCAGAAATAAAGGAATATAATATCTAAAATAAAAAGACATCTTATTAAATTAAGTTCTCGGTTGGGATCATTGTAAATACGTTCTACTGTACAAGTAAAGCAAAACTGTAATAACATTAATATGTTTCCAGTTATCACGGTTTTGATTTACTTGTATATTTCTTAATATCGTAAGTGTCAGATAATTTGCGACACTTTTGAGTCACATAAATTTGGGACACTTTTTGGTAACGGTTCATTTTAAAATACATATTGCAGTTGGCAAAATTTTGATTTAAGTCGGAAATATTTGCAACTCTGGACCCCAACTTTTGGCCTTCGCTGACGCCTGTCTAGATCAATGTTTCAAAGTTTTCGCCCCTAAATATTTATACTTACTTCTTTTGGAACATGATAATTTTGTCTTCCTCCAAGTCCGACATGTCAATATCCTTCATCGCATGTTCTTGAGCAGGACTCAGTTTAAGAGTATTACTGGTGACATGAGCATAGAAAAAGCCTCTACTAGGATTATAGGGATCTAATACTGTGTTAAAATGCTTATGGTGGAGCCTATGTAATTTGACCCATTCGTAAATAGAACCCTAAAATGTTAGTAAGTAGGTATTAGGTAGATTCAGAATCCATTGACAGAACCTTGAGCTGTGTTTTATTTTGTAGAGCTGTGTTATTTGTGAATTTATAAATATACAATTTATTGAAGTTTAATTAACTATACTGTGCGATTATAAAGTACCGAACACTTTTTAATGCAAAACTGGCATTAGCGATGAGTAAAATGCAAGAAAGCTGTGTGCCTTTTACTGGCCACCGAGCTGTTGTACATAGCAATCACATGGGCTTGTCGCGCACAACTCTAACAGAGGCGTGGCTTCAAACGAAGAGTATTTTTTTTTCAAGGCACTTTATAATCGCACTGTATATATTTCGGGCTATTATTTATATATTTGGGGTGATTATATATTTATTAGCCTTATTAAAATAATAATTATTCCAAGTATTTATATTTGTAAAAAATATTTAGGTTCTACTATAAACCAAAATATAATCACAGGTATAAATTAATGTTAAATACATAGTTTAATAGTATGCGAACTAAGTCCTTAGTGTTCAAGGCTGAAGTCGAGAACACTTAAGACAATTCGCATACGTGGTGCATATAATATTTTTTCTACTACCTAAAGCTAGTAACTCCCAATATTAGTTAAAAATATAGTTTAAAATTTATTTTGACATAGCTGTCAGTTTGACATATAAGTTGAAAAAAGTTAGTAGTTTTCTTAAATTTGTTTAATTATTGACCGTCGTCAATAAAAAATACTTAACAACGATCAGTAATAAATTAGTTTACTGATTTCATTGGTTGCCAAGGTAAACAAGCCTTAACAACGGTAGATAATATGTAAGCTAGCACTTAATTAGGTAGTAGAAAAACTAAATTATTAAATTTCCAGATTTTTCTTGGGAAATAGTAGGGGAAGTCGGGGTTAACTGGACAGCTTTTTTTCATATCGAGTTTTTGAAAAACCTGTCAACAATATTCAAATATTTTCTATAGCAAAAGGTAGATTATAATAATTATTACTATAGTTAGAACATATTAATAATTAAGACAAATATTATTTATATAAAAAAAGTTATTAACGATAAAGCAGTTAACCCCGCTGAACCAGTTAACCCCATAGGCCAGGGTTAACTGGACCACTACTCAGGGTTAACTGGTCCACTAACAAAAATATATTGTATTGTAATTATTGTGAATAAAAGCGATTTAAAATCAAATGAAATTTAATTCTAACATAAAAATAGACAACATAATATGTTAAATATTAGATATATCTCAGGATTAATTGGTCCGGGGTTAACTGGACATGGTCCAGTTAACCCTGAACTAATTAATATTGACATAAGTGATTTTGACCATGTCCAGTTAACCCCGAACCAGTTAACCCTGAGTGAAACCGCTGAATGAAATCATAAAATTTTAATACTTAATAAGATATTAAAAGGCGGCAATTATGCAGAATAATTAACAAAATACTTAGTATATTAGGTAAAATATTAGTCTAGATCCTCCTCTTAATAATAAAGTATTAATTAAAAAATAAAAGTTAAGGAATAATCCTACTTTTTATCGAAAAAAATGAACTTTCTTTACTACAACTTACACGTGGGCAACACGGTCCGCCATAATACTTTAAACAATACTACTAAGTAAATATCACTAGAATTTGCACTAATGCGCCAATACTAATAAAAAAGTTGATAAAATCCAGGTGGACCAGTTAACCCTGTGGCCCAGTTAACTCTGACTTTCCCTAATATTTTAGAATTTATTTTTAACCATTTGGTACTTACACATCCTGCTAAAGTTTGACATAGTGCCAAAAAGAACCTCAATTGTGTGTTGGCTTCATAAGATCTATGCGCCCATAACCTATGAGCGCCTGCGGTTACTCCCAAAAATGCAAATAGCGTGAGCACTAAACCTAAAATTTTAAAAATATTGTTTAAATGGCTTTTTTATTAATTTATTTAAAATGCCCAAACTAAATTTTAATGTATTTCTTATTTTTTGTTGAATACAATAACAGGATATACCTATCGTAACTATAGTTAGATTATTTAAAATGAAATAAAATAAAAATGATTGATTTTTATTAACTTAAATACACTGTAAAAATTAAAATAGGATAAGATTAGAAGGTAATATTGAACTGAATCTGTTCTACCCTTTTACTTTACTTGATTTATTTAAAAATTACCGTTTGAAGTTTGCAGTTATATAGTACAAAGTTAAAGCAAAAATGCCGAGCTCGGAGAGCGAGGTTGGAAACCGTAATGGCCCTAAAACAATCTTTATATTATTTAATAAATAGTAAATGATAATTTTTATTTGGCTGGAATATACAGGGTGTCCCATTAAACTGTAAGAGATATCAAAAATCTAAACAGGAGGTCAATTAGACATTTTAAGCTTTCTGTATATGTAATCGGTAAGGTTCTAAAACTCACCCCCTATCCCCTATCCCCCAACTTTAAAATATCAAACAGCAATATGCGTCACGTGATGCATTATTTAAAAGGTATTTTTATTTTATTTAAAATTTATTTTCAATGTTTAAAATCGAATAAGTCATTCCGGAGATATCCATTAAAATATTTTCAAAAAGTATTATGTTCTATTGCATTTATAACTAAATAACTAAAACTATGGTCTATTTTTTCAAGCAAGATAGTAAATTAAAAATCGCACAGTAAATATTTTTACAACAGGTTTGAATAGTATATGTTTGTGTATAGAATATAGTTATATTTTATAAAATAAACTACGCAGTATATTCGCACATCCAATATTCGAATCTGTTTTGAAGATATGCACTGTGCGATTTTTAACTTACTATATTGCTTGACGAAACAGACCATAAAAAGAACACGTTTAACGATAAATAAGTTAAAATTTTAAAAAAATTGTTCGACTTTTAAATTGTTTTTCTATTTTGCGACTTTTATAAGCTCATAATCACACGCATTTTGCGTGTTCTTATAGGCCCATAAGAGGTTTCTACTTTTTTTTCTGTTGGGTTGGCAACATACAAAAGCCTATCTCTTGACGTTTTGCGTGCAAATGTCAATGTCGATTTAAAGTTTTATTTTTTACAAAGTTTTGTGTTTGGGTTATTTTTTACCGTGTTAAAATTGTGGACTGGTTAATTGCAGTGAAAAAAGAAGCGATGACTGTAAAATATATCAAAATATCATTTGTTCTTAAAATTCTAAACATAGTGTAAACTGTAATCCAAAACAAAAATCCATAAATCAGTCATTAATTTAAATAAGTTTTTTAAATTTTAGAGCAAAATAGAAAAAATTGTATAAAGCACTCGTTTCATAACACGTATTTAGAGCACTAGTACTTTAGAAAACTCGCCGCAAGCGGCTCGTTTTCTAAACTTGTACTTGTGCGCTAAAAACGTATGTTATGAAACTAGTACTTTAATATACTATTAAAGTAAGGCGTAATGTTTACGCCAGTATGCTAGATTTTAGTAATTCTGTCATAGAAAATGATTTAAGAATGAAAATATTTTAAAGTAATCGTAGAAAAAAGTACTTACTGTAAATAACTGTTGCCCAAAAAGATTCGTAGACAACATACCGTACTGCACATAAAAACGATATCGTCAGTTGCAATTGGAATAACACAAGCATCCAATTTTTTTCTCTTTTCGTCGATAATTCTGGATCTTTTTCCGATGACATTTTGACTAGACGATATGTAAACTACAAATGACCAGTTTTTGGCCCCAGGAATATAATTCTTGGACAGAACAATGTCAATTTATGGAAATTACCTATTTTATGGAAATCATTCAAAAATTACAATAATTTAATATTTATAGAGTTGTATTTTTTTTGTTTAAGGAATATAATAGTTCAAACTTAAACATGATATTGAACTTGAATAAAATATTATTAAATAGGTCGTTGACACCCTAAAAGTTTACACAAGTTCTAAAAAAACTACAAAAATAACATTCGTGCATACACATTGTGTATTTTTTAGGGGTTTCGTTTTAAACGTGTTTGTATGTATGTACCATCGTTTTCATAATAAACGCTTACACCTAAAAATGTTACAGATTATATTGAACTTTATCAAGGTCTCTTTGACATTTATTTGTCAAATATTATTATGACATTACTTGTCAAAATAATTCACATTAGTTATGCCGCAGCTTACAAATTATCAAAAATGTATTATAACAGCAAGAATAAATGACGGGATAAGTGTACGTGAAATAGCCACTGAATTAAATGTTGCAAACAGCACTATAATGCGAGCAAAGAAAAAACTTGAGGAAACTGGACAGATTAGCAGAAAGCGGGGTTCTGTTCGAAGTAGAATGAGTAGTGCAGAAGAAGATATGGAATTAATGAATTATCTGCGGGAAAACCCTTTCCATACCGGAGTCAGAGCGAGGGAAGAAACTAACTTTCCTGGGTCATAATGCTGAAGAATTACGACAGGCCATCATTGAGACTTGGCACCCAAAAATTACACCAAATTACACAAACCAACTGTCAGAATTACAAAGAAGATTTTTTTTATTTTTGATATCTTAAAATAAGTCACTCTTGATGATGTTTTTTTTTCTTTATATTTTTGAAGACACTATTTTGAAGAAAAAAACATTATCCCATGAACCGTAAGAGGTACAAAAAGCGCTTAGTGTTTTGGGAGTTTAAAATCAAGCAGGGCAAGTTATAAACAGTGACTTTTTTTGAGATCAAATCAAAAATAAAAAATAAATTCCTCTTTGTAACTCTATCTGGAGACATACTGTATAAATATCATTTATAATAAAATTTGTTAACCTATTTGCTTATAAGCATATATGCTTAAAGATAGTTATAGGACTTGCACTATATAATATAGACTGTACTTTAACCTTACTTAATTATTACGGAAAATGTCAGTGTCAATCTTAGTAAAGTACATATACCACAACTAAAAATTTAAAATGTTGGGGTACCTCAGGGTTCTGTGATGTGAGCGTTTTCTATGAAAATGATGGTATGTATGCACGTTTGTTTGTTTCTGTCATTAAAAGCTTTATCTTGATCAGGCGGTTAACATAGGCTAAATAAAATTTTATGTTTAATATCGATAGTTATCTTCATCAATTTAACAGAAAATTGAATAAATCTATAGATGAGTGTTTAGTTTTCATCCTGTATATAGTAGATTTTGAAAAAGTCCCTTATGCGGACAAATATAAGGTTTCATGCGCATGACGTACTACATGACGTACTACCTAGCTTCAGGCGATATTTCAGTGTAATTTACCCAGGTAGCAAGGGATGTTATGTTACAAGAAATTAACATCACTTTTGGGTGTATTTTTAAACTAAATCATAACATCACATAATATTGAAAAATAACATCTATTTAACATCACATTTGCAACGTAACACGTGTGACGTGACAAACATGTTATTTAATAACAAATAATTAACAACGCTGTGAATATATCGCATGTCACATATTAACGTGGCTTTCACGTGAATGTCATGTTATTTTGCTTCTCACCGACGTTCGAAGCAAAAAAATCGATATAAGATGATGTTGATAGAGTAAATTATTATAAGGAAATTGTATACACATTATACGATTTCCAATGGATAGGGGGCTCTGCCGGGCTTACTCTCTCTCTTTATTTTTGGCCTTTCCCTTCCGGATAATTAGCCAAGCCGGGCTTCTCAAGACCACGGACACGAATTAAAGGAATATATTCTTCGCTTAATCTGCAATTTCGTATTTAGAATCTATCTGTTTCAATCTGTGATTGTTTCAATTACTGATTGATTTTAAATCCGATTTTTTTATAGGGTTATAGCGTTTTTAATGGTTTTAATTTAGAAAAAGCTAATATCCTAGGATATTATTTAAATATTAAAGTAACAGTAACGGCATCCATAAGATATTAGATATAACAGGAATGTGGATTTATGATGTCACAAACACGTTATTTTCGGGATGTCATTGTGTGATGTTATTAGGGGCGAACTTAGGACATCCCCACCATGCTACATTCTTGTTAAATGAGACATCACATGTCATATATTAACGTGGCTTTCACGTGAATGTCATGTTATTTTGCTACCTAGGTAATGAGTTCGTAAAACAGCACGGTCCAGACAATATTTTAAATTCGTCAGGGGCGCGATACTCACGCCACTATCGCTTCCAAAGAACAAAAATAAAAATAGTTATTCGTAATGAATCACGCTATGGAAAATACAATGAGTATGGTTAAAAAATATATTAACGGTCCCATTATCTTAAGCAAAATTTTATTTAATTATTTAACCACTGGTTTCAGAGTTAGCCATCTTCAGTTTATAATCAAAAAATTATTTTTTTTTACATCCTTTATGTCTTTGCTAGGGATTTGTTCAAGTTTTTTATATTTAAAGTAGTTTTTAATAAGTTTTGTTCATATACTACATAATGTTAATTTTATACCCTAGGGAACGATCAAATATTACGTAATGCAAATTTTGATCATTTTGGACCCCCACCCCCCTCTGTAACGCTATTTTCCTATACCATTAACATGGGCGTAACACTCCAAAATGACCCCCCCCCCTAGGAGCGTTACGTAATACTTGAACGTTCCCCTACTGATTCTATATCTTCGGTTGTTATACGCATGATTTGATTCTAACCTGAAGATGGCTAACGCCGAAACCGGTAGTTAAATAATTAAATAAATTTTTGCTTAATACAATAGGACCGTTAATATATTTTTTAACCCTACTCATTAGGCAACAACGTTCATGTATTACGTAAAGCAAAATTTGGCCATTTTTGACCCCCACCCCCCATGTAAGGCGGGGTTTCATTTTCGAGACCCCCCCTACACCATTCCTATTTTTTACGTAACATTTTTTTTTATAAAAAGTAAAACAATTGAAAGGAAATTTTGCTTTATGGTTTAAACCGGTTTTTAACCGGTTATTACTTTCGTGGTTTAACCCAAAACCGGTATGATGTAATTTCCGCAACCGGTTAACCGAAAACCGGTTATGGGCTATGGTTTTCCATCTCTTATTTGTTATTGTTTAGAGGATTTAGTGAACTGTTAACCACGCCATGTGCAATAAAATTTGCAAGGAATCCATTTCTTTAGACATAGATCATTTAAAAACGTGATCCAATAAACATTTTATAAGCTTATAATGTTTTAAGTATTACGTAACATTTTTACTGACATCCACCCCTATCTGTAATGCGTGAATTGTAATGAAAATAAGGTTTTTAATTAATAACTCTGACACCCTTTGAGATAGAGCAACGAGGTTTTGCATGTATACTAACTTTAATAAGACCCCTTAACTTAAATTTCTAATAATGATGAAAAGCCGAAACGTGGGCGAATTAAATGTAAATTTTAAATTTAATATGAACCGTATAATAATTATATAATGGATTTATAATAAAAATCCATATATTTCTTTGACTTTTTGATGACTGATGATTATATGCAATTTTCATTTATATTATATTATTATATTATATTATATTATATTATTTGTTTCAAATAAAAATTTACAATAAACATTATCTTTTTTATAGTTGTATATTTTAAATAAATCAAAAATTACTTATTATCTACATACATTTTAAAAAAGGGATTAGTACCATTTTGTATTTTTTTTTCAACCAGCATTTCATTTAATAATGAAAACTAAATAATAAGTGAATAAAGCTTTAAGTGATTAATATTTGATACAGAATAGCAAATGGCACTAGGCTGACCGATAACTATAATTATTTACTTAAATTTATTTAAATATAATTTGCAAAAAATAACAAAAAATAACAAAAACAAAAAAATTTTATAACCGCAGACATTTTTAAGTAGCATACAGTAAGAAAGTCTATAACAAAAAGCGACATCTACCAAATTACATTTAAACTTACAGCAGATTTCTGTTTATACAATACAAAACATAAGCTTTAAATAAGTCGTATAGAATTATACTCAGCATTGTCCAAAAAATGAGCTAGATACACCGTTAAATTCCTTATAAAAGTGGGCATTAGATTATTATTTTGTTTTATTCCAAAACATCCCCCAAACCCCAAAAAAAAAGTCCAAAAATAAGGATTGGTTTCAAACCCGGCATTGTTCATATTTTAAATGGATTTTTTAATAGTATTTAGTAAAAATATTTACTTGTAATGCTTTTTATTAAGGTAATATGTTTTTTTACATCCATCCGCATAAATTTGTATGCCATATTACCGCATGTTCCTTCTAAAATGGATTTTTGAATTTTCCCAAAAATAAAAAATATGGACAATTCGGTGTATGATTCTATAAGACTCAAATATAAGTTGAAAGAAAGCACTAAAAATAGTTACAGGTTTCTAGGGTGTATATAATTTAAAAATGTCTCTTTTTATAATTATAAAAGTAGAATAGGTGTCTGATACTGTATTACTCTTCTTTCTCTGCAGCCATTGTTGACAGTTCAGCCATATCTTCTTTTGGTATGTCTCTATCACCATATCCCCAAATGTAACTACCATCACCACTCTTATTGGCTCTTCTAGCAATCATTTCAGGAGACACGCTCTTTAGCTCATAAGCCCAGCCTAATTTTGCAAAAAAGTTGATGAAAGTGGTTGATGGGTTGTAAGCATTTCCCAGTTCTCCCGTTTTGTAGTCCCATGGGAAGGTATGATGGTAGTTGTGCCAGCCTTCGCCTAATGTTGCTAGGGATACACCCAGGTTTTCTACTGGACTGATATTCCTGGAAATTTAATATAAGAGTTTATAACTGGTACCTAACTGTTGTTACGGTAGTAAATACTGAACGTTTTTGCCTATTTGGAACCCCAGGCAACATTTGTTATTAATTACAAGTTGTTACAGTAAAACATAACGTTGTTCTATTATGTTTTACTGTAACAACTTGCAATTTATAACAAATGTTCCCTGGGGTTCCAAATAGACAAAAACGTTTGGAATTTACTAAACAATAACGAATTCTCAGTGTGAAATCATCGCTAGATATTTTGATATTCATTGGCAAAATGAGTTGTCATTTTATTGTACTTTTTACGTAATTTTTTTTTCATGTTAAAATAACCAAATTTTATTATTAACCAAATTTTATTATCGAAACAATAACATACTAGTATGAAGAACAGCATACTACACACATTTTTTTAGTTAACTACAACAAACAATGAGGTTTGCTTCCATAGTAAGTATTTCTATCCTTTTCTATAATATTTCTGTCCTTTCCGAATCATATTTTTTCGACGAAGAAGAGGTTAGTGTTTTTGTGAAAGCCGGAATTATGTACAAGATTGTTTTACCACTTTTGCAGGAATCTCGGCAAGAATGAATTCTATTGATATTATTTTAAACAATCGTCAGATATCATTCGTGGATAATATAGATACGATAAACGAGTTAAATAAAAGTAAATAATTTATAAGCTTTATGCAAAAATGTTCTTGCAAAGTTAGGACAAGCCTATTTTTTCCTTATAGACCTAATTTTTGGTTCTCAATTTCAAATATCGCAAAATAAACAACTCAGTCAACTTTTTAACCTCGAAAAAGATTTTACTTTTACTTTACCAACTAACTATGACGTCATTTAAACAACACTCTTCGAACCATACTAGTATGTTATAGTTAAGATAATAAAATTTGGTTATTGTAACTATAACATACTAGCATGAAGAATAGCATACTACACACATTTTATTACTTACAACAAACAATGACGTCACACAAACTATTCGTAGTAACCACGTACCCTAGGTGGTTTGCTCACATAGTAAGTATTTCCGTCCTTTTCTATTATATTTCTGTTCAATCAAAATCATATTTTTTCGAAGAAGAAGAGGAAAAAATAGGTTAGGTAAATTTTTCTTAGGTAAGCCAGACGTTAAAAATATTTTTAAGATTGTTTTGCCATGCACTTTTTTGTGCAAGAATGGATTAAACTGAAATAATTTTAAATAATCGTCATCATCATCATCATCATTCGTAGATAATGTAGGTACCTATAATAAATGAGTTAAATAAAAAGTAATTTATAAGCTTTTTGCAAAAATATTCTTGCAAAGTTAGTACAAGCCTAATTTTTTCCTTGTAGACCTCATTTTTGGTTTTCAATTTGAAATATCGCAAAATAAACAACTCAATCAACTTTTTAACCTAGAAAAAGATTGTGGTATAATAGTGTCCTACTTTACCAACTAACTATGACGTCATTTAAACAACACTCTTCAAGCCATACTAGTACGTTATAGTTACGATAACAAAATTGGGTTAATGTCTCTGATTGATTTTATCTTCATTCAAAAACCCGTGCTCTTCATTTAAGAACATTAAGAACTTTGGTTAGCCTTAAAACAAGACAATAAACATATCGAAAAACACGTTTCCTTGGTTCAAGGAATCGTTTTTTTTTTCTGTGACTTACTTGTCATATGGTTTTTGTCCCCACATATGAGCCACACTGTTCACGAAGAAAGCAATGTTTAATGTGATGCAAAATCTTGTGTTCCAATTAATCCAGAAAGAATTCCACAGTGTTTCGTTCCAGTAGTAAATTGGAATAAAGACCGGAAGGAAGATGTTAAAGATAAGGAATAGCGGCGGATACCATCTGAAACATAATTATCTTTTTAGAAAATAGGGGAAGTCGGGGTAAACTGGGCCACAGGGTTAACTGGTCCACCTGGATTTTATCAACTTTTTTTATTACTATTGGCGCCTTAGGGAAAATTCTAGTGATATTTAGTTACTAGTATTGTTTAAAGTATTATGACGGACCGAAAGTTTATTTTTTTCAATGAAAAGTAGATGTTTACCTTAACTGTTATTTTTTAATTAATACTTTATTATTAATAGGAGGATCTGGATTAACATTTTACCTAATATACTGCGTATTTTATTAATTATTCTGCATAATTGCCGGCTTCTAATATCTTATTAAGTATTAAAATTTTATGATTTTATTCAGTGGTGTCACTCAGGGTTAACTGGTTTGCGGTTAACTGGACCACTTATGTCAATATTAAATAGTTCGGGGTTAACTGGGCCATGTCCAGTTAAAAGGGAGGTCGTGTAACACATTGTTTTAAAGCTTATTTATTACAAAAAAATAAAACAAAAACTTAAAGTCTTCTCCACAATTTTTTTAAATAATTATATTTTTATTTCGACTGGCTACATATGTTTCATCCCTAAACAATATGGGACATCTTCAGGCCACATACTAAAAATAGCTTATTTATTATTTTTTTCGAACATATCTATAGTTTATTTTTGTTATGTATTTTTTTTTTGTTAAAAAAGAGATTTTTTTGGAAAAAATGGGTTAAAAGTATAATTTACTTTTATTTATCATAAAATTAGTTATTAAACGAAAATTGTTTGATATTTTTAAAGAACTTTTAACGATCTATTCTAATTTTCAAGACTTTGTTAAGCCCCTTAAAAAAAATGAAAAAAATAAAAAAATATGTTGAATAGACAATTTTATAAGCTTCAAAATAATGACCCCCTTTCTATTTAAAAAAGATCTCTTCCTTGTCCTCGTGCCTTAATTGTGCCCACTAAACATGAAATATATAAGCATTATCTGGGGCATTATCTGTGTTATTTTATTTACAATATTCAAGCCGATTAAAGGTTGACACATTTCGGCCAAGGGAAGTTTCAGCCTAAATAGGACTTATTATCTTAGATTATGGTTGTGCCCTAGCTTTACAAATTATTTTATAAAAACATATCCTTAAGGTCAGATAACAGGCGGTCACGATAGATTGCCTGAGATAATTTCTGACGCTTATGAAAATAAAGGTTAACTTTTTTGAATAAAATTTTTATTTCATGACCACAAATTTCATGAATCATTAAAGTTTTACCCACAGTTAGTGGTTTTACCTAAGCTTTAAACTAGGCATCAGATTTTTATAGTATATTAAAGTACTAGTTTCATAACATACGTTTTTAGCGCACGAGTACAAGTTTAGAAAACGAGCCGCTTGCGGCGAGTTTTCTAAAGTACTAGTGCTCCAAAAACGTGTTATGAAACGAGTGCTTTATACAATTTTTTCTATTTTGCTCTAAAATTTAAAAAACTTACATTTAAATTGATGACTGATTTAGGCATTTTTTTTTGGGTTGGCATTACAGTTTACACTATGTTTAAAATTCTAAGAACAAATGATATTTTAATATATTTTACAGTCATCTCTTCTTTTTTCATTGCAATTAACCAGTCCACAATTTTAACACGGTAAAAAATAACCCAAACACAAAATTTTGTAAAAAATTAAACTTTAAATCGACATTGACATTTGCACGCAAAACGTCAAGAGATAGGCTTTTGTATGTTGCCAACCCAACAGAAAAAAAAGTAGAGACCTCTTATGGGCCTATAAGAACACGCAAAATGCGTGTGATTATGAGCTTATAAGAGTCGCAAAATAGAAAAATAAAATTTCGAATCTCTTATTTCAACCGGCTACGCTTTGGTAAACCGCATTCAAAAAGATGCATTTTTCTCTCTTGGGGGATGATTTTTTTTTGTTTAAATTAATTTAGTGGCAAAAAATTTAAAGTGCTATATATTGTAAAACAGTAAACAACTGAAGATGAGCGAATCTTGGCCACTGGATGTCGCTTGTGATTGGAAACAAAGCAAATGGCAACAGCTATGACCACTGAGCGTTAATAAATTTGGTAAATTAAATTTTGCGTATTTTTTTTTATAACCCATATGCCTATATAGCTATGTCCCTCAAGAGGATAAAAAAAACTTACTTTTTCTGCCACATGACGATTTGATCTTCCTCTAGGTCGCTCATGTCCACCACCTTCCTTTTTTCTACGACACTGGGATGTGGAGTTAAAAATAGCCACCCCACGTGTGAGAAAAAGAAGCCTCTCTTCGCATTGTGCGGATCTGCATCGCTCTCACTAAATTTGTGATGGACCCGGTGATCTAATGCCCAAGCATATACATGCCTCTAAAAAAAAAAAATCAAGATGAGTACAAATAATTTTATTTATATTTTTAAGAATATTTCTTCAACTATTGTAATAGCATTTACTAGAGTGCCTTAATGTGAGGTTTTCTGTCAAGAAAAAGAGTCGAGACAAAAAATCTGCTAAAAATTGTTTTTGTTAGTTGGTAACTATGCTTTGACATTAGATGTTACAAATGGCGATTTCTCCCGTTAGATTAGACAGGGACAAAAGTTCTACCCAAAAAGGATAGAAGACATACATACACTCCCACCCAACCAAACAAATTCTGTATTTGTTCTTTGTTGAACAAATACAATATTTACTTGGCCGGACGAAAAGTGTAACTATATTATTTTCATTAAAGAAATTACTGGCGCCATCTAAATTTTAGTAGAATTATCTTATTCTACAGATTCACATTAGCTATGTTCGTTCGTGCCGCTCAGTGCTACACTTTCCGGACAACCAAATAAATACTGTATTTGTTGTATGAAAAACAAATACAGTTTTATTTGGTTGACTGGAAAGTGTAGCACAAATGAGATAGGGTAGAGGGTAGACGTCTTTTGTTTCATAATTCTAGTTGTAGAGAGCTCCATTACATGAGCGCACATTTTTAAATAAAATGGTTTTTAAATGTTTGTATATTATACAATGTAAAAGGGCCTATCCACAGGCTCTCATGCTGGCCTTACATAAGGTTATAAGCCAGTGCACAAGATGCATGACGGCACATCAAACGAATCGTTTGGTTTGGTGTGATCACGATGCTTATATCCAAATATAATATTACTAGGGAATTTTCTTTTTGGGTTGGTATTGAAGACCTAAATTTATGTTGCCTAACGTATTGGACTTTTTATTTAATAATATTATTATTTATTATTACTAATACTAGGTAAAGATTAGATATCATGTTTATTGTCTAATTATCTTATTGAGAAAATTTGATTTACACCTATATAATAATTATTTAAATTTTACCATTTTAAATAAAAGAAAAAAAAATGTTTTTTTTTAATTTTTTTTTAATGTCCTTTTGATGTAGTTATGACTCAAGTTTAAAGCTATTCGAACTAACGTCATCACAGACATGGTTTGCCGTTATTTACTTTTAGTTCGACTTTGAAAAAAACGTCATGTGACCTTCGTAAATTAAAAAAAAAAACGGTTTAATCTACAAATACAAAAAATTAATAATTAATATAATTTTTTTAAATATTTTAATTTTTAAAAAATTTCGTTTTTTGTTTTTTGATTTAATTATTCTTCATTTTTTTTGTTAACAACTCCTTGTTTTCAATTAATAAGTGAGATAATGTAACTATTTATTCTAAAGTTTGTTTTTGTTTTAAATAGATATATTTATTATAAGTAAACAAATTATACGAGAAAACTGAGTGTCTTCCAACGGGAATGTTCAAGTATTGCGTAAAGCAAATTTGAATCATTTTGGGCCCCCTTTAACGCTATTTTCCTTTACCATTAACATGGCAGTAACACTCCAAAGTGACCCCCACCCCCCCTAGGAGCGTTACGTAATACTTGAACGTTCCCACAGTCGAACTTTTAAGTTATTTAAAAATAAGATAAACGGCGAACCAAAGTCTATAGTTTATAGTTCCTTGCAAAGTTATTACATAAGCATGGAGAGCCCCAAATAAGCTTTTGGCTTGTGCTAGGGGCTCTCCGCTAATTTTGAAAAAAAAAATATACTCAAATTTTGATGTTCATAAGTATCATCATATTTTGTATTTCGTCCATTTTACCATGGTAATTTCAAATTTAAATTACTAATTTGCTGTTATGGGTGATTCTTAATATAACCTACCATGGTAAACGGTATTTAGGTACTATTTTGTGATAGTGTCATGACACTGCAGTGTCATGACGTCAGTCCGTATAGCTATTAATTTTACTATTCTATTAATAGACTCACCTGGCCGGTAATAGTAAATAAAAAGACTAGAAATAATCTTAGCGGCCATTTGGCCTTATAAGCTCGATGTGACCACAGCCGATGAGCCCCAGCAGTTATTCCAAACCCTGAGATATATACCAATAGGAATGCTGAAACAAAGAAAAAAAAATTACACTGGCCACAAAAAAAAAGTCAATAATTATTTCAGACTATATTTTTAGGAAATAGTTATTTGCGCTCCTAGTAGTGGTAAGTGAATTTTTCTGTGCGAGGTCGTATTTATAAACACGACCGAAGAAAAAAAAACTTACCTACGAGTAACGCATTACGTTTTTCTCACTACCAAGGAGTTAACATTGTATTTTATTAATAATATTTTTGACATTTATATGTGTGAAAATTCAACAAATCATTTTTTTTTAATCACTCTATATAATTAAGAATAGTAGTCTTGTGTCAAGGTGTCCTTTAGCGGTAAAACGTTTTTTTCTGCCTTTAGTTACGGTTTTGTTTGTACTGATTTTATCTATCACTAAGTGTGCTCGATATAGTACTTCCCATTACTGTCGGCTTTTTGATTAAGTAATGTCAACTTACCTAGTTGGTAGTGAGAAAACGAATTTGACAATGAAAAAGGTCGCTGACCCCTAAAGGACCTCGCACCTTTCTTATGGGTCAGATTTGACTGAATTCTGGATATGTTACAGTTTTGAACATTCTGGTCAAAAATGTTTTAGGACACAACTCCCAGAATGCAATTGTTTAAGTGATAGAGAACTATGAAGATGCTGAGGTAGCTTACGAGTTCAGTATTCTTTTTTACAGTTAAAAAAAAACTACAGGTCACTGTCAAATTCGTATTCAGCATACAAAAATATTATATCTAGGAAAAATGTAGTTTGGTCAATAGTAATTATATACCAAGGTAGAAAAGACATTTTTTATAGCCGAGCGTATTAAATCCCGAGGTGCGTAGCAGCGAGGGATTTAAGAGTGCGAGGCTATAATAGTCTTCTCTACCGTAGTTTATATATAAGTTTTTTCACTACTAGCACTATTTAACTATTTTTATTCAAATAATAACAGTTATTTATATACCAAGGGACTAAACTGGCTGTTTTAGTCCCGCTGCATGAGTGTTTCCTGAGCAAGCGTAGGCGAGCGAGGGAAACAGAAATGCAAGGGACTAAAACAACCACGTTTAGTCCTGAGGTATATACACTATTTTTTGCAGGACCAAACATAATTTAGGTAAGTAGATAAAATTAAAATTAAAAACCACGCGTCTAAAATCGCTTGTTTTATTTTCGTAATTTAATCAAGATGCCTGTAAATTGCGAAAAGTCAGTTTCATGGCTATCACGATTTCAATTGTTTTTTAATATGGTTGACACAAACGTCAAAAAAATGGACGAAGATGATAAATTTTAAGTTATGTATAAATTGTTATAACAATGTTATTTTTAAAGGTTTTCTTTGTTAAAATCAAATAAATTGGTTTGAATCGCTAATTTATTACAAAACATCACCAAACCTAATTTTGAACCAGCAAAGTACATAGTAAGTATAATATTTTAATATTATCAAGGTTGCCGTGATTTTTATTCCCTAGGGAGAAAAACGTTTAGTCCCGAAAATGAAAGCGTAAAATTAGGTTTTAGTCTTGGTCGTGCAAAAACAAATTATTAACAGAAATTATATTTCTTGAAGTTTTCATAAAAATCAAGTAGCTTTGATCAATGACATTTGCTCAAATAAGTACTTTGAACTGACGTTTAAAAATTTTTTTTTTTTTTTAGTTTTTTTCATAATATTTAGCTAATTATTGATTGTATTAATTGGTAATAATGTAATAAATAAAAAGTTTAAAAAACTATTTTCTTGGGTTTAATTAATAAAAATTGCACAAATAACTGAAACATCTAAAGTGACAAAAATCAATTTTTTATAAAATTTACTCCTACTAGGTGAGAAAAAATTATTATTGCTATAGGTGAAGAAAATTGATTTCACAGTCTGAAAACACGATAAATAATGCTAAGTTCTAAAGCTAGTAGTGACAAATAGTATTTTAAATGACATAAGTAAAGATTTTCACTGTATACAGCAGAAATCATTGTCATCTACAAAAGTAATTTTTACAAGCTTCATTCAGGCCTATTCACACGTACCATTGATATTGAGATTTGTGGCAATATTGACGAAAATTGCAAGGTCATGTATTAAAACTGCATGGGATTGTAATTTTTGTCAATATTGAATAGATTTCAATGGTACATGTGAATAGGCCTGATTGACTGGACTATTATGTTCAAGTTCAAAGATGCATCGTTTGGACTTCTTGAATTAAAAAAAATCTAAATATAAAATCTATTAATAACTAGATACAAGTATGCTTGAGGTGTGGTTTCTCAGGGACGGACTGGCCAGTCAATACAAGAAAAATCATACCATGAACTGGTCAAAAAGTTTTTTAGATTAATTGTATAGAAAAAAATAACTGATCTATTAAGGACAATCAAATTTCAATGGAGATTTCTCCCGTTAGATTAGACAGGGACAAAAGTTCTATTCAAAAAGGGTACAATACATACATACACTCCCACTTCCACCCAACCAAACAAATTCTGTATTTGTTCTTTGTTGAACAAATACAATATTTACTTGGCCGGGCGAAAAGTGTAACTATATTAAGTAAATTACTGGGGCCATCTAAATTTTAGTAGAATTATCTTATTCTACAGATTCACATTAGCTATGTTCGTTCGTGCCGCTCACTGCTACACTTTCCGGCCAACCAAATAAATACTGTATTTGTTGTGTGAAAAACAAATACAGTATTTATTTGGTTGGCTGGAAAGTGTAGCACAAATGAGATAGAGATAGGGTAGACGTCTTTTGTTTCATAATTCTAGTTGTAAAGAGCTCCATTAAATTAGCATAAGAATAAGAGATGTGCTACCTAAAACCTTTTTACATATATTTGCCTAAATTTAATTTAACGTTTAATTTATGGACAAAATATGGACAAACGTTTAAATATGGACATTCTACTGACATAAACTGTAGTACGGACAGAGCATCAAAAATAAGGACTGTCCGTACTAAATACGGACGTACGGCAAGCCTAAGTATAGAAAAGAAGGAAAGACATTCTAGCTTGTGACTTCATTATCTCAAAAAAATATCCAAGTTTTCACAATTTCTGGATCGATTTTATTTAAATTCGGGATAAAAAAAGAGGGGTCCATGCCTCATTACTTCTTGACCGCCTGGCCACTCCGGCCCTGCAGTTTCTATTTCAGTATTTACATAATATATTAGATCCATGTGGGTTTACATGATCCTAGCTTATTTACTGGAATTTACCTATATTTGAGTAATCAGAATTACTAATGTTTATATATTTTACGTATTTATATATTTTTATCCAATACATACAGATAATAAGACAAATACCAGCTTTATTTTAAATAGATAAACTCAATAATAACCCCCGCGTGGCTTTTACTTTATTGAGTGGATAATTATTTATATTACCCACTCAACTGTCACTTTTCAAATTATTTTCTTGTCATTAACATTTTTAATAAAAATATGAATTCCTAAGCTATTTATTGGATAAAATCTTGTATGGCACTCATGGGTAAACCGATATTGCCCTCTCGAAAATTACTTTACCCACTAGTACCATAAATAACTAATATAAATAAATACAATATTTTAGTGCTAATTATTATTGATACCTCTAATATAAGTGTTTAATTTATTCTTATAAGTTATAAATGTTGTAAAAGCTGTATCGCGTTTCTGTTAGTAAATAAACAAACAAAAAGATGACACCTTCATAAACATTGGTCTGAAATTACTTCTTGAGGTAAAAGTTTTTATGTATGGACGCATGGACAAAAAAAATTTCAAACATTTGTGTCCAAGAGTTTTTTTTTCTAAGGCGTTTATTAACGATTTTTGGAAATTCGAAACTACCGTATAATACTCCTCGCTTGTGCGATTTGAAGAGTACAATATTATCATTTTTATTATTATATATTATATAATAATACATACAATATTCTCAAGTTATGTTATGGAAAATTATTGCATTTTTATTTATCATTTATTATAAACAAAGTCATAATTCTAGAGTGTTCTGTTAATTAACGCCGAACTATTAGCAATAAAAAAATCCATAATAAAGAGAGTGAGGTCATATAATTTCAAATTAGGACATAAAATTTGTTCTTGGCGCCATTTTCAGTCTTATTGCTCAATAAAATAGTCTCCCCTTTATAATAAATTTAATCACAGGATTTTTCCTCTATATTAAAAAGAAATAGAAATTTAAACGAAGCAATTATAAATAGGTCTCCATACATGGAACGGATTTTTAATCGATCCTTTTCTTCTAACACTGGTCTACAAAAAAAAATAAAAATTCTTCTCCAAGGATTAAACCTATAATGTCTTATATATTTTTGTGTGCTGAAACCGAATTTTCAATTTAAAAAATTTTCTACTGCCTAGATTTCGAGTAAATCCCGGTTTTTATAGTCAAAATAAACAATAAAAACCGGGATTTACTCGAAATCTAGGCAGTAGAAAATTTTTTAAATTGAAAATTCGGTTTCAGCACATAAAAATACATAAGACATGATAGGTTTAGTCCTTGGACAGGAATTTTTATTTTCTTGTAGACCAGTGTAATTGATAGACGATATATTAATATTTACGAGACGGACCTGATCCCTCCTTAAGGGCTTATCCACAGGCTTGCATAACAAAACATAACGCATAATACACAATGACATGATTTGCATATGTTCGTCCTCCTCTTCTTCTTCTTTCGTCTATTAAGGCCTATATAGAAGCTTGCATAAGAACATAAAACATAAGAATGCGATGCCGTGATTGGCTTACAAGATACATGGCGGCACATCAAGCCAATCACGGCATCGCATTGTTATGTACTATGTTGTTAGGCGAGCCTGTGGATATGCCCTTAACCAATCTTATGCCTTAATGTATTAGGACCGCCAATGGATAGTCTTAAGTCATATGCCGTATGCGAATTATGTCAGTATATTATGCGTTATGTCTGCTTACGCAAGCCTGTGGATATGCCTTTAAAAAGGGTCTATTTATGATTCTTAACTCGAAAATATTTAGTTAAAAGGACAACCAAACCTAAGTGAAAGGAAACTATATACGATAAAATCTCTATCTTGGGTTGATATTGGTGAGATAATAAACGATAGTTTAGCTTGATATTTCTATAGAAGCTGGCTATAAAGTCCTAGGTGCCATAAGTCTCTGAATATTTATTGTTATAAATTGGATTTCATTGATGAACAGGAAGAAAATTAGATGGTTTGGCTGTTTTTTTTAATATAAATTTATATATCATTAATAAACCCACATAGTTGACCAGTCTAACAATAAAATAACTTTAAATTCCGGTATTGTCCAGTATTACCAAACTTTGAAACTTTCTTAAGTTATGCACGCGATGATTTTGACCTCCGATAAAACAAGGATAGATAGACTAGTTTGTTTACGTCCAACACAGCTAGTGTGTCATATAAAATTTCCATGAGTAGGAAGGGAATAAATAAAGAGGAATATATATATATATATATATATATATATATATATATATTTTTTATAAAAAACTGATAGCTGGGAATATTGCCGGATTCAAGCTGAGTGGTCGAAATTTTTTACATTTAATTTTATTTGTTCTTTTTTAATTTTATTGTTTTAGTTGCATTTACTGTTTTATAGAGAATATATTATTTCTGTGAGTTGAATATTCATCAGTAGTTTGTTTGGATCTTTAAGAGACAGACTCAGTGTCTATGGATAATTGGGGGAGTGAGTCTTTGCTCAATGATGCTGGAGTTGCATCTGTCATGAATTGGCGATGGGGAGAGAAAAGGGGTGGGAGGGGAAATGGTGAGTTGAATAGAGACCCGTCACTATTTACAATGAAGGAACATTACTCTCTCACTAGATTATCCCAACTTCTTTCGCCAGAGATTATGGCCGGTAGAGATCTGGACAGATCTTAAAAAAAATTTCTACGTGTGTAAAGACCTGTTTCATATAAAAATCTAATAAATCAAGTTGATTATAATCATAATGAATGGAATCTAATGTAAAAGTTTTAAATTTCACCAAAATTCAACATTGATTTATTTTTATTACCTATGATTAGCTTGGCGCGGCGATGGTACAAGATTAGGACCGGGTAAATGAACTTCAAAGCTGTATTTTGCCAGCTTAATTACATAAACGAGAAAACCAACGAAAAATGCTTTTTATAAAGCTATCGATTTTTCCTGTTGACAAAAACAAAAATCCATGTAGTTTTAAATGGGTTTTGTGATAATAACACATAAATTTAATGTAAAAAACATGTTACAATAAGTAAAATCCATATTTTCTATAAAAAATATATAAGGGAAGTTAAACCTAATATAAACACTACACAGAAAAATATTGCCTTAAATCAAGAATATGGTGATTGGTGTATAAATAAGAATAGTATATTCTATAACTAGTATGGAATAGACAATATTCCGCGCGAGCAGAAAGTTTGTTAAACGAGCCGGCAGGCGAGTATGACGGTCGCGCGAGCGCGGAATGGCTATTCCATACGTGTTGTAGGCTATACTTTTTCTTCGACTGCAAATATGAAACACTGTATGGCTTTAAACTGCCGACAAGGTTAAAAACAATGTTTTTTGTGACTCAACGTTGTAAATGCAACAAAACACATATTTTTAAATAAAGCAATTAATGTTATTTAATAATTTTATCAAATCAGTACTTAAAAAAAATTTTATTTAATTTTAGCACATATTTACAAATTATAATGGAAAAACTAAAGGTTATGTCAGATTGTTGTGACAGATATCAGGTTTAAACATTTAGATAGATGGAGCAGTTTTAATTTTTTGAACTAAATTGATAAAAAACTGGTCAAATATTAAGAAAAACTAATAAACTTTATGTAATTTTAACGCAAAACTTTAAATTGCATTAAATTATTCAATGTTTCATGGTAAAATATATATATTTTTGCTAATTTTGCTACACTTTTATAAACAAGAGATGGCACTACATGTGCTCATTCTAACACTTGATACGGAATATTCATACCGTATCTAGAGCTAGAATAGATTCATTCGGTGTTTGAAAAGTGTGTGTATTTGCTTACATTCTAAAGCAGTCGTAGAAAAAATATATTCTTCTTTTATGCATAACATATTCTTATCCTTTCACATTTAAGAATATATTCTCCTTTCAAGCCTCGTTTTAAGCATACCATATTCTTATCCTTAAAGCACAATTTTGCTTTAAAGGAGAATACATTCTCTTCTTTATATCTAAATCGCACATTCTTGATTTAAGACAATATTTTTTTCTGTGTATTCTATTGAATTTTTTTATGCAAAAGCATTTTAATGTGTATGTTACATTTATAATGCTTTATATGCAATATTTCACAAAACTTTATTTAAAATACATTTTTTATACACAGGTTTGAAAAATACTTAAAATGATATGTAAATTAACGTATAAAACTATCGCATTCCTTTTAACTACAACGGTTTATTTGGTGAAGCTCATATTTCAAGAATAAGTAAGGCTAATATGGCTATTGGTGCGACAAAAAACATTATATACACGGTGTATTTGAAATAGGGTCGGAAATTTTAACAGATGGTTTTACATCATAAAAAATGACAAAAAGTTCCCATAAACATATGTCTAAAAATGCGTCATAAGGGAGCTACGCCCCTTTGAAAGTGGCTAAAAAAATCGGTTTTTATTATTAAAAAAGTCCAAACCCTTTGAGATATATTAACGAGGTTTTGCACGTGAATTAATCCTAATAAGGCCCATCTTTGTATGTAATTTTCACGTACTTATTTAAACAACCAGGGGTGTGCGAAACGGGGGAGGGGGGCTTATCAGTTTTTTGTCCCAAACTTTTTTCTGTGTAACTTTTTTGCAATTTTATTTTTGAAATATGATTCCCCAGGTCAAAATACATAAAAAAGGTACTCTTGTTGTAATACTGTAGGATTAATCGTTTTCGAGAAAAATTCATTTGAAGGTGAAATTCCACGGTTCGAGGACGAAAAATTAAATACTAAAATGTTGAAAACCAAAATTTAATGATGCAGGGCGAATGTACATTAAAACTAAGAAAAAAACCTCATATACAGGTACTTCCAAAATGAATCCTAATGGAGCTATGGTCTCCTAAATATGCACCATTTTTAAAGGGCTATGGTAGCTTTAAAAGCGTTTTTTCGACCTACATGTATGGAAACTTTTTTTCTTAGCTTTTGATGTAGAATAACATTGCATCATTAAAATTTTGGTTTTCGACATTTTAGTATTTAATTTTTCGTCCTCGAACAGTGAAATTTCACCTTCAAATGAACTTTTCTCGAAAACGGTTAATCCTACAGTATTACAACAAGAGTACCTTTTTCATGTATTTTGACCTGAGGAATCATATTTTACAAATAAAATTGCAAAAAAGTTATACAGAAAAAAGTTTGGGACAAAAAACTGATAAGGACCCCCCTTTTCGCACACCCCTGGTTTAAATAAGTACGTGAAAATTACATACAAAGATGGGCCTTATTAGGATTAATTCACGTGCAAAACCTAGTTAATATATCTCAAAGTGTTCCTGAGTTATTAAATAAAAACCGATTTTTTTAGCCAATTTCAAAGGGGCGTAGCTCCCTTATGACGCATTTTCAGACATATGTTTATAGGAACTTTTTGTCAAATTTTATCATGTAGAATCACCTGTTAAAATTTCCGACCCTATTTCAAATACACCCTGTATAGATCAAAACTAAGTAATTAGGAGGGCCGTTTAAAATTGTTTGAATCTATCATTTCTCCAACTTTAATGTATGCGATCAGTGTTTGGGGTCTAAGATATTTAAACCATATCGAAATTATACAACAAAAGTTTGTAAAAAGTTTATGGTTTCTTTAACAAAATAAACCGCAGTACATAATTAGGAATGAATTCAACCTGCATAAGTTAAAAACACAGGCACTATATCTTGCACTTCTTTTTTTCCTTCGAGTCCAAAACTTACCAAATTATAGATATTCATCCGCAGTTTTACAAAGTTTAATAGCTCTAGATGATGCCCCTAATAATCAAGTAAAATATAACTGGTACTCTCAATTAAAACTAGCTATTGAGGAAGTGATGCCAAACTCAAACGTTACAGAAATCAGAAACAAATCGGATATAAATGATTTTATAGAAAGGTGTAGAGTGAAGGATAAATTTGATGACACAACGCGCATTTTATTATCCGTATCTTGTATGGAATATAAAAAAAAGTGTTATTTACGAAAACAATTTTCTACCTAACTATTTAAAAGTTATATTAGCTGAACTAAAATACTGTTATCTGCACATAAATCGTATCGCCTATTCGTGGGATCAAACTCAAAATTGTACTACGTGTAACAAAAACGTACCAGAAAGCCTTAACCACATTATTTTTAATTGTCCCATTTATGAACCACTTAGGACTGAAATTAAAGTATTAATTCAGACTGTAGACTTTCATGAAATAATTTCTGACTTAAGCCATATTAAACTTTTATACAGACTATTAACAAATATTTTTAAACTAAGGGCTTTTATCCTAGATGGATAGCTTTTGTTAATAGTATTTTCCAGACTTTTCCAGACTTTGCTCAGACAACAGGTAATTTCTATATTTACTAAATTTCATTTTATTGCACAACTTAAAAAAAAAAAAAAAACATTTAACTCTAGTAAAAATCTTAAAATATTACTTAAAATGTAAAGAAAAAATAATGTAATCTTAAATAACTATCGGTGAAATAATTAGTAAAATTTCCTGTACAATGTAAATTTATACAATTTTTTTTATAGTGAAATTAACACATGTGTTATGATTATGCATAATCTAATATTCAAGCCATAAAATGTAAGATTAAGATGTTTCCCTTTCAATTCTTTAAATATTAATTTATTTTAAAATTTAAAGTTTAAATCATACTTAAATAATAACACAGCCACACAGAAAAAAAATCTTTTTTCAGATACTATACAAACGCATTTTTATATTTTCGCTAAAACCGAATCTGACCTCAGAATTGTTCCATCAGGCCAATTGTGACCTGATGGATCAATTCTGAGGTCAGATTCGGTTTCAGCTACCCCGAAAATATAAGAATGCGTTGGTCTAGTCTGGAAAATGATTTTTTTTGCGTGGCTGTGTAATTATTTGCCTCATGAAGCTTAGTTTAATAGGATGTAATAATAAATAATAAGCTAAATTTTAAACCAGTTTTTCAAAAATCTTTAAATCTCAACAAAAATTTTATAAATGTAGGCCATTTTTACAATATTTTTGACATTTTTTATAAATCTCATAAATCGTATTTATGTTGAAAATATCGTAATTTTTCCCAATCATTAGTAATAAATAAATACAATTTAAATTTTATTATTGGCATTATTCACCTTAAAAGATAACATTTTATCACATTATCGCAATATCACAATATTTACTTTAACATAATGATTCCTCATGTAAAGTATAAATTAACAAGCTGTGAATATACAGTGCGGTCCAAAAGTCACCCCCCCCCTTTTAACTTTTGAACGAGTTGAGATATCGACTTCAAATTTAGAAATCTTAAATAAGACAACTTAAACTATCTTTTAGCATATATTTGATATTTTCAGCTCTTAAAATGTGGACAGGGGGGCATGGGGGGACATTTTTTTAAATGGAAAGGGGGGTCATCATTTTAAAGCTTATAAAATTCTCTATTTAAACTAACATTTTTAAATTTTTTAAAAATGTTTTTTAAGGTTTTGATTTTTCAATTTTTTGTGCTAAAACTTTCGATTTTTTAAGTTTTTTTTTATAAATTTTTATTTATGTCAACTAAAATTAGTTTAAAAGTATAATTAACATTTTTTTATGATGAAATTAGGCATTTTTAAAAAATAATTTGTTTTTTTTAGAGGAATTTTGACATTAATACCCATTTTTAACCGCAATTTAAACCCAATTTTTTTTTTTAATTTAAAAATATGGAGTTAAATGAAGAATTTTATAAGCTTTAAAATGATGTATCACACGACCCAGCAGGGGCGACGCCCAGTCGTAATTATTTCCAGACAGCAAATTTTCATGAAAACAGTAAATTTTTCCCGCATAATTCTCAGCCTCTTTATATGAAAATATATATGAAAATTAAATTAATTTTTTCATAAGAATATTAACTTACCATATATTGTTGTGTAAAATTTTGCTGACACTAGGCACAAAAATAGTCCATATAAACAACCTAAATGTATAAACAGCTGTGCCCCTAGATCAGGCCACCGTATCGAAGGTTCAAAATTTATATATTTTGTGTCTTCTTTGTTTAAATTTGTTTTCTCTAAATATTCATTATTTTCTATAGATGTTTTGTTTAAAAGGCCACTTTGTTTTGTGTCGTCATTCGTACTTGTGTGTAATCTGTTGGTGATGGTCCCGTTTGCCCCACCGGGGCATACACTTGCGGTTGCTCCTTCCCCATTGCTTTCTGTCATATCTGAAAATAGTTATTTATATACCAAGTGACTAAACTAGCTGTTTTAGTCCCGCTGCAGGAGTGTTTCCTAAGCGAGAGTAACCAACGAGGGAAACAGAAATGCAAGGGACTAAAATAGCTACGTTTAGTCTTAAGGTATATACACTAGTTAGCTTGATAAAATCAAAATTAAAAACTATGCGTCTAAAATCGGGTGTTTTATTTTCGTAATTTAATCAAGATGCCTGTGAATTGCGAAAAGTCAGTTCCACGGCTATCGCAATTTCAATTGTGTTTTAATATGGTTGACACAAACGTCAGTTCAAAAAAAATGGACGAAGGCGATAAATTTTAAGCAATTTAAACTATGTTGTTGTTGGATCGGTTATTTATTATTAGTAATAAATTTTATTACAAAACATCGCCAAACCTAATTTTTGTACCAGTAAAGCATATAGTATGTACAATATATAATATTATCAAGGCTGCCGTAATTTTTTTCCCTTGGGAGAAAAACGGCAAGTTTAGTCCCGAAAATAAAAAAAGTTTTAGTCTTGGTCGTGCAAAAACAAATGTATTTTGTTAGTGAAGTATGGTTAATGGCGATTTCTCCCGTTAGATTAGACAGGGACAAAAGTTCTACACAAAAAGGATAGAAGACATACATACACTCCCACTTACATCCAACCAAACAAATTCTGTATTTGTTCTTTGTTGAACAAATACAATATTTACTTGGCCGGGCGAAAAGTGTAACTATATTATTTTTATTAAAGAAATTACTGGCGCCATTTAAATTTTAGTAGAATTATATTATTCTGCAGATTTACATTAGCTATGTTCATTCGTGCCGCTTAGTGCTACACTTTCCGGCCAACCAAATAAATACTGTATTTGTTGTATGAAAAACAAATACAGTATTTATTTGGTTGGCTGGAAAGTGTAGCAAAAATGAGATAGAGATAGGGTAGACGTCTTTTGTTTCATAATTCTAGTTCTAGAGAGCTCCATTGGAGGTAAACATAATAAACAGGGGAAAACTATACTTGCATTGGCCCTAAATTATTTTTTTTCATTGATCTTTTTATACAGATACAGTCCCACAAGCTTGAAGCTATGGGTTCTTCTTTTAAATCGGGGTCTAAATTTTTATTGGCGAATTTTCAAGTTTTTGTATGCTCAAAACGTGAAATTTTCTCTTTAACTTCAATTTTCTCGGAAATGGTTGAACCTACGGTATTAAATAAAGTACCTTTTTGATGCATTTTTAAATAAAAAATAATATTAAATATGATGTGGTTCATAGGGTTCCAGAAATATTAAATAAACACTACTTTTAGATGTACCCTTAGGAGGGTCGTAATTCCCTTAGGGCTCATTTCCGGACCTACCATTATATGAATTTTTCTTCACATTTTTTAGTGTAGAATCACCCCTTAAAATTCTCAAAAATATTTTTAAATAACCCTCTATAATATACATAATATATGAAATATTATTATGTACTTATAATTTCTAGTTTCATTAAAAGCTTGTCATTAAAAAATAAACAGAGCGGTCCCAAAGTCGCCCCCCCCCCCTTAATTTTTGAACGAGTTGAGATATCGACTTCAAATTTATAAATATTAAATAAGACAACTTAAACTATCTTTTAGCATATATTTGATAATTTCAACTCTTAAAATGTGGGGGGCACGGGTACATTTTTTTAACGGAAAAGGGGGTCATGTGCTATATCATTTTAAAGCAAATCAAATTCTCTATTTGACTGTATATTTTTTAATTTTTTAAATATTTTTTAAGGGTCTTAAGTTTTCAATTTTCTGTGCTAAAAAATGTGATTTTTTATTTTTTTTTGTAAATTTATATTTATGTCAATTAAAATTAGTTTAAAAGTATAATTTACAGTTTTTTCATCATGAAATTAGTAATTTTTAAAAAATTGTTTAATTTTTGTAGAGAAATTTTAACAAAAATACACATTTTCAACCCTATTTTAAACTTTTTAATTAAAAAATATACAGTTGAATGGAGATTTTCACAAGCTTTAAAGTGATGTATCACACGACCCCACTTTCTATTTAAAAAAATGTCCCCCATGCCCCCTGCCCACATTTTAAGAGCTAAAAATATCAAATATGTGCTAAAAGATAGTTTAAATTGTCTTATTTAACAGTTCTAAATTTGAAGTCGATATCTCAACTCGTTCAAAAGTTAAGAGGGGGGGGGTGACTTTTGGACCGCTCTGTATATTATTGTACTAAAAGTTATATCTACTACTGCATATGTTTTTATCCTGCTTATGAGCACGTACCAAATTAAAGTATATTGTTCAACCGGCAAATTAAGAAAGATTACATCACTCTCCATAACAATAATTGTTTCAGACCTTTGGTTTACCAAACCATGAAACCTACGCTGCATTGTTATAAATGCCAAGCAGTGGGGGAGATGCGTTTAGTCACAATTAAATTGGTTAAGTTGCCTCATTTATTACATGTTTCTTATTTTTTTATATAGATGTTAATTTTTTTTGTTTTTATCTCTTTTTTCTTTTGTGACTCATCCTGTAATTGGTCATGTACTGTTGGAAGTAATAAATAAATAAATAAATAAACAAATAAATAAATAAATAAATATATACATTGTCTATCTTTTCACTAAAGGCTTTAGTCTAAAGCTGCCGAATAATTACAATATATAAAATTACAATTTTTGAGCCCGCCCCCCCCTTCATCACTTTTCGTCACTTTTGCCTTGACCCCCCTATAAAACAGAAAAAAATGACGTCACCTTTGGGAATCCCCCACCCTATACTGCCCTACGAATTCTGATGTAATATTTTGAAAATGCTGCTATTGACAAATGGAGTTACTGCTTTCTAGAATAGGCAAACCTACTAAAATATAAAAACAATTAAATTTTAATATACAGGGTTATTCAGAAATAGGGTCTTTAATTTCAAGGGGTGATTCTACATAGGAAAATATGAAAAAAAGTTCCTATAAACATATGTCCAAAAATGCGTCATAAGGGAGCTAAGCCTCTTTGTAACTGGCTAAAAAAATCGGTTTTTATTTAATAACTCAGGAACCCTTTGAGGTACAGCAACGAGGTTTTGAATGTAAACTAAGCCTAATAAGGCCCATCTTTGTATGTTATCTTCATGTTCTCATTTTAAACAGAGGCGTATGAAACGGGGTGGCCTTTTTTTTCTTTCTTCTGTGTAAATTTTTTGTAATTTTATTTTTTCGTTTGGACTTATTTTCACATTTTTGTTTAATTACATAAAAATGTAGTATATGTAAACTATATTTTTAACTGAAATTTAAATGATATAAGTGAAAATAAAAAATAAAAAATCAAACAAAATTGAAATAATGCAAAAAATTGCATTTAATAATGTTTAAAATAATGTAATCACAGAGGGTCGTCTTTACATTAAAAAAAAACCACAAAATATTAAATATTTTTATAACAAAAAGAAATTTGTGTTTTTTTTTCATGGCTAGTTAAAAATATAGTTCTAAATATAGCAGATATATATTATAAATATTTGATAGAAATGAAATTTATCCGTATTTCAACTCCCGCTTTGGTTACATAATATAATTTAATTATTTTTAATGAATTATAATTTAACATTTTATTTTTAATTGATGTAGCGGCATAATAATTCAGTATGCGATAAGAATGCAATATTATAAAATATATATTTTTTTTAATAATAAACTTAAAATTTACATTAATTTTAATATATAGACATGTAATGGGAAGTAATTATTTAAATAAACAATAATTAAAAATAAAAACCTAATTAATTATTTTGCATTGACAATTGCCGGTACCATATGCTATATGTATATCCAGAGACACTCGCAGGATTTTTTTTACACGGTGCAAATCTGGGCTCACGCCTCGCCTGCATGCGACCGAGAAATGTTATTTTTCCTCCTTGGAGGAAATAACTTTGATTTTGATTTTTCCCTAATCCGAGAAGTTAATACTAATTATTTTAACTTAGTTTTAAATAAACTGTAGGTACGCCACTGGTCATTAATAAAACAGTGACAAGTTTCTAACTGAGCATATAATACCAACTCTAAGAATATAAATGATTTCACTTTTATGTAAACATAGAAGCAAAAAGGTTAATAGGAATATGAATAATTTAGATGGACTTGTATTAGGTTCGTACCTGCTATGTATAAAAAAAATAGTTTTTTTCACTACCAGCCTAAAAGCACATCTTTATTACTGTTCTTTTCATTGGTAGAAATATTATTTCTCTACCTATGACGTCAGGGGTTCTAAAAATAATGAAATTGCACCATGGTTAATAATGAATTTTTATTCAGCTGTTTTGGCATATGACGTTTCACTTAATTATTAAATCACATTGCTATTTACTAGCGTCTTTAGGCACCAAATTTATTTATTACATGATAAATTAAAAAATATTAACTAAATTAGTACCTATAAAACATGTTTTACAAAAAACACTTCGAAAAGTGAAAATCATTGGTCCATCATATTCAATCATAGATTATACAACTCATATATTACCATAAGGATCATAGATTACTAGAGGTACAACCCCCATATATTAATTTTTGAGGCAATAGATTCTCCCTCACAGTTTTCCCTATTTCTAGGGGAGTACCAGAATCATCATATTGCATTTCACTTTCCATTTTTATATATTTTATTATACTTAACACGGAAACACTTTCTAACTTAATAATTTTAGCAGATCAACAGAAAATTTCTGCCAGAAATGTCAAGTTATTCATTTGTTTTTTTAATGGCCGCGAACGGCCAGCGTGATAATTTAAATTTATAAGCTTTTTCATTAAATTTTAGTAAAATAAATAAATAAATAGCTAATTAATTGTACTGGTAGTGAAAAAAATACTATATTTTCCACGTGAGTGAAGATTTAACATTTTAGACCGAGTCTTGCGGGCTTCGCGCTAGCGCGCTCATCCCGCAATTTGACGCAGGTCAAAAATGTTAAACTACTCTCACTTGGTAAATAATATACTATTTATGTGTTCTTACGTAATATGTACAGTAGTACCTCTAAAATGGTTCATTGTTAAAAATTTATAATTTTTCGAAGTAAAACAGTCAACAGTGCACTGTGTAGCACTTGCCATGTCCGATATATCACGATTCACTCACCGCAGTAATGAGGAGAATCCAGCGCATGCGCACTGATTCTGTTTTTACG
Organism: Brachypterus glaber; assembly: GCA_958510825.1. Taxonomy (NCBI): domain Eukaryota; kingdom Metazoa; phylum Arthropoda; class Insecta; order Coleoptera; family Kateretidae; genus Brachypterus; species Brachypterus glaber. Next base: position 50,195,471 of record OY294047.1, on the reverse strand, counting down.
TATGCCTAAAATTATTTTAAGGTTATGAAACATTCTTTTGCAGAATTTTACAAAAATATCTACTTTTTTTTATGCATATTGTTACACCAGGCAAGCATTTATTTTTTAATTAGCTAAAGCTAAATTATTTAGCCTAGATATAATCCTATTTGATTCATAAAATATATCGCCTTCTAAATTCTGAAATATCGTACCTGAAAAATGCCTCTCATTAAAAAAAAACACCAAACCAGCAAACTACCAAACCAAACCATTATTAACGTTAACCAACGCCTCCCATTAAAAAAAAAACACCAAACCAAACCATTGTTAACGTAAACCAACGCCTCCCATTAAAAAAAAAACACCAATCCAGCAAACTACCAAACCAAACCATTGTTAACGTAAACCAATGTCCCCATTAAAAAAATAGTAGTAGTATGGTAGTTTGCTGGTTTGGTGTTTTTTTTTAATGGGAGGCGTTGGTTTACGTTAACAATGGTTTGGTTTGGTAGTTTGCTGGTTTGGTGTGTTTTTTTTTTTAATGGGAGGCGTTGGTTTACGTTAACAATGGTTTGGTTTGGTAGTTTGCTGGTTTGGTGTTTTTTTTTTAATGGAAGGCGTTGGTTTACGTTAATAATGGTTTGGACTTTGTCTCTAGTATGATATACTGATCTTCCATTTCCCCACAATACATTTTTATTTATATTTATTTTTATTTTTAGATTTGAAGTTCCCGCCATCAGCCAGGGACCTATATAGTTAAGTTGTCCAACCTGTTTTATTATTGTATTAGCTGTCAGCTGTCACTTTTTATATGTTATGTGTTCTTAAATTTAAGTTTTATTTATTTGACAAAATAGCTCAATTTTGTATTTTTTAATGTAAATATTAATTTGTAGGACTTTTTTAAATGTATCTTGTCAATTTGTGTTTATACACATATTTTCTTGTAGGCGACCTTCGACAATGAGCCTAGGTATATAAAGGCTCGAACCCGCGGTCAGGTTTTAATTAATATACTTGGGAAAAGGACCTTTACTCTGACTTTTATTTATTTAATAATGGTTTGGTAGTTTGCTGGTTTGGTGTTTTTTTTTAATTGGAGGCATTTTTCAGATACAGATATATTTTAGGAATCAAATAGGATATTTAGGCTAAATAATTTAGCTGTAGCTAATTAAAAAATAAATGCTCGCCTGGTGTAACAATATGCATAAGAAAAAAGTAGATATTTTTGTAAAATTCTGCAAAAGAATGTTACATAAGCTTAAAATAATTTTTGGCATACGTTAAAACTAAAATAAGAAAATCAGTGCGCATGCGCTGGATTCTCCTCATTACTGCGGTGAGTGAATCGTGATATGTCATTATACCACAAGAGAAATGTGCATTTTTAACCCACGTGGGTAATACCCACTGGGTATGCCTAATAGGTATACTGAAATATACTCGTGACAATCTGACAATGCGACTCTGACGTCACAGCGTAAATTAAAAAGGCTGGGGCCCCTCCTCAAGGATGTGGGCTCTGCGGGTCCATAGTTATGCCACTGGATATGCATAAAAGTATTTAAAATAGGTTTTAATTCTTTAACTATATTTAATATAGTTGCAATGAAGTCATAAAGCATGAAGAGCAAGCATCAATTAGATCCACTTAAAAGAAATTTAAAGATAATCAAATGGTCAAGGCTGATGAAAAAGATGTCAATTATTTTTGTCTATTGAAAACAAAATAATGAAATTTTATTGAATATTAATAAAACATGATTTATGATTTACTTCAGTAATTATTAATTACTAATTAATGATAAATTAATTTTAGTTTACCAAATGTCAAACCACATAATCAAAATTTTTGTAATATTAAAAAAGTAGTTATATTTCATCTAGAAGCTGCAAGAAAAACTTTAAAATTTCTAAGAGAAGAGTGCTTAATATGCATAATATAACATACATGTACTGAATACGAGCCTGGACGAAAGCGACTACAATGAGAAATGAAGATTTTTTTTATTTATGTTCAAAATTAATGGAGAACCCCTAGCACAAGCTAAAGATTATTTGGAGTTCTCGATGGATCTGTAATAATACCAAACAAATAAATAAATTAAAGGAAGTGTCTAGTTTGCCGACCGCTCGGCATAATAGGTTTTTTACCTATTCTGCCGACCGCTCGGTAGAATAGATATTTTACCTATTCTGCCGAACATTCTTAGATACTTAGACGCCAAATAGGATTTTTTTTACTACCAAACCAAACCATTGTTAACGTAAACCAACGCCTCCCATTAAAAAAAAACACTAGACAGAAATTCTTGAGTATTTTAACAATTTTTTGTTATAAACATTTCAACAATTATTTTATTATATTTATTAATTTTCAGAGAATAGTAATAAGCAACCAGTTATATATCTCAATGTATAAATACCGAGGTGGGTATTACGGCCGAAGATCATACGGCCGAAAGCGAGGTTTGTAGTAGTGGCAGCACTGATCTCAGTGGCTCTCAAAGCGTAGGCAAGTTACGGAACATTTTACTTAATATCTTTTACAGGAATTGAATTAAAGAACACCAAATCAGAAAACTACCAAACCATTGTTAACGTAAACCAACTCACCCATTAAAAAAAAACACTAGACAGAAATTCTTGAGTATTTTAACAATTTTTTGTTATAAACATTTCAACAATTATTTTATTATATTTATTAATTTTCAGAGAATAGTAATAAGCAACCAGTTATATATCTCAATGTATAAATACCGAGGTGGGTATTACGGCCGAAGATCATACGGCCGAAAGCGAGGTTTGTAGTAGTGGCAGCACTGATCTCAGTGGCTCTCAAAGCGTAGGCAAGTTACGGAACATTTTACTTAATATCTTTTACAGGAATTGAATTAAAGATTACATATTTTGTACATAAACAAGTGAAACAAATGTTTAATTTTAACTTTCCATTTTTTATATGTCTTTAATCAAATTATTTGAAGTGGTTGTAATTATAGGTTATAGGACCAAAATAAATGCTTTTTTAACGTAAAATCGCCAACATTTCGAGCACCTAAACGGTCGCTCTTCTTCAGGGCTACAACAAGGTTTATTAATTGGAACATACAGTAATACATAAAAAATGAATAAAATAAAATTTGGAGGTTATGTTACCTTAATTACTTCATTCAGCATATTGTCAACATAAAATAATATTAGGCATAGTATACGCCTTACGTAAAACATAAACCATATAAAATAACAATACAATGTAAAAAACTATTAACAATGACTTCTGACAAACGAAATTTCGACATAAATTAAAATAAAACACGCAAACTATTGATTTGAACTATTTTTGCGGGACAATATGCCTACTTATTTTCAACACCAATTAGTCGACTTTTTGTGGTTAGGGAATATGTATTTCTTTCTCTCTCAACTCATAAACTAAACAGAGAAAGAGATACATACCAGTTAACCGGCACTGCCACAAAAATTGACTATTAATATTATTTTTACATGATTAGTTGTAAATTAATAACTAAATCTCTAATATAATTCAAATTATATTACATTACTATTTCTAGACTCTTAATTTAAGGAACTAAATCGTAAAACATACACTGACAAAAATATATAAATTTAGATTTAACTGATTGAGAGTGCACAACCGTTTATACCTGAGAATAGTTTGATTGGCCATATCAGTTAAATCTAAATTTATATATTTTTGTCAGTGTATGTTTTACGATTTAGTTCCTTAAATTAAGAGTCTAGAAATAGTAATGTAATATAATTTGAATTTTATTAGAGATTTAGTTATTAATTTACAACTAATCATGTAAAAATAATATTAATAGTCAATTTTTGTGGCAGTGCCGGTTAACTGGTATGTATCTCTTTCTCTGTTTAGTTTATGAGTTGAGAGAGAAAGAAATACATATTCCCTAACTTAGTAACCGCTACTCCACAAAAAGTCGACTAATTGGTGTTGAAAATAAGTAGGCATACAAGCCTATTCACATGTACCATTGAAATCTATTCAATATTGACAAAAATTACAATCCCATGAAGTTTTAATACATGACCTTGCAATTTTCGTCAATATTGCCACAAATCTTAATATCAATGGTACGTGTGAATAGGCCTGATATTGTCCCGCAAAAATAGTTCAAATCAATAGTTTGCGTGTTTTATTTTAATTTATGTCGAAATTTCGTTTGTCAGAAGTCATTGTTAATAGTTTTTTACATTGTATTGTTATTTTATATGGTTTATGTTTTACGTAAGGCGTATATTATGCCTAATATTATTTTATGTTGACAATATGCTGAATGAAGTAATTAAGGTAACATAACCTCCAAATTTTATTTTATTCATTTTTTATGTATTACTGTATGTTCTAATTAATAAACCTTGTTGTAACCCTGAAGAAGAGCGACCGTTTAGGTGCTCGAAACGTTGGCGATTTTACGTTAAAAAAAGCATTTATTTTGGTCCTATAACCTAGAATTACAACCACTTCAAATAGTTTAATTTTAAGTGTTTTCAAAACATTTGTTTAAAAGTTATTAGGGAAAACGTTCAACAGTTTACTGTTATCTCACAATGTGGGTTGGTAGGTTTCTGCTTAACGAAGTCCATTTATTCTTGACTTTGGTGTACACAATCAACGTGAAATTGACTGTCAGACGAGCCTTTTAAAGTCGGTTTTTCATGAAATACATTTTTATCCAAGATTTGTTTGTCTAGAACATTTTTTAGTGATTTCGGAAACGCATCGTATCTTGTCGCGACTATTTCGTTAAATAAATAATATTAAATAGCAAATATTAGTAAATATTATTTTATGATAAGATTTAACTGATAATCCTACTTAAGTACAAAATGATTTTGAAAAAGCTATCCTTTTAAGTAATTCTACATAAAAAAATATAAAAAAAGTTCCTATAAACATATGTTTAAAAACGACTAGTACGGGAGTTACGGCCCTTCAAAAGAGGCTCAAAAACTTTGATTTGTATTCAATAATTAAGAACCCTTTATGAGTTTATTATGAGAATATTTTTCTTCAGGTAAAAGTACATAAAAAGGTACTTTTATTGTAATATGGTAGGGTTAACCGTTTACGAGAAAAATACAATTAAAGGCAAAATTACACGTTTTGAAAACAAAAAATTAAACACTAAATGTTAAAAACCAAAATTTCAATAATGTAGGATTACTGTAAATAAATCAAATCAAAATCTAAGAAATTAGTTTCTATATATACAATTTTAAAAATAGATTCTAAAGGAGTTACGGTCTCTTAAAAAAAACACAATTTTTAAAGGATGTGTAAATGTGATTTTGGACTACGAACTGGTTTTCTTAGCTTTTAACATTATTAAAACTTTTTCACCGCATACGAGTAAAAACTATAGAAATAATTACATTTTGTTGTTATATTATGTTCAATAAATTATGTCTTTAAAAATATTAAATCGTTTTCTAATAGATTTGTTTCAAGGAAAACAATTTTTTAAGGGAAACTTATAAATAATAAAAAATCCAACGAACCAGTTAGAAGCGAAAAATCCCATTTATAACTTTCTTATTGCTGAGTATTTCATTAAAAATATGGTGCATTTTTGTGGTACATAAGTACTGTAGTAAGTGTTATTAAAAAAGTAGTGTATTTAACACTTTGCCATGAGTATCACGTACTTAAATTTAAAGTAGCACTTGTTAAAAAAATTATGGTATTTTTTATTATCAAACTATTGATAAAAGATTAATTATTTGATTTTTATGCCATAAAACAACAGATCTCTATAGTTTAGTTTTATTTTTTTTTTCCTAAAATGCGCAAAGTAACGTTCAAGTATTACGTAACGCAAATTGTACCAAAATTCATACACTTCATACCCCAGTTCTCGCGTTATTTAAGGCTGTAGAGATTTCATATTTTGGCTACCCCCCCTAATAGAGGGTGTGTTAGGGGGGCTAGTCAAGATATGAAATCTCTATAATCTATAATAACGCGAGAAACGGGGTATGAAGTGTATGAATTTTAGTACAATTTGCGTTACGTAATACTTGAACGTTCCCAAAGCACTTAGGGGAGGGGGTAGTTCTTAAAGTTAAAAATTGAAAAAAATTGGTGATGTAATTGTTAAACAGACCTTTAGTAAAAAAATTTATGTAAAATTTAATTCTGATTAAATTATTTATATATTAATGAACCTCGATATGAACAACAGGAAAATAACGTGAACCTTTTATTTTCCTGTTCTCTTTTTAAAATATAATACCAAATAAGTAGATACTATTTTAATGTATGACGTAATATGTATTATGTTTTTGCTGCACGTTTTAAAAAATATAATTTGACATAATATTTTAGTTTCTATTAGTTATTATTCAGGGCGACTCAAATAAGAGAGTGTTTAATATTTCGCAATATAAAACTGTGGATCTATTTTCTAATCATCGTACAGAGTGATATTGGTAGACTGACAGTTTCGGGCGCTGGCACTCTTTAGTACCAAGTTTGCGAATAAAGTCTAAAAACGTTTTCTTAATCAGCGTGCAGAGTTGACTCTTGGTACTGAAGAGGGCCATCACCCCGAAACTGTCAGTCTACCAATATCACTCTGTACGATGATTAGAAAATAGATTAATGAAATAATAAACTAATTGCTTTATCGTTTCCATAAAATTATGACTTACTACGTATGTCCCAGTACAAACCATTTTTCTCGATATTATTTCGGCTAAAACTAAATAAATGAATCATATTTCTAAATAAAAATTACTCATCATTTGTAACACGAAATCATAATAAAACTGTATTTTTTTATTCTCTAGGCGTCGCGACGCTCACTTTGCGTGTTTCAATATCAAATAAAAATCATAGTTACAGATATGTTAACATTATATTCATAAACATAATTTAGTTTTGGTCAATATTTGTCTCAGATCAATATTTCTTTATAAACAATTAATTCTTTTTTATTTATTTATTTTATTTATTCATTTCTTCCAACTTATTACATAGATTTACAATAAATAAATTTAGTTAATCCGAGTTAAAGTGGGGTATTCAAGGAAAAAATACACTTTTAGTGTATGATTAAAGACTTGTATGTCTCAAGCACATAGTACCACTAACGTTTCATATATTATAAATTTTCATACTGTGGTACGGTTACAGAGGGCGCAACTCGACTTTAAGCGCCCCATGTTACTGTAACAAAATAGTTGAAATAGATGAAAATACATTATACAGGGTGTATTTGAAATAGGGTCGGAAATTTTAACAGGTGATTCTACATGATAAAATATGACAAAAAGTTCCTATAAACATATGTCTAAAAATGCGTCATAAGGGAGCTACGCCCCTTTGAAATTGGCTAAAAAAATCGGTTTTTATTTAATAACTCCGGAACCCTTTGAGATATATTAACGAGGTTTTGCACGTGAATTAATCCTAATAAGGCCCATCTTTGTATGTAATTATCACGTACTTATTTAAACCAGGGGTGTGCGAAACGGGGGGCCTTATCAGTTTTTTGTCCTAAACTTTTTTCTGTGTAACTTTTTTGCAATTTTATTTTTGAAATATGATTCCTCAGGTCAAAATACATAAAAAAGGTACTCTTGTTGTAATACTGTAGGATTAACCGTTTTCGAGAAAAGTTCATTTGAAGGTGAAATTTTACGGTTCGAGGACGAAAAATTAAATACTAAAATGTCGAAAACCAAAATTTTAATGATGCAATGTTATTCTACATCAAAAACTAAGAAAAAAAGTTTCCATACATGTAGGTCGAAAAAACGCTTTTAAAGCTACCATGGCCCTTTAAAAATGGTGCATATTTAGGAGACCATAGCTCCATTAGGATTCATTTTTGCAAGTAACTGTATATGAGGTTTTTTTCTTAGTTTTTAATGTACATTCGCCTTGCATCATTAAAATTTTGGTTTTCAACATTTTAGTATTTAATTTTTTGTCCTCGAACTGTGGAATTTCACCTTCAAATGATTTTTTCTCGAAAACGGTTAATCCTACAGTATTACAACAAGAGTACCTTTTTTATGTATTTTGACCTGGGGAATCATATTTCAAAAATAAAATTGCAAAAAAGTTACACAGAAAAAAGTTTGGAACAAAAAACTGATAAGCCCCCCCGTTTCGCACATCCCTGGTTGAAATAAGTACACGAAAATAACACATAAAAACGGGCCTTGGTAGGATTAGTTGACGTGCACAACCTCTATGATATATCTCAAAGGGTTTCTGAGTTATTAAATAAAAACCGATTTTTTTAGCCACTTTCAAAGGGGCGTATCTCCATTATGACGCATTTTTAGACATATGTTTATAGGAACTTTTTGTCATATTTTATGATGTAGAATCATCTGTTAAAATTTCCGACCCTATTTCAAATACACCTTGTATATAATTATCTATGATTGTGAGAAAAAAAAGTTAATATAAAGAATATGAGCATATTAACTTTTTGCTCATATTCTTTATATTAATTTTTTTTTTCTCACAATCATGTCTATCTCTTTATTTGTATAAACTATTAAACGTAAAAGCCCTACGACTGAAGGACTTAGGTCGATGGCCATTTGTGTAATTAATTATTTTAATTTATTACCAATAAAGAACATTTATTATTATTATTTTTACAGAGAATTTCAAGAGCTACAAGTTTGTTCATAACCTCCGATAATAGTTTTGCTAAATAATCAAAAATATCAATTTCATTGGCTTGATGTGCCGCCATGTATCTTGTAAGCCAATCACGGCATCTCATTCTTATGTTTTATGTTCTTATGCAAGCTTCTGGATAGGCCTTTAGTGGTACTAGGTACTTGAGACATCCAAGTCTTTAACTTGCTACCTTTCACATCGCATTCTTATGTTTTATGTTCTTATGCAAGCTTCTGGATAGGCCTTTAGTGGTACTATGTACTTGAGACATCCAAGTCTTTAACTTGCTACCATTCAAAGTCTTCAGATTAGAAGAGGTATGAGTAGTTGTCTACATCTAGCAATAGATGGCGCACTAGTATACACCAATCTAATGACTTTATTTCTTTTGTGAATAAAGTTAAACACGTTTTCTTAATCAGCGTACAGAGTTGACTCTTGGTACTGAAGAGGGACAGCAGCCCGAAACTGGCAGTCTACCAATATCACTCCGTACAATCATAAGAAAATAGATTGATGAAAAATTTAAATATTAAATAATATAAATTTTATGTTATACCATATTACCCATTATGGTTGGCGCATATTACATTTTTATCAGTGTTTGTACAATAAAATTGAATGAATATAAAAACTACTAATAATAATTTTCACAGGATATGAAAAATCATTAATAATGGTAAATTTTTGATAAAATTTTTATAATTGTTGAAAATAAAAGATAAGCGTTTTCCAGTAATAACTATTATTAAGTTTTGTCATGATTAATGCAAAAAAAATATTTCAAACACCACGTAGGTATTTGTATAATTTGTTTCACCTAGGTGCACCTATACACGGTTATTCAAAAATAAGTTCAAGAAATTTAAGAGGTGATTCTACGTTAAAAAATATAAAAAATGTTCCTGTAAAGGTTGGTCCGGAAATGAACCCTAAGGGAGCTGCTGCCCTTCGAAGATGGACATATTGAATGGGGAACAAAAAAAGCACCAATAAAATTTTAATGCTGCAGGACGATTTTTCATTTAAAACTAAGCAAAAAAGTATTCTTGACCAAAACACCTAAATTTAATATTAAAGGATAATAGCCTTTTAAAAAGTAAAATTTTTAGTGGCACAAAATGTTACTTCCTCTTAAATGCATTTTTTTTTTAAAACGGTTGCTCCTACAGTGTTACACTATATGACATTTTATATGTATTTTTACTCAAGGAATCTATATTTTTTAACGTAGAATCACCCCTTAAATTTCTTGAACTTATTTCTGAATAACCCTGTATTTATAAGCCTTGCTAACAAAGCTATAAGTTAGATATTTACAATCAGCTGTTTTATTTTTTATTATTTAACAGTATTAATAAATAGTCTAAGAGCTCTGCCGTGCTAAGCTAAAAGGTCCTATCTAAATAGGTTTAACATACACAGATATGACCTTTCAGCTTAGCACGGCAGAGCTGGTGAACATTTTTATATTTTTTTTTTGTTTTTAATTTTAAATGTATTTCTGATACACTCTGTATAAAAAAGTTAATAAAAAAATATATACCCATTAACATAATTAATCATTTTGACCTAGCAGAAAGTAATTAATTGACTGAGTGAGCATTATGCGTGTATGATACACATATCGAGTTATTAGTTATAGATTTGATTTTAATATATGGTTCCCTAATGGAAATATACAGTGTGTATAAAATATAAATTATGGAAAACTAGTATAGGTATTATGAAATTAGTTTTCAACTTAAGCTTTTAGTGGGGAATAATCATTCAAGTGTACACTGATAAAACAGTTTATTTGTGTCTAATAAATATTTGGTTGGATATGGTCAATTAAATTATTTGGTTGTGACAAATAAATTTTATTTCTGTCAAATAAACTATTTTGTTCCCATTAATAAATCATTTTGAACTTAAAATATTTGTTTACATGAACTAAATATTTATTTGACTCAAATAAAATTTGTTACTCACAGCCAAATAATTTAGTTGGGAATATTCAAATAATAGTTATTTATGGTACTAGTGGGTAAAGTAAGATATTGCCCATGAGAAAATTAACCTGCGAGGCGTCAGCCAAGCAGGTTAATTTTCGAGAGGGCAATATCGATTTACCCATGAGTGCCATACAAGGTTTTATCCAATAAATAGCTTAGGAATTCATATTTTTGTTAAAAGTTTTAATGACATTTACAATAAAATAATTTGACAAGTGACAGTTGAGTGGGTAAAATAAATAATTATCCACTCAATAAAGTAAAAGCCACGCGGGGGTTATTATTGAGTTTATCTATTTAAAATAAAGCTGGTAATTGTCTTATTATCTGTATGTATTGGATAAATCCTTTTTATCAGTGTACTAAAAGTCAGTCGCAAACGAATTTTATATATCATACTATTTTATAGAAAAATTAAAGTATTTGGGTGTCATAATATCAATGTCAAAAGCACTTGTGTTGTAATGTGAACCTTATTAACATTATTAAACCCTCGATTAAAGCCATGTTTGATTAATACTAAGTACTTAGAATTTAGATAAAAATCATTGCAATAATAACTATATTTTTTAAACCTAGGGTGATCCTACATTCAAAATTATAAAAAAAGTTTCTCAAGGTTGGTCCAAAAATAAGCCCTAAGGAAGCTAAGACCCTCCTAAGGGCACTTCTGAATAGAGTTTTTATGTAATATCTCTGGAACGCTATGAACTGCACTAATGGATTTTGGTACATGTCTCAACACTGATAAAGGCTATCATTGTAAGTTTTCTTGTAAAGCCAATCAAAAAAAAATAACACATATGGCTGCTATTTTAAGTTAAATTTTTTAACGAATATGCTTGGCCTTTAAAAATTAAAATTATTGAAACATATATTTGCTGGTTAACATACATATTTAAATTTAAATAAATATAATATTTTCCATACAAAACTGCATAAATAGATAACGATAAAATAGATAAAGCATGTAGAACTATGGCAACAAAAAATGTTTCATAAAAAAGTATCATCAACAAAATTAAAAAAATATTTTATCCAATACATAGAGGAAATGCGCCTAATTTCGGATGGTTTCCAAATTTCGGATAGTAGTGTATTTAAGATACTGTCTGCAAAGGTAAACAGAAACCTACTTTTATGTGAAGCCAAAAGTCAAACTAAATCCGTCCTGTAATATGATAACGGTAGAGCTTCTCCCCTTTAAATGGCAGCACAAATCGTTTATATTGCAAATGGCAGTTTTGTGCTCAGTTGCATTATTATGCTTGTTTATTTTATAAATAATCGTTATAAAAGTTCGTGATTCTGTCTTGGGTAAGTTATGATGTTAGTTAAGTTGATCCACTATTCATAATTAAGCAATTTGAAAACGTAAACATTCTACAAATTTCTAATATAAAAAGCAGAAAGTTGCCTAATTTTGGATAGACCATTTTTGTGCATTTGATTCCCAATTTCGGATATCCGCAAGGTAATTATTATTCAGGATAACCAACCATTAATTATTATTTTTATAATGATACAACAAACTAAGTAAACAATTTTGAAAAAACGAAAATTACCTAAGATACTAAGATATTCGAAATTGGGAATCTAAAATTATAGTTCCTATAGTATTTCGTAGAAAATCGCTTGATGATTAAATTACGTCTTAAATGTGAAGGAATAACAAGAAACATAAGCAATGGGATCCAGATCTACTCTTGAAAAAAAATTTTCGGATATGTCCGAAATTAGGAGCCCTTTTTCAAATGCACAAAAATGCGCTGATTTTTTTTAACCGTGTTTTTTGGAAAAAATAAACTGTAATAAAATTGCTTTTATAATAAATCATGGTTCGCTATAATAAGTTGTATCTGGTTATATATAAAAAAATATCAAAAAGTAATACCGAGTATTAAATATTGAATACATTGTAAATGGTATCCGAAATTAGGCGACTTTCCTCTACAGATAATGAGACAATTACTAGCTTTATTTTAAATAGATAAACTCAATAATAACCCCCGCGTGGCTTTTACTTTATTGAGTGTATAATTATTTATTTTACCCACTCAACTGTCACTTGTCAAATTATTTTCTTGTAACTGTCATTAAAATTTTTAATAAAAATATGAATTTCTAAGCTATTTATTGGATAAAACCTTGTATGGCACTCATGGGTATACCGATATTGCCCTCTCGAAAATTAACCTGCTTGGCTGACGCCTCGGTTAATTTTCTCATGGGCAATATCTTACTTTACCCACTAGTACCATAAATAACTATTATCAAAAATTTATCAAAAAAGTTTTCTTGTGAACTGAAATCTAAGGAAAATTACAATACATAAAAGCATTTCATGAAGCTAACAATAAATAAATATTATAATAAGGAAATTATTAAGAAAATCCAAACGTATTTGTACCTATTACCTCCGCATAGAAAAAAGGGCCGTTACAAATCAACAGTCAGGACTACTAGACAAACTAACTCTAGTATGTATATACCTTTACATCCACCGTATTGCTTTCCCATTTTGAAAAATTTAAAAATTTCGGCAAGCCATTTTTTTGCGTATTTTTGCGTTTTATTACGTTTTATCTCGATATAAATCCATTTCAAGCAAAAAAAAAATTGTCGGTCGATTGGTCTTTCTGTCCGGGAAATCTTGTATCTACGATAACTTAAGAATGCTTTAAGCTAGAGATTTGAAATTTGGCATACAGGTATTTACCAAAAGTTCTCGCTCGGGATTGTTTTTGAAATTTTTTGCAAGAATGCCTACAAGACTTTCCAAAAATTTTGAAAATTTTCAAAAAAGAAAAGCAATAGTAGAAATTCAATGTAACATCTTTGTACACCTACAATATACATTCCGAAAAAAGAAAATATTTTTCAGTGCCCCGACATCGGACCGGAACGTAATAGTTGCAAAGTCGGGGCTGCCCCGATAGTGGGCCGCAAAGGGTTAAAGTTGCTGTGGCAAGAACCCTATAATTAGCTTCAAGATCTTAGATATTTTTTTTCGGGACTAAAAATTAAAAAAAAGCAAATTTATATTTTTTTATAGGATAATATTATAATGCAATAAAAAACATATATTTTTTTCCTATGGGGGAGTAATTACCTTCATTACCCCCTCATCTACGCCCTTGATATCAGGAAAGAACTTCCTATTGCAAGTAACATACATTTAAAATAACTTTAAATATAGTGTTAGATAGACAATAAAAATGTCACGCCTGGTAGAAATAGAATGACTGAAATTGTTTTTTTTTTGGTTTTTAATTGAAAAAAAAGTAAACAAATAAAAAATAAAGAAAAAAAACTTACTTTATGATTTTTAAACGGTTCACCACGAGTTCAAAGCCTATTTTCAATCAACTTCATACACATAGTATCAAATCACCAAAACATAAAAACTGCTGAAATCTTTTTCAGCACGTGGTATATTCAGCCCGACTATTCGACCTTTAGAACTAGCACTCCGCTGAAATCGACTCTCGCGCCGGCCGCTCACAACACTATTAATTCTAAATGCTTGTATGTAACTCGCACTACACAGTATCGTGATATAAAAGTATACATTTTGTTTTGGTACTCTTCGTTTTTCACTGAAAGGAAGAGTATTTTGAAAAAACATGATATCACGCACGTGAGGGGGACTGAAAACAGCTAAGGCCCCTAGCGGATTCGCGGAGCTCTTCTAAATCTGATACGCGACTAAAAGTCGAAGAACTGGTGACCATTTTTATTTCAATATTTTCTCCCGGCTGTATTTTATATATGTTTTATTTATTTATTTATTTATTTATTTATTTATTTATTTTTTATTTATTTAAAAAGTACACATTTAAGTACATTAAAATTAAGCTATTTCCATTCGCTAGGTTCGGAATCAGGTTCCCTTGGGTTCTAGAAGCTTTAAAAGCTGTGGAAATGAGAAACCCAAAAAATATATATTTAACCTGTGAACCTATATGCATAGTCCCGCAGGTGTGTGTTGTTGGGCTATCACAACCAAGTGTGGCCTTTGATGTACCTTCGTAAAAGTTTTGCTGGGACTGTTTTTACCTCCTTGGCCTGCAGAATAATTGTGTATTACTGTGAAAATAATCTAATTAATGTAATGTGATTACCTACCGAGTAGGTTAAAAATACCTTTCCCAATATAATGAATAAAAGAAAGAAATGGCAGAATTAAATAACCAAAATAGATTTAATATATACTTATATTTTTTATCCTATAGTGTTTTGCGTTCTGGTTTTCAAATATAATATATCGACCATGAACTTGCAATACCTCCTAAGTGGGAAATGTCAAATTTTTCAGGAGCGACGAAAAATAGTTCTTAGAGTTGCTGTTTACTCTATTTTTAATACTTATAGCAATATAAATAAAGTGGTGTAAGGTTACTTATTGTGCTTAAAGATGTTTTAATCTAGCTTATATTGTAGTTAGGAGGTATTGTTCAAAAATGTCAGTTAGGAGGTATTGTATGTTCCTGAACGATATACTAGGATGAGTATACTGTAAAATGTAAAGCGATACATAAAACATGGTTAGTTTTTTAGCAACCAAAATTTAGTTTAACGTGTTTTGTATTTCCTGCTGCGGGGCCAGGGGGACATTTTTAGTGATGCGTGCAACTTTATGTTTCACAATATTTCTAGGCTTGCAGAAAAATTACTTTCACATTTTTAAGAAAAAAAAAATAAAACCTAAGGTATGAGGTCATACTTAAAATGTGTAAGGCACTTAGAGGGAGGGGTAGTGCCTAGGGTTAGGATGCGTTACGAAGTGGAAGGGGTAATGTAGTAGTGTTACGTAACGCTCTTTATTATTTTTAAAGAAATAAAGAAGGTTTAATGTTTATCCAAATTTTTTTTGTGGGTCTTGGCTGCTAGCGTTATGTATTTATAGGGGACATAACTCTCAGCGTTACGAAGCTTAACGTATTTAAAGTATGACCCCTATATAAGAAATAACTATACTATTGTCCCAAAAAAAAATAATAATATTTTTTAAGGAAGAAGTCCATAAGGGCTGAAACTGAAGCTCAAGCTGCCCAAGTAGCACAAGTAGCTATAAAGTCTTTCTCACTACGTCATCGTTGTCAAATTAAAGCCAGCATGGCTGTAACAGCTTTCTATAAACGAGATCTGCAGCGGTTGTAGCTATAGCATTTGGCCAATTTAGGAGAGTCAGTACATAGTTGATGTGCGGGTTTCACAGAAGCTGGAATATCGCAGATAAAACATCCTTTTTTCAAAAAGCCGCCTCTAGATAGAGTGACTAGGCAATAATGCTAGCGTTAAGCGGTTTTTCTAGTGGATGTAAAGTGTTGATAACAGATTAATAAAAAAACCTAAATACAGCAAATTAAATTACCGAAATAAAGCCAAATGCTGGTTTAAAATGCTCGATACAGCCAATATAAGCTGTAAAATCTAAGCGTGTTACTTGGGTGAATCTACCAGAGTTGGAACTCGACGGCATGATTCTGAACGAAGTTTCCTTTTGCATCTCTCTGATATTACGAAACCGAGGGGCTGACCGCGAGGAAATCTTTTGTACAAGCCAGAGGAACTCAGGAGGAACTCTGAAGAACTCTGAAGGAACTCCGAGGAACTCTGAGGAACTCCGAGGAGCTCTGGAGGAACTCCGAGGAACTCTTTGCAAAAAGGAACTCTTTTGTACAAATTTCAGACGCGGTCAGAAACAACTATTACTTATTACCCATGCGGATTAACGTTTTTATTTTCAAACTAGGTGAGCCGTTACAAACACCTTATCAAAACATGTTTGGTAGAAACCGTAAGGGATAAAGCTTATCCTGAAGGTAATTTAGGGCGCCAATTTTTGTGTGAAGGGGCGCCAAGTTTGGTAAAAGAAAATGTCAGGGACAAAGCTTTTTTTCATGAAGGTAATAATTTTTGGGCGCCAATCTTTGTTTTGAAGGAGCGCCAAGTTCGGCAGAAACCGTCAGGGACAAAGCTTTTTTTCATGAAGGTAATTCTGGGGAGCCAATTTTTGTATTGAGTTTGGCAGAAACGGTCAGGGACAAAGCTTTTTTTCTTGAAGGTAAATTTGGGGCGTCATTCTTTATTTGAAGGGGCGCCAAGTTTGGTAGTAACCGTCCCCTGTCCCTACAAAGCTTTTTTTTTAGGGTGCCTTATTGGCAGTAGTGCTTGCATAGCGGTAATTTCTACGGCTTATTTGCCAAAAATTACCCCTTCCAGAGAGAAACTCTTAAGGAACACAGGAGGAACTCCCAAGGAACTCTGGAGGAACTTCGAAGGAACTCTGAGAAACTCTTTGCAAAAAGGAACTCTTTTGTACAAATTTCAGACGCGGTCAGAAACAACTATTACTTATTACCCACGCGGATTAACGTTTTTATTTTCAAACTAGGTGAGCCGTTACAAACACCTTATCAAAACATGTTTGGTAGAAACCGTAAGGGATAAAGCTTATCCTGAAGGTAATTTAGGGCGCCAATTTTTGTGTGAAGGGGCGCCAAGTTTGGTAGAAGAAACTGTCAGGGACAAAGCTTTTTTTCATGAAGGTAATTCTGGGGAGCCAATTTTTGTATTGAGTTTGGCAGAAACGGTCAGGGACAAAGCTTTTTTTCTTGAAGGTAAATTTGGGGCGTCATTCTTTATTTGAAGGGGCGCCAAGTTTGGTAGTAACCGTCCCCTGTCCCTACAAAGCTTTTTTTTTAGGGTGCCTTATTGGCAGTAGTGCTTGCATAGCGGTAATTTCTACGGCTTATTTGCCAAAAATTACCCCTTCCCTCTTAAGGAACACAGGAGGAACTCCCAAGGAACTCTGGAGGAACTTCGAAGGAACTCTGAGAAACTCTTTGCAAAAAGGAACTCTTTTGTACAAATTTCAGACGCGGTCAGCCCCTCGTATGAAACTTTTGCTGCAAAGAGCACAATTACTCAACAAAAGTAATCTTTTTAAAGAGTATGCTATGAAAAGGAAAGCAACCCGTTCATCAACACAACTAGTTTTCTTAGTTTGGCGTGCTTGTATTTCCTGGGGGGCGAAGAGCCGACTCCTAGTAATGCGTGCCACGGCTCGCATTGTCTATGGGTGCCACGCCTTCGACAACCTGTAGAACCTAGTGCAGATGTGATGTAAGAGTTGAAACCTTAAAAAGTACCATGCTAGGGTCACTCGATCTTTAGTTCATTGAATTTGCAGTGGCGGACTGGCCAATTTTAATTTATTCAAAATTTTATGGTTAAATGTTTGGTATTTTACTAATTTTTAAAAATTAGAAAGTATCTTTTGCCCTTACCAGACCTAATAAGAATTTCTAGATGCCATACTATCCTTTTTTAAGACTTTTTTATAGTCTTATAAAAAAAAAAACTTATAATCAGTTGTTTTATTTGAGTTATGGCAACCCGCTGCAGCCTGCAGGTAACACAGTAGCTATAAAGTATCTCTTATCGCTCTTTCGCAGCAAAATTACAGCCATATAGCTATAAAGTATCTCTTAGCGCTCTTTCGCAGCAAAATAACATCCATATGGCTGTAATTTTGCTGCGAAAGAGCGATAAGAGATACCTAATAGCTACTGTGTTACTTAGGCGGATCCAGGGATGATTGGATCCACTCTTTATTGGGGGAAAATTGTGGAGTTAATGACTTGTTAGCTGGTTTTAGAAATAAACCAAAATTTAAAATAATGGCAACCTTATAATAAATTAGCACTTAAATTACATTTTTTGTACATACGGTAGGTATCCTATATCTTCAGGGGTGAAGAGATGGGAAGGATAGGGGGGGGGGGGCGCCACCCTCCCAACCACTCCCGAGTTGGAAAATTTTTGTTTTGCCACCCCTCTATCTTAATTATATTTGTTTCGGTATACGTCATACAATTTACTGAGCAATGCATCAAGAAGATAAGTACTGTTAGTACAACCTTGGAACCATTTTCTTCACCGATATAAACAGTACCTGACCAAGAGTTTATTAACCTTTTAGTAAGAGTCTTTCTTATACAGGGCCGGTTTTAGGGTTAGGAGAGGTAGGCAACTGCCACGGCAACTGCCAAATACCAAGTGCCAAAAAATCCAATGTGCGCACATGGGCTGTCATTTAAAAAAAATATTGACCCTGCTTTGTTGTTAGAATTAGTGTCTTACTTAGGATGTAAGGGTTTAAAAAGATTAAAAAAAATTAAAATATGCCTTTTTCCATAACTAAAAGATATTTAAGTTTTGGGAGAAATATATAGGACTTAGCTTACTTATAGGGTAATAGATTTTCACAAAATAGGGTTTGGGGCAACTTTTAGCTTAGAATTAGTTACTTCAAGTATCATTTGTATACTTTTCGTCGTCAAAAAATAGTTTTTTCTTCAAGCGTACTAAAATGTTCATATTTTATAACTGAACGCACTAGTTAGAAGTGATCTATTTTTTTACAGTAAAAAAATGAGTTCATTGTTGTACGCCGTAAAAAAAAGTTATTTAGCAAAACCACCACTGGCGGCAGCACTCTTTGACTTTGATGACAGCCATACTTCAAACTTGTTTATTTATTATGTAAACAGGTGGTTGACTCGAGGTTCTGTGTAAAAACCTTGTGTGAAATTGATTAAAAATGATTGAAGAAGAATATATGGTTTATACACCTACAAATCTCTCCGAAACTGCAAGTTACCAACGAAATCGCGAAAGACAAGTTACGATCGAAATCGCGAAAAGTGTACGATTTAGCCTACAAAAAAAATTTAAAATGAGCTAAGGAAGGTTTAAGTTTATTTCGAAAGGGTTTTATTGGCCTATTTTAATAAGAAAACATAATGAAATTTAAAAATTAATATTTAAAAAATATATATAGGATGCTTAAAGAAAAAATAGTATGTTCACTCAGAGAAAAAGTGCTTTTTTTTACTCGTCTGTAAACTACAGACTCCGATTCGCGTCGTTCGTAAATTCTAAAGACTAGTAAAAAGAAGCTTCACTTTTGCTCTTAGTAAAACAATATACTATTAAAGCATCGCGATGCCGGTACTATAAGGGCATATGCACAGGCTCGTATAACAACATAGTACATAAGAATGCAATGCCGTGATTGGCTTAAAGTGCCGCCATGTATCTTGTAAGCCAATCACGGTACAGCATTCTTATGTACTATGTTGTTATGCGAGCCTGTGGATATGCCTTAAGATGCACCAATCTATTACCCTGCAGGGCCCTGTAAGGAAGCTATTATGTATTTCTTCCAGAACTTAAATATCTCTTGTAGTTTCGTGATATTGGTTCTAGAAGTTTCAAGTGAAACCCTGTATTAAAATTATGTTGAGAAGAAGTATTTTTGAAAGACGAAAAAAATTAAAAAATTGGCGATGATGGGAAATTAGAACCTACCGTATAATACTATTCCGGAAAACTTAGTTGAATAACAGAAGACGTATATTTTTTTAATATTTTCTATTTTAAAACCAGTGTTAGGTTTTCTGTTGGCAAATAATAATTATTATTTTTATTTTTCTAGAAAATGCTAATATATATATAGATATTATTGTTATACGATATAAGGCAATGTAATTTGTTTTGACCTTGATTTTTATACCTATTTATAAAAAAATAATTGCAGAATGTTTGTTTTATTAATTAAAACCAACGACAAAACTAGAAAATAAAATAATATTTAATCTAAGTTAATTAGGTATTAGGTTTACAAATCATAATTTAATAAAAGTGTAAAAACATTAGCTAATTAAACGTTTATAAAATAAATGTATGTAGATAATAAGGTACAGTTGAGTAAAATACAAAAATATAATAAAATTAGGTCATTAACTGAGTCCGGACTTTTAACGCTGGTTCCTGGGACGGACCGAAGGGGGGTGTGGGGGGTGGGTATTTTATTTGTATTTGTTTAATATTTAATTTTTTTAATTGTCTTTTGTAAATTGCCTATATTTATATTAGCTCTAAAAGAGGTCTTAAAGAGCTGTAATGGAGATTTCTCCCGTTAGATTAGACAGGGACAAAAGTTCTGCCCAAAAAGGATAGAAGACATACATATACTTCCACTTCCACCCAACCAAACAAATTCTATATTTGTTCTTTGTTGAACAAATACAATATTTACTTGGCCGGGCGAAAAGTGTAACTATTTATTTTTATTAAAGAAATTACTGGCGCCATCTAAATTTTAGTAGAATTATCTTATTCTACAGATTCACATTAGCTATGTTCGTTCGTGCCGCTCACTGCAACCAAATAAATACTGTATTTGTTGTATGAAAAACAAATACAGTATTTATTTGGTTGGCTGGAAAGTGTAGCACAAATGAGTTAGAGATAGGGTAGACGTCTTTTGTTTCATAATTCTAGTTGTAGAGAGCTTTTAAATAATTTTTTTCTGGTAACTTTAATCAAGGGCGTGTAAAATGCTTTGTACTTTGATATAACTTTAAAAATAAAGGAGTTACAAGCTTGAAGAGTTTAAAATACTTGTTTTTCAAATAAAATAGGTTTTAATATAGGTATCTGAATTTTTTTTTTGAAAATCTCGTACAAATATTTTTTTCCAGCAAATGACAAACTTTAAGTACAGATTAGTGTTCGAATTTTATAAATTACTTCTACTAGTACATTTTACTATATTTTTGCCAGAAAAAGTAGCAATAAATTTTGAATATTTGAAAAACTTGAAAAAAATTGCCATTATTCGAACATTTGGTCTTAAAATTGCGTTTTGGGATCTAGGTTGTTCACAAAATGGGTTTATTTGTACATTAACGAAATTTCTACAAAGAATCATGACGATATAAATCGAATACATCCGAAAAAATCGATTTATAACTCCAAATTGGGGTATATGAAAGACCCCAAAATGGTGAAGTTCAAAAAATACCGACAGCCATAAAAACAATTCGAGCTAACTTTTACAAACACAACGAGGGTTTTGCTATTGGATAGGTATATTTTCAGAAAAAAAAGTCCGGTGCAGTTTGATTTTTTTGTGGCACAGTGTTAGTCATCAATAAAAACTAATTTTCCAGAAATGTAGGAAAACAAATTAGTATTAATGTGCGCGTAAATATTTATGACTTTACACTAAAAAAAAATGTGTATTTCAATACTTTTAGTTTTAGAATTCTAAAATATAAAAGTAAAAAACAATTTTAGAATAATTATATTTGATTAAAAGTTTTTATACCTATAAGGATGTTTAATTTTATCATCCTATTTAATATACCTAAGTATACGATAAATATCGTCAAAAAAATATTTGGCATAAAAGAACAAAAAGTAACAATTTACTTTTGAAAATTTTTATGATGACAAAAAAAATACATAATTAAAAGCGATACAAAGACAAAATTGTAGTAATTTTATTAATTTTTGTAGGCAAACTTGTTAAAATAATTGTAAAAAAATAACAATGAAGAACTTTGGGGGGCTATAACCCTTGGTTTTAACAAAAATCCCATGTAACAAAATAACATTTTGTACGATAAGTATGTGTTTTGTTTTATTGTAATTAGTTGTAATTTTGTCAGGACATGCCACAGCTTAAGTTTAAGCCCCTCTGCTTCCGCAAGATTACATTACATTACATTTTTGTTTAACCTCGTACTATTCTACTTAATTAAGCATCCCCTAAGTCCAGGAGAGAACCACCGGCTTTAATTGACTTTCGAACCAATTTATAGGGAGTGTCCGCTTCACGCCTTCGCCAAATTTCAATTATTAATTAACTGAAAAAGGCAAATCGGCGCCGGTGAGAATCGAACTCACGCTATTTGGGTAGTAAGTACGACGCGGTAGTCCACTATACCAATCCTCCCATAAAATGATACACAATGTGTATTAATGTCTGAGATTAAGTTCGAAAAATGTGCACCATATTACCGGCCTTTGCCTTTCGGCATTTCGACGCCCTGAAGCAAGCTTCTGGACTGGCACCCCTATTTGAAAAAAATTTTGACGAGTTTAAAAAAGGTCCTCAGAAAAATTTGATGACTACATAAAAAAAAGTCCTCACCTCTGAAACAAACTTTATTCCTAGCCAGAAAATAAGAAAACTTTGACTAAAAAAAATAAAAAAAGAGATATATATTTTTTTAACAACACTGGACTTTCTCCCGTCATTATAGATTATAGAGATTTCATATTTTGGCTACCCCCCCCCCTAATAGGAGGTGTGTTAGGGGGGGTAGCCAAAATATGAAATCTCTACAACCTTGAATAACGCGAGAACCGAGGTATAAAGTGTATGAATTTTGGTATATTTTGCGTTACGTAATTCATGAACGTTCCCACGTATGCTAAAAAATGTGCTCTGACACATATCACGATATATGCTACAAAAATGCGTTCTGGCCCGGAATGGGGTTCATATCGCCCCGGGACCCCTGCCCCCCTACTACTATAATAGTGTTAATATTATTATAGAGTTAAAACAGTGTGACACACCCTAACGTGTTTGAAACACATATCAACAACAAAAAGTAGTTCGTCATTGATTAAAAATTCCTAAAATCAATAATTCCATGTTGTTTATTTTCAGAATAGCATTTCAGGGTATCTCCTAAATAAACAGTGGGAAGGGGCGGATTGGTCACAGGGAACGTAGTCAAATGCTCGGTGGTGGGGACCATTTTTTTTATTTTTCGAGGGGTACAAATTTGTTTTTAAGAATTTCTTTTATTTTTGGAGTTGGGAAATTTCTCAATTATGAGAAATGTTTTCTTCAGCCCCCGTCCCAATAAAATTACTTGGGAGCACAAATGAACTAAGCCTGTCTCTAAAATAAACGAAACAAACTACTACATTAATAATGACGATAAACTCAAACAGTTTTCGCAATTTAGAACAATAATGAGAGGCAAAAATTTACGTTAAGTAATTTATGGATGCCCCTTAATCCATCTCTCTCTAAAAGCATTAATTAAGTGAAAAACTAAGATATAAAATATAGGCAGCGTATAAAAGCTCGTGTGTATATATAGAAGAGGGAGTGTTTCTTAAACATAAAAGGGAGCTTAATTAATATTTATAATTAAGTAATTTATTTACTAATGGTGAGTTTGACATACTAAAAATGTATTAGTATTACCTATATGAACGCTAAAAGTATTGATCAATTCAGAGCCGTAGATAATGGGGTTTGAATTAGAGAAGGTGGCTGATTTGACACTAGTGGGTCTTTTTTTGAATTACTTATAAGGAAGAAAAATATAGTATTGTTCATTAATTAATTAATTTAGGTATTTATTTATTTTTTTGTGGGCCCACAAAAAAAAAACAAAGTAAATTATTCTTTACCAGGAGCACCGCGGTTTTCGAGATTTTCAAAAAGTGTTTTAGCACCCAACCCACAGAACACAAATCCAACCCTCTGCCACAGACACCTTATTTGTGTAAAAAGTACGCCTCCCTTTAAATTAAAAGAAAAACAATTTTTATTAAAATTTTGATTTATTTATCGTTAAACATGTAGCTTTAATTATTGAATTATAAATGATATAGAACGTGATATTTAAATGAGTTATCTATATAATATAATTTGTACAAAATGTTATTTTTTGTTAATTTTGACTTGGTAGGAGAAAGAAAAAAAATATTTATAAGATAAAATTAAAATCATAAATAAATAACATAAAATTCTAATAAAATTATGTATATTTTTTGCAATAGGTAAACCCTATTGTTTTTATTATTTCGTATAGGCATGATTTTTACGCCGCCAAGTTTTAAATGAACACATGAAAAATCACTATGTAACACACCAATTTCTCCGACCGGATTTAGGGCTTAAACTGAATGTCTGAAAGGTATTGAGACGCGGAAAGTCGCAGTTAGTCGGAATAGGGAGAATCACAAATTGCATACTATCCATAAAAACTAGGCCGTTTCTGTAGCTAAGGGTATAACTATAATTTTTGGGCGTTGTGCCTCTAGAAACTTTTGTAAAAAGTCTTTTGATCAGAATGTTGAAACTATAAGGTCCGAAATTCAGCCAAGTCTGCCTAAAACCTCTTTTACATAAGAAGGTAGCGTGGTACTTTGTCAAATTCGTTTTGAGCGCCTAAAAATAAGTAAAAAAATATAGTCTGGTTATTATTAATAAGTCCCAAGTATAAACTATTTTTATTGTGGACAGGTTCTCAATTCATATGAATAAATTAATTTAAACTTATTTTTTTTATTTCAAATTTTGGCGAATGCGCCTACCCAGTACAAATTAAATACGAGATTTTCGACAACTATAAAAATATTGAAGAAAAAAATAATTTTCTCTAATTTTTCAATAGGATTTGGGTATTTTGTTATAAAATTGATTTTTTGAAACATTCTGGATATAAAGTTCAATACAAATATTGTGAATAGAATTTAGAAATCTTTATTTTTTTCGCCAAATTTCAGAATTTTCATTTTCTGTATTCAGATTTATTTACAGCGTCCTATTTTAAAAATTAATTATTAAAATATGTAAAATATGTTCTATCCTAGTATTCTGGATTTAATAATACTCGTGATTTAAACATTCATCCACTATCTTCTAGATGTCGCTAGTTTGTCGTTTGGAGAAAGGCTTTATTTAAGAACAGTTCTCGGGAACGTTTTTTTTTTCTGGAAATAGAAGCTGGATCAGAAAAGTATGATTTCCTTTTTGCCCTTTATACAGGGTGATCAGTAACTCTCATGCCAAAATTTAAGAGGTGATTCTGCATCCAAAAATATAAAAAAAAGTTCCTATAAAGGTTGGCCCTTTAAAATTGTAATAAAAATAAGGTTAATTAATAACTCTGGTACCCTTTAAGCTAGAGAGATGAGCTTTTGCATGTATACTAGTATTAATAAGGGTCCCTTATTAAGGGATATAAGTTTAATATTTTTTTTTTTAATTTATCCAGAGGCGTCCCTAAACGGAAAAATATGGATTTTTTTGAGTAACAATACATAAAAAATGTCAAATAGTATAACACTGTAGGAGCAACCGTTTAAAAAAAAACAAAAAATACAATTAATTGGAAGTAACATTATGTGCCGCCAAAAACGTTACTTTTTAAAAGGCTATTACTCCTTTAATATTAAATTTAGGTTTTTTGGTGAAGAATATTTTTTTGCTCAGTTTTTAAAGAATCTGCATTAAAATTTTATTGATGCTTTTTTTGTTTCCCATTCGATATGTCATTTTCGAAGAGCTGTAGCTCCCTTAGGGAACGTTCAAGTATTACTTAACGTTCCTGGGGGGGGGGGTGCCATCATTACAATATGAAAATATATTCAAACAATTATAAACATGAAACATATATATATATATATATATATATATATATATATATATATATATATATATTCAAACAATTATAAACATGAAACATATATAATTATATTTTATTAACATATAATTTAAAAATTATAGTATATTAAAGTACTAGTTTCATAACATGTTATGAAACGAGTGCTTTATACAATTTTTTCTATTTTGCTCTAAAATTAAAAAAAAAAACTTACATTTAAATTGATGACTGATTTAGGGATTTTTGTTTTGGATTGGCATTACAGTTTACACCGTGTTTAAAATTCTAAGAACAAATGATATTTTAATATATTTTATAGTCATCTCTTCTCTTTTTTACTGCAATTAACCAAGCCACAATTTTAACATGGTAAAAATAACCTAAACACAAAATTTTGTAGAAAATTCAACTTTAAAGCGACATTGACATTTGCACGGAAAACGTCAAGCGATAGGCCAGGTTTGTTGCCAACCCAAAAGAACAAAAAGTACAGACCTCTTATGGGCCTATAAGAACACTCAAAATGCGTGTGATTATGAGCTTATAAGAGTCGCAAAATAGAAAAACAAATTAACAGCTTTCATTGTTTTACTTAATCTTTATCTTCATCCCTTTTATCAACAGCCTTAAAATATTGTTTTTTATTGTTTTTAATAATATAGAAGTCACTATTATCTTTATCGTCCTTTTTTTCATTAACATTTTCTTCAAAATTTGGAAGAGCTATCAAAACTCCCTTTATGTAGTCTTTTTTCTTTAAGTTTCTGTTAATATTTTCATAACTTGATTTTTTCTCTTCCCTTTCCACAAATATAACTTTCTTATTGGAATAGTTTTCTTTATTTTTCCTTAAAATATTTTCATGCTTGTTTGAGTTTTCCGTGTTATAATCATCGTCCTTGGATGGTTTCTCTTTCCTTGGATATATATTCTCATAACTTGCCTTATTATTTTCATTTTCATTCGTTTCTTTTTCTTCTCTGGGGTTTTTATTTTTTCGAGCTCTTCCTTTAAATACTAATACATACTCTTCTGCGTTTTGTTCATTACTAAATTCAGTTTTATCTTCATATGGCGCAGTATTATATTCATTTTCAGAACCAGCAGGTCTATATATTTCATAAATACCAAAAAACTTCTTAATGTCATCACCAGTTATAAAAAAACTATTTGTTGTTGTGAAATAATGAATTAAATATAACATCATTATCTGAAAAGAAATTAAAAAATACAATGGGAACCTTTTTATTTAAAGGGTTTACAGTGTAAAATATTATATTCTATAACTAGTATGAAATAGACAATATTCCGCGCGAGCGATTAGTTTGTCATACGAGCCGGCAGGCGAGTATGACGGTCCCGCTAGCGCGGAATGACTATTCCATACGTGTTGTAGACTATACTTTTTCTTCGACTGCAAATATGAAACACTGTATAGCTTTAAACTGCGGACAATGTTAAAAACAATATTTTTTGTGACTCTTATTGTAAATGCAACAAAAAACATATTTTTAAATAAAGCAATTAATGTTATCTAATAATTTTATCAAATCAGTACTTTAAAAATATTTTTATTTTAGCACATATTTACAAATTATAATAAAAATTGAAGGTTATGTCAGATTGTTGTGACATATATCAGGTTTAAATATTTAACAATAGATGGAGCAGTTTTAATTTTTTTAACTAAATTGATAAAAAACTGGTCAAATATTAAGAAAAGCTAATAAACTTTATGTAATTTAAACTCAAAACTTTAAATTGCATTTAATTATTCAATATATTATGGTAAAAAATATATTTTTTGCTATTTTTTCTACAGTTTTCTTTACTTTTATAAACAAGAGATGGCACTACATGTGCTCATTCTAACACTTGATACGGAATATTCATACCGTATCTAGAGCTAGAATGGATAATTTATAAAGGGAACGTTCAAGTATTACGTAACGTTCCTGGGGGGTGGGGGGTAATTTTGGAGTGTTACGCCCATGTTAATGGTATAGGAAAATAGCGTTACAGGGGGGGGAGTCCAAAATGATCAAAATTTGCGTTACGTAATACTTAAACGTTCCCAAAACATGTTTTATGAACATTTTTTATCATATCAAAAAAAAGTTAACAAGGAAAATTAACCAAGAAAATGAAAATTAATTGATATAATTGTTAATTACTTTTATACAGGGCATTCCATTTACCATAACAATCCTTATTATTTTAATAACTGCCAGATTTATCAAAAAAGTTTTAAACAAAAGTTTTAAGAGCTTGATGGAAGCAAAAAATAGGGTTATTATTATGCGTATAACTTATCGTGTTAAGGTAATAGAAGATCAGCTTAAAGTTTATTTTAATGGAAATTTAGGCCACATGTTATTTTATACTTTTTTTTATACAGCATTTACTGCTCTTTAAAATTTTATATAACAAATACCATGTTCTATTAAAAAAAAAAACAAAGTTGATCTTTCTATGACCTCGACACCATGAGTTATAAGCATAATAAAAGCACCATTTTGTCCTCCTATTAAGCTCATATATTTTGTTTAAAACTTTTTCCGATTTATGTAGGAGTTATTAAAATATTTAGGATTGTCATGATAAATGCACCACCCTGTATGCTAAAATCGTATTCAACTTCACATTAAGACTAAGAAAATTTGGTATATACTTACAAATTTGTACATTTTATAAAAACTATTTACCTTGTCAGGTAAAAACTTATACTGAAATAGTATTTTTGCATTTTTAAATTTATAGTAGAATTTATACTTTAATTATATGTATATATATAAAAAAAATATATCTACTTTTGCATACTATTATAATAGATCTATTTTATTTTACTTTCCAACTAACTTTGTTTTTAAATTATAGGTTCCAATAAAAAATATTAAAACATATAATTTTGTTATACTTACTCTTCACAGCCCACATGTGCTAGAAGAGTATAAAACGGTAGTGTAGAATTTTCCAAAATAGTCAAAAAATCCCTAGACAAAATACTCAAATATTTTTCATAAAAAATAAGGAACTTTTAAAATGTCGGTCTGTCCGTCTGTCACGTTTCTTGTAAACACGATAACTCAAGAACAAATTAACCGATTTACTGAAAATTTTCAGATTTATTTTGCATGCATGCTTTAACCATTTGGCGTGCTTTAAGGCCTATCCAGAAGCTTGCATAAGAACATAAAACATAAGAATGCGATGCCGTGATTGGCTTACAAGATATATGGCGGCACATCAAGCCAATCACAATTTTGATAGAGCACATTCAATTCTATTTTTTGAAATACTTGTATATTCTTCTTTTGTTTTGTACGTATATGAGAAAATAAACAAGTCGTCCTATGAGAACAACAAGGTTTCAAGTGTATAAATTATAGATTTGAGTTATAATGAATCATAACTTTAAAATAATTAAACTTACCTTAAATTTCATAATTGAATGGTTTATTATGCTAGGATGGACTTATATTAGGATAAATTAGAGTAGGTATTGCGGCGGTTGAGCCAACCCCCTCCACTTTTCATTTAGACCACGCCCCCTACTTTAATAGCCCCCATAACAGAGCTGTTTTAACAGGGCTGCTTTAACAGAGCTGTTTTAACAGGGCTGTTTTAACAGAGCTGTTTTAACAGGGCTGTTTTAACAGGGCTGTTTTAACGGAGCTGTTTTAACAGGGCTTTTTTTAAATCAGTTTATATCAGATCAGTTTAGATTGGATCAGATCTGATATAAACTTAATTAGAAACAGCCCTGTTAAAACAGCTCTGTTATGGGGGCTATAAAAAAGGGGACTATTAAAGTAGAGGGCGTGGTCTAAATGAAAAGTGAAGGGGGTTGGCTCATCCGCCGCAAGACCTACTAATTAGTACCTATAATACACATTTTGCTGATATTTTAAATATTAGCTTAAATAAATAATGAGTTGGAACTTTGATAACCCAAAAATCTATGAAAAGTAGTAGTACAACAGTGTTCCAACTGAGTTAGAACCGTTTTGCATTAAATTTACATGTTTTTTGGCTGTTTGTTTTAATAATTTGTACATAAATGCAAAATTTTGCGTAAATTATTATTAATCATTATTAAAATTGATAATTATCAATTAATTATAATTAATAGGCCAACCTTTTTATGCATTAGTGACATCGATGTGAGTTAAGTTAATTTTCATTAACGGAGTCCTGATTTTTAAGTAAGAAATTTAAATTAATAGTATATTATCAGTTAAAACCTCGTTGCACTAAAAAAATCTCAAAAAATGTAGAATTGTAAATAAAATGGGCTATGTGCATAATATTTTTATTTTTTAAGTACAGGCAAAAAGGCAGTAAAAAGCTCGGTTTCGGTGAACTTACCGGACACAAAAAATAGGACTAGTTTTGCACTAATTTTTCACTTTGGTACTAAAATTAACAATTATAAATAAAATTAGATGCGGAAAACGTTGTTTTATTACTAAAAAATAACTTACAAGGAGAAAAATCGTAAATAATGATTAATTTTATGAACCGCCATAATATTGCTGACATATGTCACGTGTGTACAGAGATGCGGCGTTGTCAGATTTTAATTTTGATTTCAAGTGTTTTCTTGTATTATTCGGAATGATTTCTTGTGTGAAAAATCAACAATATTTTTGCACTGATTTTTGGTTTTATTACTAAAACTTACTGTTTTGAATACAATTAGGTGCGGAAAATTAGGTTTTTTTGTTTTGTTAGAATTTTTATAACAAGTTAATTGACATTGGTTTACGTTAACGTTGGTTTACGTTAACAATGGTTTGGTTTGGTAGTTTGCTGGTTTGGTGTTTTTTTTTTTTTTAATGGGAGGCGTTGGTTTACGTTAACAATGGTTTGGTTTGGTAGTTTGCTCTTTTGGTATTTTTTTTTTTAATGGGAGAAGTTGGTTTATGTTAACGTTGGTTTACGTTGGTTTTGTGTTGTTTGGTGTTTTTTTTTTAATGGAGGAAGTACCTTTACGTTAACGTTACATTTTTTGTTAAAATTTGTACTATTATTTCAAAAAAAAAAAATGTACAAACTGACAACGCTGTTTATTAGTTAACTGAAAATTATACCAACTTAAATTGAAATGTGGTTAAAATCCCTAACTATGTCTTGAAAATGCACTTTTTTAAAATTAATTTCTCGCTAATTTGTGAGTAATCCGCAAATTTTTTTTTGCAAAAATACTATTTAAGGTAAGTACTTTTTATTGGTTAAAAAAAAAATAAGAATTCGTGTGGCCGGTAAGTTCACCGGCCCCAAAAGCTCTATTCAAAAATGCAAAAAAGTGAAAACCTGAAAAAATGTTAGTTGAAACCTTGCTGTTCTGATACGACGAAGTGTATTAAAGTGTCGAATGTCACTTGTTTTCTGTTATAATTCAAAATTAAATATTTACCAGCTTTCAAGCAGTTTTAACGAACATAAAGCTGTTTTCGTTTTATTTTCAAATATTGACGAGAACTACTATAGCGACCTACATTATTTCAATCAACTAGCTCGTAGACGTTTAATTATATAAAACTCCAGACGTTAAAAAAATAATAAAGTTTTTTACTGAAAACATACAGGTATACCTGTCTTATTTAATAGTTCTATCTTATTTAAGAGTTCTAAATTTGAAGTGGCTATCTCGTTCTCGTTCAAAAGTTAAGAGGAGGGGGTGGTGACTTTTTGACCGCTATTACACGGAAAGAAATTAGTGGGCTCTGCTTACATTATAAGATATTTGGTAACAGTGGCAAATTATAGTGATTTAAGCTATAGATTATAAGGGACACAATAACTAATAATGTTAAAAATAAATTGGAAACGATTATATATATTACAGACACGATTATATTTATTACAGGCACTATTATAAATTTACAGAAATTTTATTATATTATAAAAATTATTAGCACGGACAATAATTAAATCTATTTAAGCTATAAATGCCATACTATTTGTTATATTTTATTATTCACTAAACAATTAAAGTATTTCATATAAATTTTTACACTGACTGCCATAATTGTAAGAGAAAGCCTTGTATTTATATAATAAGCGATTATAATTTGCTTGGTATGTGTGTTATAGCGCTCCTAGCTATAATTTTTTTTTTCCGTGTACAGTTAAGACCTATTTTTTCAATATACATGTTATCAACTACAAAAAGCCATCCTAGAATCAATATGCCCGGGATACCCCGTTTATGTCATCTCAATGTCACATGTGCCGGGACATTGGTCGTATATTCATAGTATATCCTATTTCGAATGTAATATAAATAAACTTTTTTATATATCCTACGGATATCCCATTGATGTACTGTTCTTTTTGAAAAATTTATGATGAAAAAGGAAATATAAGATAGGTAGATAAGTTACTAATTACATACAAGTGTCCCCGACAAAAGTGGCTATCAAATAGTATTGCTGTTTTTTTTTTGTGAAACTATGTATTTGCACAACTAAAATAAAAGCAATACTATTTCATAGCCAAATTTTTTGGGGAGATTTGTACATAATTAGTAGCTATCTTCAGGACAGATCCTCGGGAGATACCTTCAGGATATCCTTGGAATATATGGCTCGGAAGTTGCTCGGCTTCCCGTTTAGGAACAAAGTATATCCTGAGGATGTACTACGGATAGACGAAATAATATATCCTGGGGATGTCGGAAATCCCAAAACGGATTATCTGGTGATATCCATTGTATAAACCTGCGATATCCTTTTAAATATTTTTGGCATTTTTTCTTGTAAAAATAAAAAAAAACGAAAATAAGTTTATCGGATTTGGGATTAAACACGCAAAATAAATACTTACTATCTTAAATTTTAGCTTTGAAAATTGCCAGGAACATACTTTTTTTTATTTTTTGTTATATGCGAATTCTTACATAGAAAAATGGAAGATATGGCAACACCGTGAGTAAGAAAGTGAGAAAGAATTATACTAGAAATTCAATAAAACCTGTAGTGACTCATACCTCCGCTTCTTTCGTATAAGGGGTCCGCCTTTGAGAAGCTTCGACGAAATTACACGAGTCACACCCGAACGACTCTTAATAGCTCATAATCACACGCATTTTGCGTGTTCTTATAGGCCCATAAGAGGTCTCTACTTTTTTTTCTGTTGGGTTGGCAACATACAAAAGCCTGCTCTTGACGTTTTGCGTGCAAATGTCAATGTCGATTTAAAGTTTAATTTTTTACAAAATTTTGTGTTTGGGTTATTTTTTACCGTGATAAAATTGTGGACTGGTTAATTGCAGTGAAAAAAGAAGAGATGACTGTAAAATATACCAAAATATCATTTGTTCTTAGAATTTTAAACATAGTGTAAACTGTAATGCCAACCCAAAACAAAAATCCCTAAATCAGTCATCAATTTAAAAGTTTTTTAAATTTTAGAGCAAAATAGAAAAAAATGTATAAAGCGCTCGTTTCATAACACGTTTTTAGCGCAGTAGTACTTTAGAAAACTCGCCGCAAGCGGCTCGTTTTCTAAACTTGTACTCGTGCGCTAAAAACGTATGTTATGAAACTAGTACTTTAATATACTATAAGACATTTCCAGCTTTAGCTGTTAACATATGGGAAAGTAAAACTAAGAAAAAAACCTTTGAAAAAAACCTGTAAATTAATTCAGATTGAAAATCCTTTGAAAAAGGACGTATGTAAGTAAATATATTGACGGAGTCCGAAGCTTAGAATGATTTATGTTGGACTCAATTAATTTTAGATGGAACGCCGCCTCTTTGAAACAACCGTCTCCGCCCGGCCGGTCATAATAAAATACCCATGGGAGGGTCCACGAAAACTAACCCTCTGAATTTAGAATATGTTACCTTATTTAATACTAAACGATTTTGCATACTTATTTGAAAGTTTGGTTATTAAATACAAATTGTTAGGGTAACGATAAAAGAAAAATATTGTGTCTTACTTAACAACTTGTATTTAATAATATTAAATAATAATAGTTATAATTAATAAATTATTATAATTTTAAGTTACAAGGATTTACAAACCTAAATACTTAACTAGTTTTTGATGTAGAATTGCCCTGCGAATTTTTTTATTGGCGCATTTTTTATCCTATTTTGGATGTTTAGAACGTGAATATTTTTTTTAACTGCAATTTACTCGAGAATGGCTGGACCTACGTTATTACATAAAGGGTACCATTTGATGTATATTTTACTAAATAATTATATTTAATTAAGAAATTGTCAACAAATCTACAAATAAAAATAGTTTGAGGCACAAAAGTGATATCACCCCCCATTGTGCACGTCTCTGGTTAAAATTCCCAAATAAGAATTACATAAAATGATAGCCTTTTTTAATGTTAAGGCATGTGCAAAAAAATTTTACCATGGTTCATGGGGTTCCAGAGATATTTAATAAAATCTACATTTTAGTAGTACCCTTAGGAGGGTAGTAGCTTCCTTAGGGCTCATTTCCAGACCAACTTTTCAACTTTTTATATATTTTTTAATGTAGAAGTGTTAAAATGCTCGAAGTTATTTTTGAATAATTTATTTTTTTGAAATGTAGAAAGTCTGAAAATTTTTAAAAAGTTTTATGGAGGGAACAAAAATTAAATAAAAAAATATTAATTATTTTAAAAATAGTCAAAATTAGTTTAATTTTCACTGTGTGTGTACTGTGCACCCATAATTATGGACATGCTCCCATCCAGAGCTCGTAGAAAATTTATTTACCTTTCTGAAATTTGATGCTAAATTTTGAATGACTGTCCGAACGGTTGCATTTTAAATCCTTTAACAATTTTATGTATATAGTAAATGTTCAAAGAGCAAACTAAACGCCCTAGAACTAGAAAACTGTAAAAGCCATTGTAAATTATTCAATATTTTCAATAATTTTGTAGGTTCTAAAAGTATAAATATTTAAAAATTTGAGTAAAAGTATTCCTTAAAAAAAATTGTTTAATTAAATTTAAATATTTTTTTTTGTTTGTTAGCACTCTTCAGAGCCACGTGTTTGCATATACACGTGTGGTGTGGTAATTTTTGTTGAAATTAACCCATTTATTAAAAAGTTACGGAGGTCACGTGACCCTTTTTTGCGATTAAAAAACGTTTCGTCCAATAGATTATTGAATTTTAAAAGTGAAGAACGGCGAACCGTGTATAAAGAATTTTTTTTATAGAATATTTTTTTCTATTGCGGAAGGATCTAGTTTAGTCTAAAAAATAGACTTTTTATGCATATTAAATAGTGTTTAAAAGTTCAAGGTTAACATGTAATTTAAAGCTTAACCCAGAATATGAAAACGGTATGGAATTTTAAACTTCACGTGCTTCATAAAGAAAATTAACAAATGTTTCCGTACGATTTTATCCTTAACCCTTAACTGGAAGGTAAAATTTTATTACATAAGCGTTGAGGTGGCTTAAAATCCTCACGAGAATCGAGATTTATCGTCTGTCGTCTCGATTTAGAGAAAAAGTCAAAACTAGAGCATGTCATAGAAAGTCCAGATTATTTTAAATTTTAAGCTTTCACGGCCACTACGAACAAATTAACTTTCACTTTCCGACGTTTCGTCTGTTACTGCTAAAGACATCTTCAGGGATTAATCTAAAACTGAGGCTGAGACTCTTCATAAATAATCGAGACTTCTCGACTCTTAATTATTGTTTTTTACTTTTCATACACCTACTAATTAAAAGTTTTAAGTTTGTTCTCTGCACACAAGTTATGGAAATAAAGATTATTGACAGTAATACTGACTGGCCTACTGTGGGGATGTTTCGACGCATAATAATAAAGCCAACCAACTCTTCAAACACTCTAGTGAGACGAAAAAAGAAGTTAATTATCGAGACTCTCGGTAGACATGAGAAGAAGGTAACTCGAGTAATGGTCGATAAGATCATTTTATTTTTTATTCTGAAAATTGATAGTAGATATTCCACGGATATCCAAATGCCGCCTACGTTCAGGATATCCACTGGATATCCACATAGATATTTAGTGAACATTTATTTTTTAACCTCCCTAAAGTATATTCACTGAATATCCATTAGAGATCCATCATGGATTGGACGTTCAGTGGATATAGGGCTCTGTAATGGATATCTAATGGTTATTATGTGATGTCTGGGTAGTGGCGTCTGGCATTTTTCAATGCGGCAAAATGATAAAAATTTGTATTATATCTAAATCTGCCTTTGAAAAAAAAATAAATATTCATATTTAACCTTAAAATAAATTAAACTGAACCAAACAAAACTTAATTATATACTAAATGTTATATTTTAAGTTTACATCCTGCATATTTTGTTGTATAAAAATATGATTTTTAGTTTAAAATGTATTAAAATTATTATCTATATTTTCCAGAAACAGTTAGATTATCTAATATTTACTTGACGTCACCTCACCAATTAAGGGTTAAGTCGATTTAAAGAAATTAAGGAACAAACGAACAAAAATGCGTCGTTCCTTAAGAACAGCGACTTAAAAGAAACCTAGACAAAATTTACTACCCGATCAAAAGTAAAGAGATTTACTAAGATTAATGCAAGATTTTTGAAACTCTCTGGTTCTGAATTATGAAGAAATTTATGTAATTTTTGTTGAGATTTTAGGGATTTTTTAAAATTAACTTTTGGAACCAGTCAACCATTTAAATATAAAATGCACATAAAACAAATAACTATAGTAATAATTTAAAAATACATACTTATATAGTATGTATTTTAAAACATATTTACATACAATAATTTTGGGCATGTGTGTACTGTATAATTGTTTTCAGTGTATCCTAGTTAGCTGTGAAAACAGGAAACGGCCATCACTTTCGATATAACGTTAAAATTAAATTTAGCATTGACCGTGACTCCCTGGAAGAGATTTAAAATTTAACCTAGTTTTCCCTTCTTTATAATTATAACTGAGATATTGATTTCACATTAAACGTGAACAATAATGGGACTCGTGAACAAAAGTATTGAATTTTGTGCCACTAACCCATACAGCACAAAAAGTCTTATTAAATTTTTTTTTATTTGCACGGCCAAGACTAAAACTTAATTTTACGCTGCCATTTTTGGGACTAAACATGCCCTTATTCTCACAAGGGAAAAAAATCACGGCAACCTTGATAATATTAAAATATTAAACATAGGTACTATGTGCTTTACTGGCACAAAAATTAGCTTTGGTGATGTTTTGTAATAAATTAGCGATTCAAACGAACTTATTTGATTTTAACAAAAAAAAAAAGACCTTTTAAAACAACACTGTTTAAATTACTTAAAATTTATCGTCTTCACCATTTTTTCGAACTGACGTTTGTGTCAACCATATTAAAAAACAATTGAAATCTCGATAGCCGTGAAACTGACTTCTCGCAATTCAGGCAGGCATCTTGAATAAATTACGACAAAAAAAACACCCGATTTTAGACGCATGGTTTTTAATTTTAATTGAAACTACCTACCTAAATTATGTTTGCAAAAAATAGTGTATATACCTCAGGACTCAACGTGGCTGTTTTAGTTCCTTGGTATATAAATAACTATTTCGCAACACTGGGACTAATACGTTATTTTACTCCTTCTTTTTGAGGACTAAACTTACTGTTTTACTCCCGCATCTGTATCAATATACGTTTAACATTTTTAGTGTTTATATTCTATACTCTACAGCAGTGGCGGGCTGGGTACTAAGTGCCCGGTTCGGCATGGTCCTCGGGGGCCCTCGAAAGGGTTAAAGAGTGGCCCGCGAAATGGTCAAAGAGGAACCGCGAAACAGTGAATGAGGGGCCAGCGAAACAGTGAATGAGGGGCCAGCGAAACAGTGAATGAGGGGCCCGCGAAACTCCCAAAGGGGGCTTTTGAAACAGTCAAGGTGGGGCCCTAGAATTTATTTTTTATGCAGACACTTGCTAGACAATCAAAGCGGCAGCTGCTTAGCGGCTCAAAGCGGGTCCTTTCCTATGATAGGAAATCATCAACGGGTCCTTTTAATAAATTGATGCAAATCTTTAAAGGCCTACACTTTAAGGATGAATTAAAACAATTATAAACAATAAATTTCTAGATTAGACAGGGACGATCCGAGCATTTTGTCGTGAGGGGGTGTGAGGGTAAGATTTACAAAAAGATTAAAATGTCCTGAACCAGTTATGGTGCCCACAAACTCATGACCGACGCAACTTCTGCATTATTGAACTAGTTTCGCTCCCCCTCGCATTCCTCCCTTCCCCCTCTCCACCCTCCTTATACTCCTCCTCATCCTACTCATTCACTCATTCCCCTCTTTTCACCAATTCATGCCAGCTGTACTTCCAGCATCAGTGAGCTGATACTCACTCCTCCATTATTCTCTATTCAAACTAATTCCTATTAAGACAAATGAGTCATAGCCTATAGGCACTAAGCCTGTCTCTTAAATAACTGAAACAATCTAAATGATGATGCACGGTAAAAATAAATTACATTAAATTACATAGTCCGTAAATGGTAATATGTTGCCATAGACCCGAATGGTAAAAATTACATAGTCCGTAATGGTAATGTTTTGCATAGACCGGAACAGTAAAAATTACATAGTCCAGAATGGTAATATTTTGCATAGACCGGAACGGTAAAAATTACATAGTCCAGAATGGTAATATTTTGCATAGAACGGAACGCTAAAAATTACATAGTCCAGAATGGTTTGGAATTTTTGACATAGAGACTTGAAATTTGAAAAAAAATATTTACAAGCAGTAAATATTTTTTTTCAAATTACAAGTCTCTGTGTCAAAGCTTTTTTGAAATATCGTAGCGTAAAGTTCATTTGGTTTAATAAACCAAACAATTTGCACCCTTAATACGAGGAGTATAAACTGCTTACATCTTTCTTTAAAGGTCTATTAGTTGATAAAGATCGTAATTTATATTGAATGTAAATTTTAGGCCACAAATAAAACATTTAAATATCGTACATAAATAATATTTACCTTCTTTTGCACTTTTAACACTTTAACCTAGCAGCATGCGTCGCTATCTTTCTAACAATAACAATATTAAATGGTCCGTCTCATGATGCGACGTTGTCTTGGTCATTGTCCAAAGCGCACGCGCGTCTTAAAATAACATAGCCCGACATTGTAAAATCATGTAAAAATATTTAAATCAATGTAAATATGTTTTTTTACATTATTTTACATTCTTTTACATTCTTTTACATTCTTTTACATTCTTTTACATTCTTTTACATTCTTTTACATTATTTTACATCCTTTTACATAAATTCATGAAATATGCATAGTCCAGAATAGTAAATTTACTATTCCGTACTATGTAAATTCATGTATTTTTACATTATTTTACACTGTGGGGATGATTCTCACAAAGGGTAGTTTGACAGTGTGCTTTTAAATTTATTACCATCACAGTTAAGACGCCACGTGCAGTAAGTACAGTACTATGAATAGAGGCGTCGAAGGCTCATCATTCCAGCCTGCTTTAGTTGAGATTTGTTCGTCGTACAAGACGCGTACTAGTGAGTGTTTATTTTGGCTTGTACATGCCAGGTTAGTATTTTTATAATACAGTCCATTATTGGGGACGTCCATGAAGTATGTCACGCCTATGAGAAAGGGCGTCCAGGGAGTTAGTAAAACTTTGTTGATATCTTTTCAATTTTTTTTACTATTTATAATATTTATATTAAAAAAAAACCTGATGTTTAAATGTTATAAAAGTATTTAAGGTACACAATTGTTTTTTGTTTATAAAAAATTATCGTAACGTAGCGGGGGGTCTGTACCGGTGTAAGAGTGAGGAAGATCAACAGTGGTTGACATATTGTGTTTTTGTCAATTTTTTAAAACTATTTATATTTTGTTTTCAGAGTATTTCTTTTAAAAAATTTTATATTTTTTTTTGACAAAGTTTTGAGAGTAATTATTTTGGATTTTTAGTTTTATTTTTTTTTAAAACAGAACTATTTTTTATTTATTACAGATACGTATGTAATAACTATACTTATAACCGATATATTTAAATTATTTTTACTTTTCTAAATTTAGACACCTTAAGTACAATATGTATGACATCCGGTTCTACATGTAGTTGGAATTTGAATATTATTTCTAAGTACAATAATAATAATAATAATAATAATAATAATAATAATAATAATAATAATAATAATAATAATAATAATAATAATAATAATAATAATTTGTAGTACGATAAATAATTAATAATTAAAAAATATGTAATATACAGGGTGATCAGTGATCACTGATCACCCTGTTTTATAATATATTATGTCTGATTTAGTTTTAGCGGCGCCAAAAACTCTTAAATGCCAATTTTTATTAAAATATAGTAAAGATTTAAAATGTCTATTTATTTACCCTTTACATTACGATTAGGGAATCCAGGTTTCGGGATCCCATTCCGAAATCCCGAAATCCCGAAAATTTCAAAAAGTTCGGGATCCCGATCCCGATCCCGAAATTTAAAAATGTCTCATTTCATTAGAAATTAATTATCTTATATTAAATAAATAAAATTATAAAATTTAAAGCAAAAACTTTTATTAAAATAACCAGTATTAACCATATTTTATTTAAATTTATATTTTACTAAATTAAGAAAAATAAAAAATAAAATAAACATTAATAAAAGCAAGAAAAAATTTTTTATATACAAATTGTATGTGTGCATCACGAAAAAAAAAAAAAATATTCAGTAAAATATTTATTATTTAAAAAAAACAAACTTTTTAAAAGTTAAAACAAATAAATTAAATAAAAAGTTAAAAAAAAACAAACTTTTTAAAAGTTAAAATAAATAAATTAAATAAAAAGTTAAAAAAACATACTTTTTAAAAGTT
The DNA here is from genome assembly GCA_958510825.1 of Brachypterus glaber. Classification (NCBI taxonomy): domain Eukaryota; kingdom Metazoa; phylum Arthropoda; class Insecta; order Coleoptera; family Kateretidae; genus Brachypterus; species Brachypterus glaber. The sequence continues at coordinate 50,154,634 of OY294047.1, read as the reverse complement.
AAAATAAATAAATTAAATAAAAAGTTACATCCAAGTTGGTAGTACCAACAAAACAAAACAAACAATATTAAAATATAAATTCATATAAAAAAAATATATAAAAGTAATTATAAACAAACTTAAAAATTTTAAATTAAAATTATGTTTTTTATTAGCTTAAGAAACATATCTTTTAAAAAATGGCCATGAGCGACCTCTAGATTGTTTCAAAACTTCTGAAAAAATTCAGGGATAATACTCTTAACCCTAACACACACCCCCCCCCCCCAGTGAACAATTTTAAGGGGTGAGAATCTCGCCGTGTGAGACCCCCAAATGTTTTAATTTGAAATTTTGGTGGGTCAACTTAATAAAAATTCCCTATTTAGCTTAGAATATAAGTAATTTTCTGAACTAAATAAGACCTTACTTGAAATAAAATACTTATATAAACCTAATTAAATCAAAATTAAAATTAATTTTTGTTTAACAATTAACTTATTTTTTAGCACATATACACACACCATGGACCAACAACGACTAAAAAGAAATTCTGTAGGTTATTCAAAACAGTTCTTCGAAAATGCTCAGCCCGTTTTCCAAGAAATTGTTTCGTTAGGTCTATAAGTCATAGACTATGACCTTCTTTAGGGGTGCATTTTCACCATCGTAAACAAAAAATATTATACGCAAATCACAATTACATATCGAATAACCCGATTCGAGTTGAATAAATAAATTCTAATTTTTCGGGATTTTCGGGATTTTTTTTCGGGATTTTCGGGATTTTTCGGGATAACGGGATTCAAAAATCTTCGGGATATCTTGAACTTTCGGGATCCCGAATTTCGGGACTGGAAACCCTACTTACGATGACGACTTAATATCCTAAAATGAAGTTTTAAAATTACAACATTACCTTAAAATTACGGTAAAATTTTTAATTTGCTATCAAATTTTTGTACCGATAGCCACACTGTATATTTTACAGTGTACAAATATATACAGTGCCGTCCAAAAGTCACCCTCCCTCTTAACTTTTGAACGGATTGAGATATCGATTTTAAATTTGAAACTTTTAGATAAGACAACCCAAACTATCTTTTCAGCTCTTAAAATGTGGACAGAGAGGCATGGGGACTTTTTTTAAAAGGAAAAGGGGGTTGTGTGATATATCATTTTAAAGCCCATAAAATTCTCTATTTAACTATGTATTTTTAAATTTTTTAAACATTTTTTCAAGGTTTTAATTTTTAAATTTTTTTGCTAAAAAATCAGACTTTTTAAGATTTCTTTTTTGGAAATTTTTATTTATAGGTATCAACTGAAATTAGTTTAAAAGTATAATTTACGTTTATGCCACATAAAATAATAAATTTTTCAAAAATTGTTTGATTTAAAGAAATTTTGATGAAAATGCCCATTTTCACCCCCATTAAAAAAAAAAGCTTAAAAAATTAAAGTCTCAATTAAAGATTATATAGTTAAATAGAGGATTTTATGCTTTAAAATGATCTATCACACATCTATCACTGGCCGATATGGTGCTATTTCAAGACCAAGACTAAAAAAAAGGATTAAGAAGATAAAGAAGAAGTCAATATCTCAACTTGTTCAAAAATTAAGAGGGGGTGACTTTACAGGGTAGAAGTATAAATATATTAGGTAATACTAATTTAATATTTTTCTTTCAAGGAATTAAAAATGGAAATATTTTACGATGAGGACGATCTTCCTCTCCTACGAACAGAACTGCAACCTTTTTATGCAGAAAGGTCTACTGAGGAAAAACATTCCAACTTACTAACATTACCACTAGCAAATCACATAGATTCAAAAAATTATTCAGCCATAAAATATTCTGAAAGTTGCAGGTTACGAGATAAAAAACTATTGAGAAATAATAATATTGAAGAAGAAGAAGAAGAGGAAATAAGAAAACTAAATAAGATTAATAAATTCGAAGAGGATCTTGGTTGTAGTATAGATTTTAAATGTAATAACTACGATATAGATAAAGATATGCAAACCATTTACGTTTGTCAGTACTGTAACAAAGAATTTTCTGACGAAATTTGCCTAAATATTCACATTATAACACACAATAGTCCAAATAATATAAACGATGAAAAACCAGTGATAAAGGTCATTAAAGATGGCGAAATACGCAAGGTAGGAAAAGTAGAGAAGATTAGTAAATCTAAAAATAATTTTAACCGTCCTAAAATTCTTCAATTTAAAGAAGAAAATATTTCAGATGAGAAGCATGTTTGTAATTATTGCGACAGAGACTTTTCAAATGAAAATATGTTAAATGATCACATCGAAACACATACTGCTCAGAAGCCATACGAATGTAAACAATGTTTGGAATGTTTCTCGGTAAAAAAGGACCTTAATTATCATGTTCGCACTCATAAGGATGATAGACCTTACCAATGTCCTTTATGTTCTACACGATTTGGAAGAAACCATTATTTATCAAACCATATGAAACTCCATGGTGCTAACCAAAAGTACCAGTGTCCTTATTGTGATAAAAAGTTTTTTCAAAAGTACCATTTAATAAATCATATTCGCTCCCATTTAGGGGAAAAACCGTACGAATGCACAGAATGCCGAAGAAGGTTTACTATAAGACAAAATTTAGAAGAACACCTAAGAACACATACAGGAGAGCAACCGTATATGTGTCTGTATTGTCGAAAAAAGTTCTCCATGAAGGGAAATTTGAACAGGCATGTTAAAACTCATACAGGACAACAGAAGAAACCATACAAGTGTGAAAAATGTGATAAAAAGTTTTTAGGAAAGGCTGCTTTGGAGAGACACTATAAAACCTTATCACACAAAGAAAAAACTTAAAATATATTCAAGAATAAAGTAATTTTTATCTAATGTTTAAAAAGTCCAGTCAAATAATGAGAATTTCCTATGTTAAATTGCAATTAAAGTACAAGGAGGGATATTTTAAAGGGTAATAAATAAGAGATGCCTTAATTTCTGATCATTTATTAAAATAAATGCGATGCATTTCGGTTTTTAAAAAACCATCTTCGGGCATATAACATCTATAAAAAGTATAAAAGAAGCTTAAATAATAAGAAAAACTACAAAAAAAATATAAAAAGTGGAAAATTTGTGAAAATTGAGCTTACCTATCTAAAAGGGTTTAAACCCAAAACAAATAAACACCAGTACAAAAAGATGATTTAAATGTAATCATCTTATTAATAATAACCATTAATTTAAATAAAAATAACACAATACGGGAAAACAAACGTTACATTAAAATTTTGAGGTTATATCTTAAGCGCTGTTTACAGTAAGACGTGTCGGTAAAATAACAAATTATAGCGTTAAGTGCTATTTACAGTAGGGCGTAAAACCAACATGACGGTAAAATAATAAAAGTAAAAGTACCGTCATGTTGGTTTTACGCCCTACTGTAAATAGCACTTAACGCTATAATTTGTTATTTTACCGACACGTCTTACTGTAAACAGCGCTTAACATATAACCTCAAAATTTTAATGTAACGTTTGTTTTCCCGTATTGTGTTATTTTTATTTAAATTAATGGTTATTATTAATAAGATGATTACATTTAAATCATCTTTGTGTACTGGTGTTTATTTGTTTTGGGTTTAAACCCTTTTAGATAGGTAAGCTCAATTTTCACAAATTTTCCACTTTTTATATTTTTTTTGTAGTTTTTCTTATTATTTAAGCTTCTTTTATACTTTTTATAGATGTTATATGCCCGAAGATGGTTTTTTAAAAACCGAAATGCATCGCATTTATTTTAATAAATGATCAGAAATTAAGGCATCTCTTATTTATTACAATGACTATTTCTGAGACGAGAAAATTTACAAACTTTTTAAAGGGTAGTTTTTCACCGGGTGATTTGTGTAAGATGTGTTCTTGAATATTAGGGGTGAATGCGGTTATATCGCTAAATATGCATCTTACGATTAAAATGTCCCAACCAATTTTGTTAAGGAGAAAATTTCCAACAATTCTTGTTTGAAACATTTTTTTAATATATTAATAACAATCGAGTTATAAATATTCAAAAATAGTCATGTTGGGGGTGCAATTTTTTTTTTCGATTTTTTTTTTTATCGGAGGACAATACTCGTTAGGGGTAAACTTGTAGCTCTTGAATTTTTCTATAAGTTTTATATATTATTCATTTTCATGAGTATTTTGTTACAGTTACAGCTGAAAGTCAAGTTGCGCCCTTTGTAACCGTACCAAAGTACCTATGAAAATTTATAATATATGAAACTTGCAGAGAATTTCAAGGGCTACAAGTTTGCTCGTAACCACTTTTATTGTCCCATGAATAATTTGTCTGAAAAATGAAAAAAAAAAAAACAATTTCACCTCCAACATGGCAATTTTAGAATGAACTAAATTGTTTTTAATAAATTAAAAAAATGACACATCTTACGCAAATCACCCGGTGAAAAACTAACAGGAGTGTTTTGTTACCATCCACTACTACCCTTTAAAATATCAGCCCGTGTACATTTATTATTTGACTTGACTAAAGTACCTATAAATACTTTTTTGTTTTTACTGATAATCGATAAAATGCCATTCCCTTTAATCATAAATACCTATTTTTTTAAGGTTCCGTAACGGAACCCTTGTAGTAGGTTGCACTCACGGTAATACATAGATATTTTTTTGAGTTTTTTTTGCAAAAGTCAAAAATTAATTTAAAAAAAAATAATTTTTAGAGAACCGTATCAAGTGTGGTATCATATAAAAAGTCTTTCATTATAGATCTCAAAAATGGCTATGGAAAAAATTTATTTTTTTGTATGCCCCCACTCTATTTTAGAAACTATGAGAGTTAAAATTCTAAAATAAAATACAGATAAAAAATGGGAGAAAAAGGGACAAAAACAATATTTTTTATCAATAATTCCCTTGCTAATTATAATTAGCAAGAGAATTATCGAATTATCGTATGAAAAGAAATATTAAATCAAAATAAATATCAAATAATTTGTAATATGCATTTTTTAAGACCCGCGGTGCTCAAATTTATTTTTGTCTGTTACAGAAAGTCTATCGTTGTCTTTGTTCAGTATTTTTTTTCAAGCCGTTTTTATTTAATGTTTATTAAGTTACAATAATATAAATAGTTTTTTATTCCTAAATTACCCTTAAGTATTTTTTAATAGTATAATGTTTTATGTCCGTGTTGTAAAAACCCTGTATTTATAAATAATATCTTTATATATAAAAAAATAAAAATGTAGTCTATAAAAAGATATAAATTTACTTTTTGTTTGTTGGTTAATAACAGAAAAATTATAATAGTTATTTATAATACAAGGGTAAAATGTTAAATTTTTTGATATAGTAGGATTTTAGAAGCCGAAAATTAGTTTTCGTACGACTTAGTGTACTTACGAAGTAAAGAAAAATGCATGTTCACTATATATTCTCGTTACGATATTTTTCTATTGCACGAGTACATATTGCATATTTGAATGAAATGACAACAATGCACACTCATTTATCCAAACGATTACACATAGCTTGCATTTTGACAAAAGTCATTTGACGTTTATAAAATTTTGAAATTTTAAAATTAAACACAGGTAATTCTTTAAAACATACATTTTTAAAGAGTCTAGACTGTTGTTCGCAACTCGTTTGGGACAAGTCCTTAGTGCACTCGAATGATTTTTTTGTCTTTGCTTCGCGTCGTCAAAAAAACTTAATTTTTGATCACTAAGGACTAAAGTCGCTTACTCGTTACGAAAACTATTTCCCTCTTGGTAAATTATCAGAATATATAGGTATCCTGTATCTAAGGGCACATTCAAAAGTTCGCATAACAAGTATAGTACATAAGAATGCGATAACGTGATCGGTTTACAAGATACATGACTGCACATAAAGCCAATCACGGCATCGCATTCTTATGTATTATGCGTGTTACGCGAGCCTGTGGATGTGCGCTAAGTATTTTATGTTTTTTGGTAACCAACCTACAGTGACCTACACAGTAGTAATTATTTCCAAGAAGGACGAAATAGTGTTAGACAATGTTTTCTGTGATTTAAAAATAGATAAAAAGATAACATCTTTATATTTTTAACTAGAATAAAAACTTGTCTTTGGCGAAATAATAAAAGGCAAATATTTAAATTTGACAGCTTTATTAAAAAAAAAACAAAAAAAAAATATTTTATTAAAATACTACAGGAGTGATACATTAAACAAATTTAATTATCTTAACTATAACATACTAGTACGGCTTGAAGAGTGATGTTTAAATGACGTCATAGTTGGTAAAGTAAAGGTAAAATCTTTTTCGAGGTTAAAAGTTGATTGAGTTGTTTATTTTGCGATATTTGAAATTGAGAACCAAAAATGATCTCTACAAGGAAAAAATTAGGCTTGTCCAAACTTTGCAAGAACATTTTTGCATAAAGCTATAAATTACTTACTTTTATTTAACTCTTTTATTATAGGTACCTACATTATCCACGAATGATATGTGACGATTATTTAAAATTATTTCAGTTTAATCTTGCACAAAAAAGTGCCTTGCAAAACAATCTTAGAAATATTTTTAACGTCTGGCTTACCAAAAAAAAATTATACCTAACCTATTTTTTCCTCTTCTTGTTAGAAAAAATATGATTTGGAGTGAACAGAAATATAATAGAAAAGGATAGAAACACTTACTATGTGAGCAAACCACCTAGGGTACGTGGTTACTACGAATAGTGAGTGTGACGTCATTGTTGTAGGTAAGTAATAAAATGTGTGTAGTATGCTATTCTTCATACTAGTATGTTATAGTTACCATAATAAAATTTGGTTATTATCTGGCTATAGTAACTATAAATAATAAATTTGTATTTTTGACCAAAAAGTTAAGGTTAGTTTAAATGTCATGTTTTAATATTAATCAACCAATCAACGTCGACTATTTTACATTTCGCAGTATTGCGAAAAATCCATAGACAAAGAACATAGATGAGCTGTCATCTCAAGGTTATATACAAATTTACGAGTCCTCCATTTTGATCGGAAGTCAGAAATCAGCCGGGAAATTTAAATTAGTGGGTAAAATGTAAATAAATAAACGACATAACCTTACTTTTTAATGTTTTCTTATGTTATATTAAAAAAAATCAAACTTACCTAAAAAACATGATACTGCTGTCTGCAGGTAGCAGTCGTTTTATGTTTCTACAACTTTTTATAAAACACGTCATTGCAAAGACTTTACTAGTTCTTTAAAAAAGCACTATAAAATATACAAAAATCACAGAAAGACTTTAAAAGTTCAAAAACGCTATTATATAGTCTATAATAAAATAAAATGTTCACCCTTCTAGCACAAAACACCAAACGCGTAGAAAAAATAACAGTTAACCTGTTGCACGAATATGTTAGAGGTGTGTGCGAAGAATTATATTTTTATATTTAAATTACTGGTAAAAATAAATAAATATCTGTGTAGTATAACATATTGATTTAGTTTTTACATATATAACAAACTGTTGCAACAAAACAACGACAAAAAGAAACTTTTACTGACTACTGAAGTGAAATGAAAAGACACATCTCTAACAAAGAAAATATTCCTATCTAACGCAACACAGTGTTACCAACATAAAATATATATTTTTTTACTTTATGTTGGACAATTTGAATCAAAATGGAGGACGCATTTAGTCGGGACGCAGAAGTATGCGCAGACGGTCAAAAATCAATCTATTTGTTTATTTTGTCTATGGATACGAAAATGGCCTTTTAGTCGTGCAAAAAATAATTTATCGAGCACACACAGAGAGACTTCCGTCATTTTTAAAATATTGCAAAAGAAATTACTCAGTTATTGGTATCAGGGGAGGAAAAATAATTAACAGCGTTATAGAAATAATGTCTTAGGTTGGCAAGGTTGGAGAGCTATTTATCACTTAGACAGCTAGGAGAAACTGATATACCATGTGACCTATTGCTTTTCCTTTTGCAGGAAAGCCTTGACTTAGTAAAAAGTACACTGCCCAATAAAAGAGCTTTCCCATTTTTCACCTCTGATGGAAATGGATTTTTTATTATTAGATTCACTTTTGGTAACCTCAAAAACCCAAACATACCAATTTTCACGAAAACTACACCCCGCCCCTTAGCGGAATATCATTTTTAATTAGATACTATTTGCAAATGCGTAAGTTTTAATTTGTCTCTATTCGTATATGCGGAACATTATTTTCAATTGGATACTATTTGCAAATGCGTATCTGATTTAATTCGGTTCTATTTGCATATGTGGAATATCTTTTTTAATTAGATACTATTTGCAAAAATGTAACATGTTTAATACTATTAATTCTATTCGCATATGCAAAATTTCATTTTCAATTAGCAACTATTTGCAAATGCGCATCTGATTTAATTCGTTTGAACCTGTTTCCGTTTTTGCGAATTGAACAATCATTTTCAATAGCATTTGCGAATTGATTCGGATTCAAACAGATTAAAGAAAAAAAGTTTTTAATCCGTTTTAATTTGCAAATGCGATTCCAGAAATGGATTCAAACAAATTCAAACAGTTTATTTTCAATCTGTTTGAATCTGAAATTTTTTATACGTATATCTTTCCCTCAAGTTTTCAGTTTGAGTTGTTTTGGCTAGAGCTGTTTGTACGCACATGTGCACATTATGCTATAAATAGCTCGTAATTTAAACCGTCATAAAAACAAATTTGAGACATTCTAAGCGGAAAGGGACATCAGAGAGTTAATAGTGAAAATATATTATTATTATTATTAATAACAAATAATAATGCCTGAAAAATATCTTTGGGCATGAGTCTAATTTTCAAAAGGGAAATTGCAGCAAAGAAGTAGTTTTGGTCCTGGTACACACAATACTTTTTGGACGGCCATGATAAAATTGAAAATAAAAATATTTTTTCATTGTTTTTAAGGTTATATCTGTGGCTTGGTTCTCAAAGGGCGGATGTCACTTTGTCAATAGCAGCGTTTACAAAGTATTACATTAGAGTTGACTTAGAAATTAAAACATAAAAATGCGATGCCGTGATTGGCTTACAAGATACATGGCGGCACATCAAATCAATCACGGCATCGCATTGTTATGTACTATGTTGTTTTGCGAACCTGTGGATATGCCCTTATCCATAAATGCTGAAGTAAAATCTTACGTAAGAGTAGATGGGGAGTGAGAAGGGTATGAGAAAATCTTACAAAATTTTACAAAGGGAATGGGGGGGGGGGTCAAAAATCCTTAAATAATATCTTACATAATTGGTGCACGGCCCTTTATGTAATGTGGGCGATTCAAATCTTCAGCGCACGAGCATGATTTATTTAATAACCCCAAGCGGAGAATTTAAGAATATGTAACAGTTTAAGACTAGTGTTCTTGACTGATTTTTTCGGCTCCGTTTCATCAAAAAAAAACTTGCCTGAAACACTACAGACTTAGTTGATGGTGCATACTATACTATTTTTTAGTCTGTAGAAAAAGTTAATTGTATATACCTTTAAACAATACACTCCAGTCTCCCATATTTTGCACCGGGCCATGGGTCCGTCAAAGGAAGAGGCAGACGACAGAGCGGCGGCAGAGGCGGTCGATAAAGGCCAGGTGAAATGGATATAAAAGAGGCCCAGGCTCGCCGCCACCGTTACCGCTACCAAACCTGCTGGGCCTCAGAAGAAAACCGCATACGTAGAGAACCGTTTTAGTAATCATTACAAAAAATTTAAAGCTGTCATTACTAAAAATTTAGAGCTGTCATTACAAATAGTTTAAAGCTGTCATTACTAAAAATTTAGAGCTGTAAATACTAAAAATTTAGAACTGTCATTACTAAACATTTAGTGCTGTTATTACTAGAAATTAAAAGCTGTCATTACTAAAAATTTAGAGCTGTCATTGCTAAAATTTAGAGATGTCATTACTTAAAATTTAAAGCTGGTATTGCTTAAAATTTAAAGCTGTCATTACTAATAATTTAATAATAATAATAGTAATTTAAAGCTGTCAATACAAAAAATTTGGAGATGTAATTTCTAAAAATTTAGAGCTGCCATTATTAAAAATTTAGAACTGTCATTACTAAAAGTTAAGAGTTATTATTACTAAAAATTTAGAGCTGTAATTACTTAAAATTTAGAGCTGTAATTAAAAAAAAATAACAGCTGTAATTACTAAAAATTTAGAGCTGGATCAAGCACATAAAACTACCTGATACAAAATACCTTTTAAGGTCTTAGAATGACTATAAACTAACTAAATAAATAAAATAACCAATGAACTTGAGGAGTGGGGGAACAGGATTCCAATACAAATAAGTAGTGACACTACGTTGGCAGCCATTAAACGCATTCTTTATTCTAGGGGGTTCAAATTTTTCACACTAGGTGGTGCGATTTGGTAAGTCTCTGTTATCGTACTAGTTTTTCCTGGTAATACTTGTGGTTGAAATGTTGATATCTTTATCTGTGAATAATTTATTATATGTTTGAGCATTTTTGAGACTTTTAAATGGTAGTTTTTTATTTTTATTAATTTCCGTAGTGTAAGTGTATATATAGTTTTTTAGTGAGTGATTAGTATACAAGAAAAACTTTTCTAATTATGTCTTGCTGTGTCATTGGCTGCCGCAGTGTAAAAAGAATAAATCTTCATTTTTTAAGTAAGTTTAAGTTGGGATTATATTGACTTGTACATTTTGCATTTATATGTATCTAAAACCACAAATTTAGTGAGATTTAATTTATAGCCAGGGTTTTCTATTTTACAGGTTTCCAAAAGATAAAGCATTGTTGGAGCAATGGCTTGATATTTTTAAAATACCCAAATCTACGTAGGTATACTTTTTCTGAGAATAAATTTGTTTGCTCAAGGCATTTTAAATATTATGACATGGTTTTTGGAAAAGAGAAAGTACTTCTGAAGAAAGCCAAAGTTCGAACCTGAAGAAATAGGGTGTGTATTTCAAAAATAAGATTTTCATATGTACATTTTTTTATTACAAGTATTTATACAATAGAGTGTCTGGAGTTCCGACCGATTTTGCACTGTTGTATATCTACAGATATTAAACATAACGTAACCTAACTCTTTGGTGTAGGTCAGTTTTTTTTTGCCTGTTTGGTGTTTTTGATGCCTTGCCCCCATTTAAACGGGGGCATAGTCCCCATTCAAACGGGGAGAATACAATTCTGACCAAAATATACCTTAAAAGCTTTAAACATTTTAAAATGAAGTGGTTGGAATACTAGGGGAACGTTCAAGTATTATGTAGGGGGGGGGTCATTTTGGAGTGTTACGCCCATGTTAATGGTATAGGAAAATAGCGTTACAGGGGGGGGAGGTCCAAAATGATCAAAATTTGCGTTACGTAATACTTGAACGTTCCCTAGCCCCAGAGCTAGAGTTTCGACTGGTTGGAAGTTATGACTCGAAGCTCCCTTTATAAAATTCATTTAATTTTAGATCAGTGAATGCTACTTTATAACTAAATTATGATGAATTTAATCAAAATTGACACTGAATAAAAAAAGTAATAAAATTATTAAGACTATGGTCACTTGATCAGTTGTTACTTTGTCTAGTGTTTTGGTGGTTAGCCGTTTGGGTTTGTGGAAGTTTTCACCTCAAATCAAAAGCCCAAATCGACAAAACACCAAAACACACTAACACACCAACTAGACAAAGCAAAAACTGATCGAGTAACCCTAATTAAGACAATTTACACGCCAGTACCAAAATGTATAAGAATGAAGGTTTGAGAAAATATTCAACTGCTATATGACCTACCTTGTTTTTTTTATTTTATTAGTAATTTTTTTTAATTCTGTCATTATTTTTTTAATTTTATACATTTCTGTAATTTTTTCAAATAGAAATATGTTTTTTTGAGAAATAAATGTTTTTTTATACCGTTTTTAAATCCACTGACATTGTACATAACCTTAAAAACTTCATTGTCAATAAAGCACGGTGCTTTAAGCACCAGAGATAAGTTGGTCCACAGAACACCCAGAGTTGGTCTCTGAAAGCACCAAGATGAAAATTTCCTATAAAGTTACCAAATTGCACCACCTAGTGTGAAAAATTTGAACCCCCTAGAATAAAGAATGCGGTTAATGGCTGCCACTCATATTAGCCACTTGTTCAGACGCCATTCCTGTTCCCCCACTCCTCAAGTTCATTGAAAATAACCAAAACAATTCAGCAGTTATGGGACAAATACGGCTTTTAAGTATCTATTTCTAAACATGGAAGGACTACTCGACACTAATAAGCCACATTTTTCATTACCCACGAAGAACATCTTTTAACCTGCAGGGCCCCGAATTTGGATATGAATTTGTATATGAGTAGAGATGCTTTTTTCTGTAATCTATCATTTTTGCACATGGAGCTTTGTTCTAAAGTTCAGCACTATAACCTAACAGGTAGTGAAATGAGATACTATCTGGAGTTTGGCGCTTAGATTATGGTGGGATTATGGCACTTGAAACCCTTATTTAAATTTAATAAAGGCCCTATTTAAATATTAAAATGCGCTATAAAATTTGAGAAAAATATTTATTAACATTGCTTTGAACTAAATTTAAACTATTACTTTTACAAAAGTAACAGCATAAAAGTAATAGTTTAAAAAAGTTGTTATAGAAAGCACTCTAAACAGGACTGTAGTGAAGAAGATTTAGTGGGGGGACAACTTTTTTTTAGTTTAAAATTATAACTTTTATCCCCTGGACAAAAAAGTTGATAACTAACCACAGGTTCGCATAACAACATAATACATAACAATGCGATGCCGTGATTGGCTTGATGTGCCTCCATGTATCTTGTAAGCCAATCACGGCATCGCATTCTTATGTTTTATGTTCTTATGCAAGCTTCTGGATAGGCCTTAACCCATGAAATTAACAACTTTTTCGAATTTCAAGAACCACTACTGCTAAAATAACAACTTTTATTCCCTCGACGAAAAAGTCGATGTCTTAAATTACAACTTTTTTATTTTCAACCCATGGAATTTACAACTCTAGGCTCAAAATTAATGGAGAGACCCTACCGTAACTTAAAGCTTATTTGGGGCTCTCCATGACTTTGTTGTATACAAACCTAACTAATAATCAAATAAATAATAATAAATAAATATTAAAACTAAATATACTACCCATAAGGCATTCCCTAGTGAGTATTTTATCTATTATACTCTCTAGTGAATTATATTTTATTATTAATAAAATCGTTTAAATATAGAAATCGAGTTTTTATAATCTAGAAACTAACTTTTACTCCTGCTTCTACATTTTATTTTTTAATTAGTGTGTATTTAGTTTGTTGGTTAAAAATCGGATTGGAGTAAATAAATTTTGGTTTCGTAATTTACTTTGGAAGTAGCTGTAAATGTGTCGCTGTTTATTGGAAACACGGAAAATTTACTGCTTTCAATATAGGTATAGCCTTCTTTTTGTGTTGGTTTTACTTTTATGTTTTGTTAATAAAGCTTGGACGAAAAGGATTTTTATTGGTTATATATGGTCCTTCATTATTACATATTATTGACAAAAAAGGAAATGGGGAAAAGGAAGGAAAAGTTAAAACTTAGGATATATTTTTCTTTAATATCAAAAACATAAAACATAATATTATTTTTAACCGACTTCCAAAAAAGGAGAGGGTTATCAATTCGACGTGTGACTTTCTTTTAATGTTTGATCCCGCATAACTTTGAAATGGAGGAATGGAATTGGATGAAACTCTTGACAAATTAAAGAGGGCATTCATGAGGTGGTCCCGTTTTAATTTGACGCTCGAATAATGCCGGGTAAGCCGGATAATTAGGACAAATCTAATAATTTTAAAGCAATTTCACTTAAAAACGGCTTAATTTGGGTCTATATAGACCAATTTTTTAGAGAAATAGAAAATCCAAACTCGGATAAACCGGATAAATTGATTAAGGGGTCACTGAAATATTACGGCAGGCTAAAAATCTTTTAAATGCCGATAAACTTGATTCTGTGGACCTGTAATATTAAAATACCAAGAGAAAATGGTAAAATTTGTGATTATATCATAAGGCGTTATTTGATTATTACTTAACGCTTAAAGTAAACAAATATTTTCTTTAGTATTTCGTTTAAAGTAAGGTTGGTTGGACTCTTGGGCACTGAAATAAAAATATTACTTAATTATCAGCAACTTGCCGAGATGGAAGGACAACTCTAAATTAGCTTAGATAACGTTACAAATCTACATGTTCTGTGCCTCTAAAAAGTAAAAAAGTCCAAACTCTTAACAAAAAAAAATTAACGGACCTCTATGTCTCTAAAAAGTAAAAAATAAAAAATAAGTTGGTGCACATTTTGCAGCAAACAATTTACAAACAAAAATAATTTTTAACCGACTTCCAAAAACGGGTGACTTTTTATTTTAGTACCGTTATTTCACACAACTATGGTCCAGCCACACAACTATAGTCCAAGGCCCCCAGGGGACGGGGGGTAATTATTTTTTAATGCTTACAATTTCTTATATAAGTTGGTGTACATGGGATATACAGCACCACGTTTTCAAAGTTTTTTTTTTAAGTAAGCTGCTCATAGAATATAGGTGTGAAGCTGGACCATACTTGTGTGAATCTGGACTATTCTGCCCTGCTAAGACAAGTTGTCCTATCTGAAAATTAGATGTTTTGAGATATGGCCAGTTTTATTGTTTTTGTTTGCACTTTTTGAAAACATGTTTAAATAAATATGGCGTTGGGTTCTGCTTTATTTTAAATAAAAAATACGTGATATCCTTTAAAAAAAAAATATTTTTTTTTTCAGAAATATAAATTGTTATACTAAATGTATTTGTTCTATCTGAGAAAGTTATTACAAAATGATCCAAAAAGTCCAATCAAATTACTAATATCTGTAAGTTAGTCCTAGTCCTCACTTATTCGTCTAGTAAAGACTAGTTAAGACAATTTTATTTAGAAAAAATTGAAAATTTTCCACATAGGACAAACATCTTAGGCTAATTTTTAGGATTTGGGTTTTAGATAGGATATTTCTTTTTAGTATGCACATGGGGCTAGTGCAAAGCAATAAAATGGTGTGCTTATCTCAAAAAGTGAATTTTTGCAGATAGGACAACTTGTCTTAGCAGGGCAGTATTGTTGTGTGAAATTACGGCATTTAATTTAGGAAATGGTGAAATTGGTACCAACTTATTTTATATTTTTTACTATTTAGAGACAGAAGTCGGTTTATTTTTTTTTTGTTAAAAGTTTTTTAACACATACGTACATACTGGACACGCTTGGTTACACATGTGCTAGTTGTCTGGGCAATAATATTAAAAAATCCAATATTATTTTTATCAAAAATTTTCTGTAATGTTTTTAATTGATAAAAAAGTTAATAAATAAAGAACATGGCTATAATTACTTGAATATTAAATAAGGAATATGAAAAGCATGAAGATTTAGCAAGAATTAAAGAAAAAAGAAGAAAAAAATTATCTGTCAGAAACACAATTATTATCGATAACACAGCCCCACAAAAAAAAAGTCTGGATCTCTAGACCAGACATGTGTATCCTTATGTATTTTTGCCCGCTGAATCCGAATCCGAGGTCAGAAAAAGCCCTACACCCCAGGAATTGGCCCCAGAGGCCGAAAATGGCCGCTGAAAGGTGTGAAACGGGAATTCCGGCATGACGGATACTCAGGGCAGGTTGAGATTGCATTCTCAAGGCAAAGTCGAATTAGTGGCTAACGGTGGTTAGATCCGACAGGCATCGCGGCCCCTGAGGCCGGAAAATGGGCCCTTGGGGCCCGAAAAATCGAGATTTTCACGTCGGGATCGCAGTACTTGGATTTTCTTGAAACTTCAAACTGCAGCTACGTAAAGAGGCTGGAACCTCTTCCAGGCCCATTGAAATTCACGCCCAGGGTCCGGAAAATGGGCCCTCAGGGCAGGAAAATCAAGATTTCCACGTCGTCATCACGGCATTGACGTTTTTATGGACTTTCAAACTCAGGAAACACTGACGATGTTGGAACAATTCGTGGCTCATTGGAATGTATGCCCGAGGCCCAGAAAATGGGCCTGAAGGGCCGGAAATCGAGAATCCCATAGCCTGGAAGAGGTTCCAGCCTCTTTACGTTGCTGCAGTTTGAAGTTACAAGAAAATCGAAGTGCTGCGATCCCGACGTGAAAATCTCGATTTTTCGGCCCCCAGGGGCCCATTTTCCGGCCTCAGGGGCCGCGATGCCTGTCGGATCTAAGCTCGGTTACCCACTAATTCGACTTTGCCTTGAGAATGCAATCTCAACCTGCCCTGAGCATCCGTCATGCCGGAATTCCCGTTTCACACCTTTCAGCGGCCATTTTCGGCCTCTGGGGCCAATTCCTGGGGTGTAGGGCTTTTTCTGATTCAGCGGGCCAAAATACATAAGGATACACATGTCTGGTCTAGAGATCCGGACTTTTTTTTTTGTGGGGCTGTGTAATTTTGTATGCCTAAATTAATGGGGAGTCCCTAGCACAAGCTTAAAGCTTATTTGGGACTCCCCATGACTTTGTAATATATATCTCAATCAATAAATAAATAACAAATAACGAAAACAGAACATGTGCACACCACATTGCAACAGCGCTTGCTTTAACTTGGAGGTAACCTTAAGGCCTATCCAGAAGCTTGCATAAAAACATAAAACATAAGAATGCGATGCCGTGATTGACTTACAAGATACATGGCGACACATCAAGCCAATCACGGCATCGCATTATTATGTATTATGTCCTTATGCGAGCCTGTGAATAGGAACTTACTCGCTCTTACAAATTATTATGAATCACAGTGTATTTTTGAATTTTCAATGATTATGGGATTGTATGTGGTATGAATGTTTAATTTCTTTACGAGTATAAAAGTATCCGGTGTATTCTACAAGGTGATCATTTAAAAAAGGTCCACTCGAAATACCTTGCAAACTAAGCACAATGTGAAAATTCTAAAAATTAGGTCAATTTGGTTTTTCGAGAGGAAAATTTAAGTATACAGGATGTTCAGTAAATGATGTTATTAATTTCAAGGGGTGATTCTACATAGGAAAATATGATCCTATAAACATATGTCTAAAAATGCATCCTAAGGGAGCTAAGCCCCTTTGAAAGTGGCTAAAAAATTCGGTTATTATTTAATAACTCAGAAACGCTTTGAGGTACAGCAACGATGTTTTGAAAGTAAACTAACCATAATAAGGACCATCTTCTTATTTTATTTTCAGGAACTTATTTTAGCCAGGGGTGTGCGAAACTGGGGGGCCTTATTAGTTTTTTGTCCCAAACTTTTTTCTGTGTTACAAGTACATGAAGATAGCATACGAAGATGGGCCTTATTAAGGTTAGTTTACATTCAAAACCTCGTTGCTGTATCTCAAAGGGTTCCTAAGTTATTAAACAAAAACCGAATTTTTTAGCCACTTTCAAAGGAGCCTAGCTCCCTTACGACGCATTTTTAGACATATGTTTATAGGAACTTTTTTTCATATTTTCCTATGTAGAATCACCCCTTAAAATTTATGACATCATTTGCTGGACATCCTGTATAATTAGGGGAATTATAACCCTCTTCCCTCACCCCCAACTAGTCCAAACATAGGATCTTAAATAGCAACACCTATCATGTGATACGTCATCTAAAAGAGCATAAAAATGCAATATTTTTATTAAAAAAATAAATAAATATACTAATCCTTTATAGATGGATAGTTTTATTTTAAAAAATTGGAACTAAATATTTACAAAAATATCTCAATATTAAAAAAAAATAAAATCAGTTCGATTTATGGGTGTAAGCTACTTGCCTGCCCAATTTTTAAATTTTAATTATATCCCAACTCTTTTAATACCTTATTTGAGAGATTTCAAAATTTCGGGTGGATCGTTTTAAAATGATATATAAATATACACTAAAAAAATAGTAATACTAATAAATAGTTCAGTATGTTTATAATGACAACATATTTAAGATATTCATAGTACTTTTACCTAGACAAAACGTTTTTCTAGACTCTTTTAAAATCTTTTAAAGAACTTTACATCCTCAAAGTATACCGAGTAACCTGAAAAAATATTCAAAATTAATAATGCAAAAGTTATAAAATTTGTTTATTAAAAATGTTTTCAACACTCTGGTTGCGTAACCAGGAGGTCCGAGGTTCGATTCTCGGTCTGAGAACAATTTTTTAAAATAGAAACTCAACCATAAACAAGTGCCTCGGAGGACGTGTTAAGCCTTGGGTCCACTTGGGTTAGTAGGCACTGCTACTAACTACCTAAAAAACGGTTAAAGATGCAAAAGCGTCTAAAAACATAAAAAATATCAGCCTTTATTAAAAATGTTCTCTTTATTTAAAAATGTAACTCTTTTTTAAAAATTTAATTCTTAATTAAACATGTCATTCTTTTTAAAAAATGTAATTCTTCATTAAAAATATTTTATGATGTTTTTAGAGACCTATTATTTTCTATAAAATTATAAATTAGGTTATTTTAAACTAAATTAAATTGTTTGATATTTACAAATTTAAAAAATCTATATAAAACAAACAATTTAATTTAGTTTATTAATTCAGATACCACTGTAAAAGGTGCCCTCCTAGCGTTTAGGATTCAATTGGCGGCAATGTCCTCCGTGGCATTGATTAATCTGCCCCCTATCGACAGCGTGCAATAGGTTCTTGAAACCAATAACTGCTTCCTTTTTTGGACTGTCGATAGGTTTATCCAGTCTCTGCTTTTAGCAGTAGATGTCGCTAGCTGTTTTTGCTTTTCCTTACAACGATTTTTAAACTCCATATAGAGATATATGGAAAGGATTTGATTTTCGTAGTTGTCCCTACTACCGATATGTGGTTCTGAAGAGTGCTAAAAAGCACGAAATCGATCAGGCATTTCGGAGGGACGACTGCGTTAATCAAACAAAAGTCGTTTTAAGGAATAGTAAAATGTTTTATATAGGTTATTTTAGTTATTTTTGTTTCTTTTAATTCTTACAGCTAATTTTTATTTTAATTCATTAAAAATCAAAATGAACTTGTAAACTTTTGAATTAAAGTTTTTCGAATGTATCTACTTAATAAAACTTAATACAAACCTCCTGCTGATTGAACCTACCTTGACAAAATAAATAAAACTAAAAGAATTTAACTACCAAGCGAATAGAGATAGTTTTTTATTTTTAGAATCGCAGACAATGTTTACATTTGAGATTTCAAAAATTTTGTTTAATGGTAGATGTGTCGTGAGATATAGGATTAAGGAAGGCTATTGAAACATTTCTGTAGGTGCCTACGTTTCGTATTCAAGTTGATACTTCTTCAGGGCATTCACAGTTTTATTATAGCGGGCCCCATTGGGAGCAAGATGGTTTGTTAAATTCTGTCAGAAATCAAGAACACATTTTGGGGACAGAGGGCATCTAAACATGTTTGAGAAAACCACATGTGTATGGTATATGTTAAAAAAAAAATTAGATAGATTCCCAAAATTACATAAATATATATCACTGTTTTTATTAAAATAAATGACAAACACGAATGTGTAATTTCATTAATTTTAATACAGAGATATATTTTTATGTAATTTTGGGAATTTAACCCAATCTGTTTTATGTAACATATATATACCATAATTCAGTTCGAAACTGGAGGCAAAGTTTATATTTTATGTGCCTAATCCCAAAGTAAACTAACCATTTTCTCAATGACCGCTCCGAGTACCAAAATGGGATCCCAAATGTTTCTCTGACTATTCTATTATCATTTAATTAAGTATTTGAAAGGTTAATAAACCTAAACCAAAATTGATATTTGGCTTATTTGTATTACCGAAAATTTATTTGTCCAATGGACAGCAGTCCAATACGTTAGGCAACATAAATTTAGATCTTCAATACCAACCCAAAAATAATATTCCCTAAAAATATTATATTTGGATTTTATCACAGTGAAACAAAAAATGTGCACGATATGCAAAATTATTAAAGAATACATAAAACAGCTTATTAAACACAAAAACAAGTACAAAATCTTCACACACCACGGGGTATTATCAATGACTGTCAAATTAAGGAGTAGGTCATAAGTTCCCTAGGAAACTTAAGATCTACTGTACACATAGCTGTGTTATAAAAATTAAAAAAAAAATAGTTTTTTACTTAAAAATACAAATATCTTACCTTCATGTAATTTAAAATATAATCTAAAATGTTATTTTTACCTAAAATATGCATAATATAATAATTATACTCATATTGGAGTTGATTTAAATAAACCAATAAACCAATGTTTGTTTAATAGACAATAAATTTATATTTTGGAGAGATAAAATTTTTTCTATGGTTTATTTAAATCAACTCCAATATGAGTAAGGATCAAGAATTTCTTAATTTGATTAATGCTAGTCGTAGCAAAAAGATCCGATGGTACAAAGAACTAAACTACGCCAGGAAAAAAGTTTCTTAAAAACTTGAAAATGACTTTATGTTAAAAAAGTCGAAACAATTGTCGCTGTAATGTTTGTTTAATAGACAATAAATTTATATTTTGGAGAGATAAAATTATTTCTATGGTTTATTTGTTCCTATAAACGTTTGCAAAATCAATATATTTATATTCCTGTCTGTTCATGTAAAGTTTCATAAGCTTTCCTTTTTTCATACATCTAAAATTTTATATTTTAAAGTGTATAATAATTTTTATTGATTTTATAAGACGGCTTATTAAGCATTTTATCTAACATAAACGGTGTTAAAATGATGATAAATATTAGACGTGTTATACGACACGATTTATAAAATGGGGCATGTAGGATCAAAATGTTATAAGGCAAAATTTTTTAAAAATTATATTTTTATACCATTAATATACAGTGCGGTCCAAAAGTCACCCCCCTCTTAACTTTTGAACCAGTTGAGATATCGACTTCAAATTTAGAACTCCTAAATAAAACAACTTAAACTATCTTTTAGCATATATTTGATATTTTCAGCTCTTAATATGTGGGCAGGGGGGCATGGGGGCACATTTTTTTAAATGGAAAGGGGGGTCGTGTAATACATCATTTTAAAGCTTATAAAATTCTCCATTTAACTCCATATTTTTATATTAAAAAAAAAAAATGGGTTTAAAATGGGGTTATTTAAAAAAATGTGCCTCCATGCCCCCCTGCCCACATTTTAAGATCTGAAAGTATTAAATATATGCTAAAAGATAGTTTAAGTTGTCTTATTTAAAAGTTCCAAATTTTAAGTCGATATCTCAACTGGTTCAAAAGTTAAGAGGGGGGGGGGGGGTGACTTTTGGACCGCTCTGTATAAGGTATTCACGGTCGTGCACGGTCGATTTCACGACGTTTGTTGATATATTCTATTTATTTAATATGTATATAAGAATTTAAGATCAAAAATAAAATAATCTATAGGTTATTTTTTTTTATTGAGGAGATTCTTTTATTGTTATATACATCGTAAATAAATAGAATATATTAACAAACGTCGTGAACTCGACAGTGTATATAGCATGCGTCAAAGTCTTTTTAAAGTATTGCTTTTTAGTTGTAGGTTTTTGCTCTATTTGTATAATTTCAAATTTTAATTTTTGGGTGTTGTTGTCCAAACCATAAAAATCGATTAAGATCAAAAGCAAGGGTAAGCGGGGATTAAAAAAGGTTAAAAAGTTTGTTTTGGTTTGGATTTTTTAAATATTTAAACCAGTAAAAAAGGAAAAAAATACAAAAACAAAAAAAATCGTGTACATATATTTGCCCCACAGCCCGGAATGGAAAATATTAAAAATTTGACTATTTAACTTTACGATTCCACTAGTCACAAATCCAATCAGTGTTTCATAAAATATAATAACTTTAAATTTCCCTAGACACTATTTGTTTAGAATTAACAGAAAATCAAGCTAAACTTCAAACAAAATCAAGCAAAATGTTAAAAATTGCAATAATAATATTTCCTACAGAATGCTTCTTGAAATTTATTTAGGGTTATTTGTGATAAACACTCGGAAATGAAGCAAATGAAAACTTTATTGCATTACATAATCATGCCAACGTTTCACCTAATATTTAGGCTTCTTCAGAGCTAAATTATTAAATATGCATTAAAACAAACAAATTAAACAAAAACAGTAGATCAACAAACAAAATACACTGGACATTTTTCAACAGGAGAATTCTCTCTGTAGAACAATTAATTAGTAATTAATTGTTCTACAGTGAGAATTCTCCTGTTGGAAAATGTCCAGTGTATTTTGTTTGTTGGTGTAATGTTTTTGTTTAATTTTTTTGTTTACTAATTAATTGTTCTACAGTGAGAATTCTCTTGTTGAAAAATGTCCAGTGTATTTTGTTTGTTGATGTAATATTTTTGTTTAATTTGTTTGTTTTAATGCATATTTAATAATTTAGCCCTGAAGAAGCCTAAATATTAGGTGAAACGTTGGCATGATTATGTAATGCAATAAAGTTTTTATTTGCTTCATTTCCGAGTGTTTAATACAAATAACCCTAAGTAAAAAAAATTACATAAAGCATAGGTAAATACTTTTTATAAAATTTGTCTATTAAAAAAAGGTTGCCGCTCCGAGGCTTCTGTTCGAAAAAAAAACCTTTTTTGAGAAAGTCCAAAGATTAGGATCAAAACCAAATGTCCAATTTGTTTTTTAAAATTTTTAGTAAATATTTAATATTTTCTGGCAAATTTTTGTATAGGTAATAACTCCCGTTAAGCTAAATAAAATGCCACAGGTTTCAATTTTTTAAGTCTCGTACAAAAAGAATGAGGAGTTTTTGGCGGTTTTGATCCCATATGCCTCAAATAAAGGCATAAAAATAAGTTAATTTAAAAGCGTTTTAGAGCCATGAATACTGATGTCTAGATTAGAAAGCCCGTGAGGCATAAAAATGACGTTCGCCACTTTACAGCTTTTTATTTTACAATAATACATTTTATTTATTACTTTTTATGTGTCTTTTAGGTTTATATTGTTAGAGTCTTTACCAGGGGCCCTGGTCCAGGGGCAGACGATGGTAATGACTGAATACGCGCCCCTCAGGTCAAGTTAATAATTAAACAAAGCCTTTTACCCAAGTTAATGACAAAAAAACGGTATTTATCACACATTTTCGCCCTTTGAAATGGGTTTTAGAGCTTACCATTTTTGTAAAAGCAAAATAAAAATTTGTTACAGTATTAAATACCGGACGATTTTGTATATGAAACCCCAAGCAACTATTGGATACAAGTTGTTGCAGTTAAAAGCCCCCTTTCGACCCCCTGGCAAATAGTCTGTTTATTTACTAATTTTATACATATCTAATGCTCCAGCCCCAGTTCATGGGGCTCAGACCCCTTCCGCCCCCGCTCCCGGCGACAAGTCTGTTAGGTATATTCTGAACTATCCTGTATCTATATTAGCTTATATTAGCTTAATGTTCCTCTTTTTTGCCGACAACCTGTCAAATTGTTTGTTCGTGTCCCGGGGTATAATGCACAATTCCGAAATCAATTTACCTTAATCCGGATTTAATAATTTAAGCCCGTCTGCAGAAAAAGGGCGCACGTGCAATAATCATAGTTTTAAGAAAAAACGAGAAAAAAATTGAAAATCTTAGGCTTTAGGCTTTTTCAAATTTCCCTGCTAATTACGTACAATAGAAATAATCTAAACCATAAAAATAGTCCCGTAAATAAAGGCTTTTTGCCTAAAAAAATCCAAACAGATTGAAAACTGGTAAGGATAGACGCGTTCTCAGTGAGATCACATCACCTAACCTTCATTTTTTGGGGTTTAAATATCTTCATCAGAAAGGTCTAAACTACTCATTTCAATTTTAGATTGTTTGAGGTAAACGTTTGGCAAAGTTGCATGATAATATCACTTGTACGCCCATTGTGCAAACTACCTTCTGTGGACCACCGGCTATTAGTGACTTCCGAACCACTAAGGCACTGATACAAATTTTGTCCAGCAATTCTTAAAGTAGTCCCTATTCTCCCTGACTGACCAAAGGCAAACGGTAATTTTTGTACTTTTCTGACGGGAGTGGTTATATTGTTTGATTTTATCCTTACTTAATAACTTAAATTTTGCATAAAAAGTGCACATGTGGCTTTTTATTTTCTCTAAGAGGACAGAATTGTGAATCTAACGGGAAACAAACACGAATCCGTTTGGTGACACGCTATCTTTACAAATTAATACATTTCTGAATGTTATTGTCGTCAAATAAGGTTTTATTTGCAGGGACGTAGTAAGGGGGCTTTTAGGGCCAAATATTTGAATATTTATAAAATACGTCACACTTATCAAAACCCTCTTTTTCTCATTGTTCTCCTTCTTCTTCTTCTTCTTCTTTTTCTTTTTCTTTGGTCTGAGATATTACTTAAGTCAAGTAAATATTACTCCCAGATCAAAGAACAGTTCTTTTGTCTGAAAATTTTCTTAAGGCAAATATTACTCCCCAGGCCAAAAAACAGTTCTTTGATCTCAGAAATTACTTAAGTCAAGTAAATATTACTTCTAGACCAAAGAACAGTTCTTGGATCTGAGAAGTTACTAAAGTCGAGTAGGTAATGGAAGGCATAGCGTAGTGGCTAGCGCGTATGCATAGCAAGTCTACTATCGTGAGTTCGATTCTCACTGGCGCCGATTTGCCTTTTTCAGATAATTAATAATTTGTCGAAGGCGAGAAGTGAAACAGACACTCCCTAGAAACTGGTTCGAAAGTCAGTAGAGGAAAGTCGCCTAATTTCGGATACCATTTACAATGTATTCAATATTTAATACTCGGTATTACTTTTTGATATTTTTTTTATATAACCAGATACAACTTATTATAGCGAACCATGATTTATTATAAAAGCAATTTTATTACAGTTTATTGTTTCCAAAAAACACGGTTAAAAAAAATCAGCGCATTTTTGTGCATTTGAAAAAGGGCTCCTAATTTCGGACATATCCGAAAAAAAATTTTCAAGAGTAGATCTGGATTCCATTGCTTATGTTTCTTGTTATTCCTTTACATTTAAGACGTAATTTAATCATTAAGCGATTTTCTACGAAATACTATAGGAACTATAATTTTAGATTCCCAATTTCGAATATCTTAGTATCTTAGGTAATTTTCGTTTTTTCAAAATTGTTTATCTTAGTTTGTTGTATCATTATAAAAATAATAATTAATGGTTGGTTATCCTGAATAATAATTACCTTGCGGATATCCGAAATTGGAAATCAAATGCACAAAAATGGTCTATCCAAAATTAGGCAACTTTCTGCTTTTTAGATTAGAAATTTGTAGAATGTTTACGTTTTCAAATTGTTTAATTATGAATAGTGGATCAACTTAACTAACATCATAACTTACCCAAGACAGAATCACGAACTTTTATAACGATTATTTATAAAATAAACAAGCATAATAATGCAACTGAGCACAAAACTGCCATTTGCAATATAAACGATTTGTGCTGCCATTACAAGGGGAGAAGCTCTACCGTTATCATATTACAGGACGGATTTAGTTTGACTTTTGGCTTCACATAAAAGTAGGTTGCTGTTTACCTTTGCAGACAGTATCTTAAATACACTACTATCCGAAATTTGGAAACCATCCGAAATTAGGCGCATTTCCTCTATAAGCCGGTGGTTCCCTCTACTACTAGCCCACACAAGTCCTGGACTTAGGGGATGCTTAATTAAGTAGAATAGTACGAGGTTAAACAAACAAACATGTAATATGGTTAAATATCAATATAATTTAGAAACGCTTTTCTGGTTTCATGAGTCCTAGTCTTTTTTTCTGTCTACGCTCATGCCTATGACAGAACAAGGGAAAAATAAAACCTTGATAATATAAATTATACAAAATGATGTAACTAGAACCTGTTTATTTAAATATGAGTAAGTGTATATTTTAGGGAGATAATTATACACCTCTATTACGCACAATAAAAGCTTAAACGAAAAATGCACGCAATGTGCTACTCCCCCGTTAACTTTTGCTTAAAATTTCACCGTTATTTTACATTTATAATAAGGGCAGATGTGTACAAGAATTTGGATGGTTTTATTCAAAATATAACAATACACAGCGGGGATTTTGGATTTAAGAGATACAGTCTACTTGGATAGACTGATCTCTTCGCGCAATATTGAAGCTTTGACTTTGTCTTTGCTATTTGAAAAGACGAAATCAAAGCAAGGGTCTATCCCACTAGCTTTGGTAATGATTGCTAAACTTTTGGTAATAGTTGCTAAAGTTTAGTAATGACTGCTTAACTTTTGGTAATGATTGTTTAACTTTTAGTAATAATTATTGCCAAAATTTTAGTACCTAAAGATTTCTAAGCTTTGTTTGTTTTGTTTTGTTTGTTTGTTTGTTTAACCTCGTACTATTCTACTTAATTAAGCATTCCCTAAGTCCAGGACTTGTGTGGGCTAGTAGTAGAGGGAACCACCGGCTTATACTGACTTTCGAACCAGTTTCTAGGGAGTGTCCGTTTCACTTATCGCCTTCGCCAAATTTCAATTATTAATTAACTGAAAAAGGCAAATCGGCGCCAGTGAGAATCGAACTCACGATAGAAAACTTGCTATACATACGCGCTAGCCACTACGCTATGCCTCCCATTCAAGCTGTTGGTAATGATTGTTAAAAGTGTTTTCTACGTTATTATCTCTGCAAGTTCATTGTCATTTCTCCCTGTTCTATAATTTCTATACTGTTGGTAATACCAAAAACACCAAAAAGTGCCAAACTACTTAATGATTGGAAAACTTTTGGACTTTTTGGTAATGTTTGCCAAACCAGTATTTATGAGATTATAATCTCATAATATGATAATTATCTTTACAAGCACAAGGTCTAATTTAGCAACTATATCATCACTTAAAGGAGATTTTAAAAATGTTTATTTCCCTAAATAAAAATCTTAAAACTTCCCTATTTTATTTAGAATTTTGCCCAATTTCCCTCTCTTCCTTTTTGAATAACGTAATCCAATTATCTCCGAGTGCTTAGAGTTTTCCTGCGAAAATACGTGTCACTTCTCCCTGTTCCATTGTATGCAGAGTGACAGATTAAATATTTACACAAGGCCCACATTATCCTGGCAATAAAGGTACGCCAATGTCGTTTTCCAATTGGAAAAGGCCGAATTCAAATCATGAGCTTTCTCGGTCAGACATAAGAAAAGTTTTCAGTTTGGAAAAATAATAATAAAATCAATTATTTGCAGAAATAATTTGTTTACTTTTTACTTCCTTTGTTGAGCCAAATATACAAATAGTCCTATGTTAAATTGCATTAAATGTACACGGGCTGATGTTTTAAAGGTTGGTAGTGGATAGTAACAGAACACTCTTGTTAGTTTTTCACCGGTTGATTTGCGTCCGCTATCTTGAATTTTAGCGGTGAGTGCGGTAATCTCGCTAAATATGCATCTTACGATAAATATAACCATTTTTGTTAAGCAGAAAATTTACAACAATTTTTGTATGGATCATTTTTTTAATATATTAATAACAATCGAGTAATAAATATTCAAAAACGGCCATGTTGGAGGGTGAAATTGATTTTTCCGATTTTTCAGCCAAATTATTTATTGGAAGATAAAAGTGGTTATTAGCGAACTTGCAGCTCTTGAAATTCTCTATAGGTTGCAATTTATGTTTGTTACATTTTTGTTTAGCCTCGTACTATTTTACTTAATTAAGTCAAGTTTCTAGTCTCTTCACTTATCGCCTTCGCTAAATTTTAATTATAAATTAACTGAAAAAGGCAAATCGGCGCCAGTGAGAATCAAACTCACGCTAGATTGGCTTTTAGGTTTGTCATGTAGACGCTCCCATTCT
Source organism: Brachypterus glaber (assembly GCA_958510825.1). Taxonomy (NCBI): domain Eukaryota; kingdom Metazoa; phylum Arthropoda; class Insecta; order Coleoptera; family Kateretidae; genus Brachypterus; species Brachypterus glaber. The sequence continues at coordinate 50,126,683 of OY294047.1, read as the reverse complement.
GCTTAACCCCCCCTGGCCTTAGTTTGAGCCCCCACTGGCGATTTCGCTGGGCCCCCGCTGGTATTTTTTAAGTCACCTACCTTTGGGCGGCATTTTTTTTGCAGGGGTGCCAAGTCTGGTAGAAACAGTCAGGGAACAAGCTTTTTTCCTAAAGGTAATTTTTGGGGCTCCAATTTTTTTTTTAGGGGCGCCGTCAGGGAAAAAACTGCTTTTTTTGAGGCTGCCCTGGGGCTGAGCCCCCCTAGATTTTTTTGGTTACGGCCCTGAAAGTGCATAACACTAAATATCTTCAAGGCTTGTTTAATTCACATTTTCTCTCGGCAAGCCAATCTACAAATTAGAACATTCAGATTGAACATTTAACAATACTGAATGAACTTTGCAAGTCAATGTTTCCAATTATTTTAAACTTTTGATTAATTTAAATTCATTAGATTGTTTCATCAATTAAACTACTGCTGCTAAAAACTAAAAACTAAAAAATACCTTACTTGTAGTTCATATAAATAATTTAAAAATGTTGAAAAACGAAATTATTAAAAAGTTTTTTTTACATCGGCACAGTGCTACTAAGAGTGCCGAAGTATTGAAATCTTAGCGGATAAGTCAAAACAAATGACAATGTTTTTTTACATTTCTCACCATTTGAGGATTTGCCGACTTGCCTAAAATTTTGCAACTGCTAAAAATTGAAAACTTTGTCATGATTGCTGTGTTGCCATGTCGTTACCCTTTGAAAATTTGTGTCCAACTGTTCAAAATTATGTAAATTTGTCACATTTACGGAATAAGCAATTGAAATCCTGAAGATATGCCTGTGTCGTAGTAGATTGTGGGTATGTTTGAGTGGTGGGAATGCTGTAAACATTAACATAAGTGATATTACTGTAGGTTTTAGGACAGAAGGTCCTAGGGGATATTTTTGTGCAAATTACAAGAAATAAAAGTAAAATAAAATTATTTTATCCAATACATACAGATAATGAGACAATTACCAGCTTTATTTTAAATAGATAAACTCAATAATAACCCCCGTAAGGCTTTTACTTTATTGAGTGGATAATTATTTATTTTACCCACTCAACTGTCACTTGTCAAATTATTTTCTTGTAAATATCATTAAAATTTTTAATAAAAATATGAATTCCTAAGCTATTTATTGGATAAAACCTTGTATGGCACTCAGGGGTAAACCGATATTGCCCTCTCGAAAATTAACCTGCTTGGCTGACGCCTCGCAGGGGCAATATCTTACTTTACCCACTAGTACCATAAATAACTATTTTTTGATTATTTAAAAAAAAATAAACTGTTTGAAATAATAATTATTGCCATATGACCAATATTAACACGTTCGCTGCCGACGAAAATGGTATAGAATGTAGCGGTCGCGTTCAAAATTAATTTCCCGCTTTATTAGTAGAGATTGGAAAGTGAATTTAATTTAATTTTTCAGAGGAATGTTTAGGCTTTAAAATTATGTTTTACTTATATTTAAGTCTACAGGGAGCCCGCCAGGCGGGCTCTCGTCATTGACTATGCCGGTAGCGAACGTGTTAAGCAAGCTTTCAAAAAAAGTCATACTTTTTACTCCTTTAGCATCACTTCAACTTTTTCCAAAAAAAAAAAAACACAGCAGAGAACTTTTTATTAGGAACTTATAGTCCAAACTTTAAGTTTATATCTTAAAGCGTTCTCAAGTTCATGAAAATGTTCCCGGGCAAACCGGCTGACCGGAAAACCTAATACATATTTGTAGTGGTTTTTTTTTGTGGGATGTGGGACGGCGACTTAGGTTATCAAAACAATTTTTAGATTGCCGACGTTTCGGAAATATATATTTTTTTCTTCTTCAGGGCTGTAAATAATGTAAAAACATAATCTTAAAACCTTTGCTTCTATGCGTAGAGATAGGCAAATTATAAAAGTTATACTGACCTTTCTAAAGTTTTTTATTAAATTAATTAAATTGAAATGCTTCATTTGGTATCTATTGGTTGGGTAAGGACCACTGCATTCTCTACTTGATAGGGCTGGGGTTACGATAAACACTGAGCTGAAAATAATCTTATAAAATATATGAAACGTGACTTTAATTTTGTAGGTTACCTTATTAATTATTTAGCTTAAGGCTGTGAATTTCATTATGATACATTTCACTTATGTTGTGATTTAATTTGACGTCGATAAAGCTAATACATATTCTTACAGATTTTTCTTCGAAAAAACGCCGAGAAACGGAAGTAACTAATAAAATAATTAAATCGTATGTATTAACACATGACTTCACTAGCCCTGGGAAATGAAAAACCCGACGAGTACTCTCATGAAAAATAAAAACTTAAAAAAAGCCGAGTAAAACATTCCATGTCAGTTTTATGGAATGTTTCTTCCCATCTAAAGCTTAAACTACTTAACCTATTTTTTACGTAAGTGTCACTGGCTAAGTTTCACTTGTGATACACTCAAGGCCGGATTCAGGGGACCGGCAAATTTTCTGCCAGGAGTAAAACTTTTTTGAGTAGAAAGTGCTCTTCTTTTAGGACCTTTTTTTTAGCTATCAATTTTTTTTTAAGGGTAAGGGGGACCCTAAAAAAAGTTTTTCTTCGGCCCTGGCTGGCTCGGTCCGGCCTTCATTAGGTTTGTAACCACTAATCTAAGCTTTATGTGGCAATATTTTAATATCCCCTGTTGCTTTCTGGCTACCTATACACGTATGCATTTCGCATTTACGTTTGGTTCCTGCTGGCGTCGCGACGCGTCGCAGTGAATTCATGGTGACATATACCAAGCTTGGTTACCGTTTCAGGATTAAAGACTGTAGAGAAAACTAAAGTGACGTTGTCAGACAGAAAAAACGATATCATTAGTTCAAATGTAAAAAAAAGTCAACTTTAATTTTTTAGTTCAACGTTTTAGTTTTATTTAAAGAAAAATGTTTTCATTTTAGTATATTTCGACAATTTTTTAAACACGAAATATAGCATACGAATAAACAAGCCATGAAGATATGTATATTCTCCACAATGGATAGTATTTGACAGGTAATGTGACCTTGAACTGTCACCTTGATAGGCGAGTCCATTGCCCAGGTAGCAAGGGATGTTATATTACAAGAAATTAACATCACTTTTGGGTGTATTTTTAAACTAAATCATAACATCACATAATATTGAAAAATAACATGTATTTAACATCACATTTGCAACGTAACACATAAGACGTGACAATCATGTTATAATAACAAATATTTAGCAACGCTGTGAATATATCGCATGCCACATATTAACGTTGCTTTCACGTGAATGTCATGTTATTTTGCTTCTCACCGACGTTCGAAGCAAAAAATCGATATAAGATCATGAAATTATTATTATTATTATTATAGAGTAAATTATTATAAGGAAATTGTATACACATTATACGATTTCCAATGGATAGGGGGCTCTGCCGGGCTTCTCAAGACCACGGACATGGATTAAAGGAATATATTCTGCGCTTAATCTGCAATTTCGTATTTAGAATCTATCTGTTTCAATCTGTGATTGTTTCAATTACTGATTGATTTTAAATCCTATTTTTTTATAGGGTTATAGCGTTTTTAATGGTTTTATTTAGAAAAATCTAATATCTTAGGATATCATTTAAATATTAAAGTACCAGTAACAGCATCCATAAGATATTAGATATAACAGCGCAGCAATGTGGATTTATGTCACATACACGTTATTTTCGAGATGTCATTGTGTGATGTTATTGGGGGCGGACTTAGGACATCCCCACCATGCTACATTCTTGTTAAATGAGACTACAATCTTAACATCACATGTCACATATTAACGTGGCTTTTACGTGAATGTCATGTTATTTTGCTACCTGGGTGATCTTGTTGCATCCATACTAAATTTCATGTTTTAAAGTTAGCTAACTATTTTGTTTATGAATTAATGTTAATATTTATTTTAATAAATAAAATGTTTTATCTGACTTTTTATATTTTTTTAAAAACTTGCACCAACAAAAACTTTTTTATTTTCAGTAACAATAGGGTTCTTTCTCTCATGGACCTGGTTTTTTCAAAAACATTTAATATAGATTGCATATTTCCTTCTTGAGTTATCGTACCCACAAAAAACGTGACACACATCTGGTAAAGTATTCTTCATTTTCGGGCAGTAGAACAACTGACAGAAAAATGCTTAGAATATTACGCATAGTGATGAAACCAATAGAGTATTATCACAGCATCAGACTCGTTTTATCAGTTGTTCTACTCCTCGAAAATCAAGAATAGGTTCCCTGGACGGATGGACAGACTAACAAAAGGACAGCCATCTTGCGGTCACTTCTAATCAGTGCTGAATTTATGCTACGCTCATGAACTCATGAACAGCTATATTATCCCCAAGGTATGATAATAATTGAAAATACAAATTAAAATTTCTAGGGTTAGGTATAGATAAGAAATTTACTTGGAAAAATATTATTGGAATTATAATTTTTTAGATAATTAACAAAAATGAAAGAGTATTTTTAACGAAAAAATATAAATGGCAAGTAAAATTTTAAGATTTTATTGTTATTATTAGACCAATGTATGTAACGTGATATAATAAAATATGCGAACAATAAAAGCATATACTATGTTGCATTAAATATATTAAATTTTGTTATAGCTGGCTATAAATTTAACAGCCCGACGTTCACATGAATTTAATATGATAATTAGCCGATAAAAGGGTGTCATAGTCACATATTTCTTTTTCATGCACTTTTAGCGCCTCATAAAGAGAAAAATTTAGCTCGTGTGTGATTAAATTAAAGGCGAATGGGAAAATTAGGTACTGGAAGTGAAGATTAGTCAAATTTTTATAATAATAATCCTTTATTCCAGCCCAGAGGGCCATATACAAAAAATACAAAAAAAAAATACTGTACATTTCAAAAGAATGTTACTTTTATGTACATAAAATATTATAAGGACGTTTTTGCTGAGAAATGTGTTATAATACTCAAATAGTTATTTATGATACAGTTTTATTTATAAACAGCTTAGGGAACGTTCAAGTATTACGTAACGCAAAATGTACCAAAATTCATACACTTCATACCTCGGTTTTCGCGTTATTCAAGGCTGTAGAGATTTCATATTTTGGCTACCCCCCTAACACACCCTCTATTAGGGGGGCTAGCCAAAATATGAAATCTCTATAATCTATAATAACGCGAGAACCGGAGTATGAAATATATGCATTTTGGTACAATTTGCGTTACGTAATACTTGAACGTTCCCTTATCCTTATATTTATTTCATTTATCTCATTTATTTCAGTTATTTCATTTATTTAATTTATTTAATTTATTTCATTTATTTCATTTATTTCATTTATTTAATTTATTTCATTTATTTCATTTATTTCTTAACTATTTCATTAATTTTAATTATTTCATTTAGTTGTTAGTAACAAATTTTATTTGAGTCAAATAAATATTTAGGTCATGTAAACGAATATTTTAATTTCAAAATGATTAATTAATGGGAAAAAATAGTTTATTTGACAGAAATAAAATTTATTTGTCAAATAATTTGTCAAATTATTCAACTGACCATATCCAACCAAATATTTTGTTAACACAAATAAACTGTTCTATCAGTTTACAACCAAATAATTGAATTGGCCATAATCATCCAAACAAATTCTTTTTATCAGTGTATGAGAAAAGAAAAAAGAACACACTAGAGCTGGTCAGTTTTTCTTTTAAAAATAAGATTTTCCTCTGGAAATCTTTATAACCTTATTGAGTTGATTCTAGAAGGACATGAAAGCGAAATAAACAAATGCAAATCATGAATACTTTTTGTTGAAAAGTCCACAATGGTTTTGGAATTTTACTCGTGACACAATGGCTTTCCTAAAAATAAAAAGATTTAAGCAAAACCACATTTTGCAACACGTTTTCAAATAAACAAGTCATGAAGTCACTAAGGGAACGTGCAAGTATTACGTAACGCAAATCTTGATCATTTTGGACTTTACAGACTTTCCAGGGTATCAACAAACTCATTAAATATGAAGCTTTACAATGTTTTGCCTATTTATTTCAAAAACCATGAATATAAAAAATTTAAGGTACATATAAAAAAAATCCTGCTGCTTCATTCTTTTATTCGGGTGAGGAATATCATTGTTTCTTCCTTGTTTAAAGTATTTTGTAATTGTAATATTTGTAATGTATTAGATATATGTTTTAAACTGTGATACTATATTTTGTATATGTATTTGTATTTATATATTTTTAAATCATGTATTTGACTTGCCAAAAATGTAAATCATAATGTAGCCAATAAAGAATTTGAATCTAAATCTAGTATAAAAACTAAAAACCCCAGTATTTCGTTTCAATCAGAAGATTTTCTTTGTTTTTCAAAAAATTCAGTCCCTTGTCGTCACTTCCTAGGTCGTGAAAAAGACAAAAATTGATGTCGATAGATCTCGACACGGTGATTTCAAAAATATAGGCCCTCAGATTAATATTTTGGAAAATATGAGAGAAATAAAATTACAGAAAAAAAAATTTTTTCAACCCGTGGCAACAGAAATCAATAAACACGTTATGAAAGAACCTAATTAAAAATAAAAACCAAGTGACTTAAATTCATCTGAAAAGTTACCCGACATTTCATAGTACCCATATAAAAAGTACACTGATCAAAACATTTTTAGACAGTGTAGACCTGAATTGACACGGACATGTGTTAAAATGTGTAAAATTGTGTAAATTTTACAAATAACTTTGTTAAACATATACATTTTTACACAATTTAACACGAATTCCTGTCAATTCAGGTCTACACGGTCGACGGGTATTTTTTTTCATCAGTGTATAGATGAGCGAATCGCACAGTGCGATTTTCAGTAACCTAATAAAACATATTCAAGCAAAAGAAAAAAGTTACAATAGCATTAACGTCCAATGTGTGGACTTTTGTATTGATTTGCAATTTCAAGCACGTATTTTTAAAAGCAACTTTTTAATCGGTACATTGAATTTGCCACCAGTTGCTGTTTTGTAGAACATTTTGAAAAAGGCCGGGAAAAGTAAAATATTTTGAAAAAATAATTTCCGTAAGAAAAATGAAGGACCTAACCCTAAAATGACATAACAAAACGAAATTTGGATTTAAAAATATATCGTTCAAATGCGCTATTTTTTGTTTCCTTAAGCGTAAATAGTCAAAAAATCCCATTTTTCAAAAAAAAAAAAAATAAATTGAAAAAACAAACTGAAAACAAGAAGTGTTCAGCATTTCATATCTGGTTTGATACGTTTGACTTTAATATCAAATTTTAATACAGTGGTCTACTTTTATACTTGACAAACAAAAATGTTATTTGAGAACAAATTTTTCAAAAAATAGATAAAATTCTAAAATTATATATTTTGAAAAAATAATTTCAATAAAAAAAATGAAATACCAAAAGAAATTCGGATTTAAACATATTTCATTCAAATGGGCTATTTTTTATTTCCTTAAGCCAAAATAGTCAAAAACTGCCATTTTTCAAAAAAAAGTTGAAAAAACAAACTGACAACAAGATATGTTCAGCATTTGCTAATTTTGAATTTAATATAAAATTTTAATATAGTGGTCTACTTTTATAATTGGCAAACAAAAATGTTATTTGAGAACAAATTTTTTCAAAAAATAGATAAAATTCTGAAATATAGACAAAAATAAAAAAACCTTAGTATTTTTGAATAGACATGCTTTTTTCCTGAACCATACAACTTTATGTACAAATTTTAACACTTTTGACCGTATTTTGTACTGAATACAAATTTTCTCTTACAGTAGCTACATTTTATTTAAAAACTCCTACTATGTGGTGTAATACACAGGGCAGTAATTGGGGGGGGGGGGGGGGGGCAGGGGACTAAGCCCCCCTGGCCGTGGTTTAAGTCCCCCTTGGCGTTTTCGCTGAACCCCCCTGGTATTTTTTATGTCACCTACCTTTGGGGCGCAAATTTGTTTTGCAGAGGCGCCAAGTTTGGTAGAAACCGTCAGGGACAAAGCTTTTTTTCTTAAAGATATCTTTTGGGGCACCATTTTTTTTTGAAGGGCGTCAAGTTTGGTAGAAACCGTCATAGACAAAGCTTTTTTCCTTGAAGGTAATTTTTGGTTTTGGGGCTCCATTTTTTTCATGAGGGTATTTTTTTGGGAGCCAATTTTTTTTTTGTAGGGGCATCAAGTTTCTTAAAAAAGTATACACTGTTTATGAGGTCACAATGAATACCAGGACTTAGCGACTTTCTTTATTTCCAATCTTAAAAATGGATACAGTAGAAAATATAAACCAAAATAATATAATCTGAGCAAGATTCAGTTACCAAAATATTTTTAAAATCTTATAAACTCCATAAATTTATAAATCTTGCCTTCCTTGTCGTTAAGACTAAAATGCACGTTTACTTAATCTGGTTTAATTGACTGGGAAAAAGCATTTGATAAGATTGATACATTAACTTTTAAAATGGATTTTATTGAAGAAAATTTAATTTGATAATTAAGATAATTATCTTTTAAAAACATCAAAGAAAATGAATTAGGTATAGAAAATTGCTATACAATTATTAGAGTTTGACTTAAAGTATTTGTTTCACATGTTCTTAAACTTCCATTGGTAGTACAACTTGAGTAACAAAAATAAAGAAATGGATTCAACTGAAAATATAAATCAATTAAAAATAATAAAACTGATAATGATAGTATGTGGCCTATGGGAATTTGAGCAAGAATCAGTGACAACAATATTTTCAAAATTTTATAAACTTCATAAATTTATAACTTTTGGATTTTTTATAGTAAATATGATTTGCCTTGTAATCAACATACCTCTTGTAATACACCAAAGAACCGTTTTAACAGAAAACCTAAGCATTTCTCTGCTTTATATTAGCTTGTTTTACACAGTTATGAAAACAACACGTAAGGAAGGTCAAGAAATTGTGCAATATGTTTTAGAAAAGGAGCAATTTATTCTAAAAGCTGATCAGAATATCCAAAATATATTCCAGTATTACAGCAACTATAATTTTACTTTAAACAAGATTATTATTGCATTTACACTGGGAGCCGGCTCACTATTACCCGTGGCAAAAATTATCCATGAAAATCTTCCCGAAGAAGAAAAACCACTGATTTTTCCACAATGGATATTCAACCTGGACAGGGAAAAATATTATTATCAACTTTATTTTTCACAGGCTTACTTTTTGTTTATTACCATGTTCTTTTATTTTTATGCTAAAATAATCATGATATCCTTAACGACGTTTGCATTGGGTCAAACCAAAATAATTCAGTATTTTATTAACAATAATGAAAAATATGTGAAAAGTCTGGAAAAACGGTTTAAAGTCTGCGAAAAAACAGCGTATTTTTTGTTTATACGAGAAATTGTTAATCTTCATGTAGATCTCATAAAGTAAGTATAACACATAGGATATTCCCCTTAAATAAAATTTGACGTAACTGTGCGTTAGAATAATATATTGGAGAAAATAATTATAAAAATTTTGGAGAATGCGTCAATGTTTGGAAAACAAGCGAGTTTAGAAATGGACGAGTGGACCAAATGTCTTATGGAAAGAGTTATCTCATCTTTTGTCATCTTTATGACTCATCTTTATAACTCATTTTTATTACTCATCTTTTGTAATCTTGTTTAAATTTTTTCATAGATACACTGCCGTGCGCGGTGTTGTTAATTGATAACAATGCACTTTATTAAACTTAAATTATTTCATTTGTTTTTTTTATAATTACAAATTCATAATAATTACAAACTTTTCATGTCAAGTGTATTTTTATAGTAATTTTGAATAAAAATTAATGAGGAAAAATTAATATGTACTTTGGTGTACAGAGCTCTGTAGAGGTGTCTCAAATGCTTTCAACGTGCCAGCTAAGCTCCTGCACTTCTAGTGTTTGGAACTTACCCAAGAGTAACTGGACTATCGGATAGTTGACACAAAATTAAACATAGCCCAAAATCCCACACAAAACATATATATTTATTGATATTTTATAACAATTTTAGCAGTTTTTTAGATCTTTAGATACTGAATGTTATTTGTTAATAAATATTTTTTATTTATATCGCCACCATTGGTATTTGATACTTTACTTGTGATATTAAATACTACAATGTGTGTATTGTATACAATATGTTGTCATACTAACATAGAGTGCTGGTACATTTGGATCCCCAAGCAATATGTGTTTTTTAATACTGTAACATTTGCTAAATTATATCACACATATTAAGTTGTAGTTGTTGTGTTATTGATCTAGTTTAAAGTATGTTACAGTTTTTAATAAAATAATAATCGGTAAATAATACCAAAATTTTGATTAGTAATAATACAGAGGAGAGTAAAAAAAGGATCGATTATTTTTTCAGTGTGTAATTGTGTGTGAGGTTAGAATCTTTATATTATTACCTACTTATCAAAATTTTGGTATTATTTTCCTGAAAGTAAATTTTTCTTTATACTGTAACATATTTGAAACTAGATTCAGTAATAAAACTTAACAACAACTCAACGTATACCATACTATGTATAAGTGTGATATGCTTTAACCATATGTTACAGTAATTTTAATTATAATATGATAGTATTGTTGTTGTGATGTGGTAGTATAACAACATATTGTATATAATACACACATTGTAGTATTTAATATCACTAATATCACAAGTAAAGTAATCAATATCAAAAGTTTAGTATTAAAATTACAATGACATTTTCTGAGTGTACAGAAACCAGAATTTTTAGAAATTTCAAATAATGTTTATTTGTTGTTTTTACGAGATGAACAAATTAACAAAAAAATCCTCAGAACTATTTTACAATAAATAATAGAACAACGTAAGTCGTTTTACAATAAAGCTTATTATAACACCCAAACAGAAACAACAAACGTAATTATGAAACTCAAACAGATAAATCTAGTTTAATTTTTTAATAGTGAATTATTAATATTAGAGTTTAAAATACACGTCATATGTTAAAGTTATTTTATAGAATACTATATTTTGTTATACTTTTTACTTTCTTTTTTAGTTTTATACAAAAACTAAAAGAATGTAGTCGACAGTGCATGCTTGTGGATTTTATTATAACAACATTCCAATTTGCTGCTTTGTTTACAAGAATATTGGTTTTTAAGGTGAGCTTAAAATCGAAATAATAAACCAAAAATATATTGTATTTTTTCAATCCATGTACACCCCCTAAAATGGGATTGTTTTCAGCCCGATCAAAGCAAATTTTTTGTAGCTTATATTTCTTAACAAGGGCTACACATTTTTTTTTGCACTTCCGATTTCGACGGAAACTAAGTCAATTTTATTTTGTTTTAAATGGCAACCCCTGTATATTTTTGCATTTTTAAAATCAGAAAACAATTTTACATCTAAAAAATCAATTATGATAATTAATTTTTTATTTATTAAAAAATAGCCTAATCCGGCAAAAGTGGAAGTGAAAAAGAAAAAAATACGCCATTTTGTAGCCTATACAAAAGCGCACTAAAAAGTCAGATGCATGCAAGGGGGTTGTCATTTGAAAAAATTGAGTTCTGAAGGAAAAACCGTTTTGAAGTCTTTAAAGTACAAAAAAAAATACTAAATTTTGGTTTTTACTTAAAATTTGTATTTTTTTCATATTTAGCAAACAAATTAGATTTTATTTATAAAAAAATAAATCTTGCATGTTAATAAAAAATTTAAAAAAACGAACCTTAAAAAATAAAAAGTTTTAAATTTTCTGGATCCAAAAATGCAAAAACATATACTACCCCTAAGGGGGTGTCATTAAAAAAAATAAATTAACTTAGTTTCCGGCGAAACCGGAAGTGCAAAAAAATAATTTTTTACCCCATTTTGTAGCCCTTGTTAAGAAATATAAGCTACAAAAAAATTGCTTTGGTCAGGCTGAAAACAATCCCATTTTAGAGGGTGTACATGAATTGAAACTCACCCTGTATATATTTTTTTAAATTTAGGAAAATTCATTAATGGATACCATTTCATTATGTTTTTTCATAGGGGCTCAATCAGCCTCAATGATAATAACATATTATGTTGCAAACGATATTAGACTTGAGGTAAGATACCTTCTAGGTACACTACTAGCACTATTTAACTATTTTTATTCAAATAATAAAATAAATTATGAACAGAAATTATATTTCTTGAAATTTTCATAAAAATCAAGTAGACTCGATCAATGACATTTACTCAAGTAAATACTTAACAAGAGTTATTAATTAAAAATATTATTTTTATATTTATTTATAGTTTTAAAGAGCCGTAGCTCCCTTAGGGCTCACTCCGGACCATAGACAAAATAAACAAATAGATTGATTTTTGACCGTCTGCGCATACTTCTGCGACCCGACTAAATGCGTCCTCCATTTTGATTCCAATTGTCCAACATAAAGTAAAAAAATATATATATATATATATATATTATGTTGGTAACACTGTGTTGCGTTAGATAGGAATATTTTCTTTGTTAGAGATGTGTCTTTTCATTTCACTTCAGTAGTCAGTAAAAGTTGCTTTTTGTCGTTGTTTTGTTGCAACAGTTTGTTATATATGTAAAAACTAAATCAATATGTTATACTACACAGATATTTATTTATTTTTACCAGTAATTTAATTATAAAACTATAATTCTTCGCACACACCTCTAACATATTCGTGCAACAGGTTAACATAACCTAATTTATGTATGTTTTGAGTTTGTTTTCGAGGTTTTTCTGTTATTTTTTCTACGCGTTTGGTGTTTTGTGCTAGAAGGGTGAACATTTAATTTTATTAAAGACTATATAATAGTCTACTACCTGCAGACACCAGTATCATATTTTTTAGGTAAGTTTGATTTTTTTAGTATAACATAAGAAAACATTAAAAAGTAAGGTTATGTCGTTTATTTATTTACATTTTACCCACTAATTTAAATTTCCCGGCTGATTTCTGACTGATCTGATTTCCGATCAAAATGGAGGACTCGTAAATTTGTATATAACCTTGAGATGACAGCTCATCTATGTTCTTTGTCTATGCTCCGGACTAACCTTTATAGGAACTTTTTCCATATTTTTTAACGTAGAATCACTTCTTAAATTTCTCGAACTTATTTCTGGATAACTAATAAACTTTTTAGAGTATTCGTATCGGTGATTTAATATATTCTGAAATAAATTGGCAAAAATGTGATAAAAAGACTCACAGCTGTGTTAGATTTATTATAATGAGATGTCATAAGCCGTTGGCACTGTCAATTGGCAATTTTTCGGAAATGTCTAATCAAACTTTCATAAATGTAAGTTATTTACAGTAACCGGCATATTTCCAGTTGTAGTCCAGTCTTCAGGTCAATAAAAGAGGCTTTACCTGGAAATAATTCAGGGAGTTTTGATTTTCGGTTTATTGGGTAGGGTTAATGGCCGCAAATAAAAAAACAATTTTGCGACGTCGAACGCGATTTGGAACTGTCAAAAAGCGCCATTATCTTGAGTAAACCGATTTTCGATTGAATATTAGGTATAAAAAAAAACCTTTCTAACCAAGTTATAAAGAAAAATCTAAAACCCTACAGTGTAACGTTTAAGGCGGTGCAGTGAATTAGCTATAAGTCGTACAAAAAAATACACGACACAAAAAATGTTGGAGATTTGATCCTCTTTATTTTCTATTAAACGTTTTTTGTCCTAGGATGCACCGATCTTAAGATATTTTAAAAAGTCCGTTTTTTGTGAAAAATAAAAAAAAATTGACAGTTCCAAATCGAGTTCAATGTCGCAAAATTGTTTATTTGCGGACTTAAACCGTACCCAATAAACCAAAAATCTAAACTCCCTGAATTATTTCCAGGTAAAGCCTCTTTTATTAACTTGAAGACTGGACTATAACTGGAAATACGCCGGGTACTGGTTATTTACTATTTAGTCCAGTCAAATAATGAGAAATTCCTATGTTAAATTGGGGGCTGATATTTTAAAGGATGTGTGCGATTTTGTACATTTTTCTGAAAAATTTTTCAGCCGCCACATTGGAGGCGCCATGTTGAATTTTGCAAAGGCACATAAAGCTTTTGAAAGTAGACACACTCCAACCTTTAAAATGAGCCCTCAGTCAATTTTTTGGTTACTTCAATTTTTGGTCATAGCTTTTTATTTCGGTTGATGCGAAATATCTCATTTACATTTTGTTTTAGGTTGTTAGAGCAACGATGTCATATTTGACATTTATCCAAAATATTTATGAATAAATTAAATCTGGACAACAAAACACAAATTTATTAAATAATATTACATGTCATAAAGAACTTTCACTTTCCGACGTTTCGTCTCTTACTACTAGAGACATCTTCAGGGATTAATCTGAAACTAAGTTTCGAATCAACTTGTGTCACTATTTATGACGAGTTGTGGTTATTCACCCGTGATGAGGTTTTTCCTATCAACGACTTCCATATTGCAGGTAAGTGGTAACCAGTGTCCCGATTGATATTGTTAGGATGCTTGATGATTTCTATCGATTCCCGTATCTTCCTTGGCATTTTTCTGTTTTCTGTTAATATTTGTTTTGTTTCAGACAAATTGATTTTATGACCTGTTTCATGTACATGTTCGGCTACTGCCGATAAGGAAATTTGTTTCTTTCTTATATTGCGCTCATGCTCTTGAAGTCTTGTAGAAATTTTTCTCTTAGTTTCACCTATGTAAACCGTACCACAGGAGCAAGGTATTTTATATACGCCTTCTGAACTCAGGGGTATTTTGTTTTTTGTTGAAGTCAAACATTGACCTAATTTTTGGTTGGACCGAAATATAGGCTTAATATTTGACTTCTTCAAAAGTTTACCTATTTTATCCGTGATACCGCTTACATAGGGAAGTATAACTTGTGTCTGTCTGTCATTGTCACTATTGTCCTGTTGTTTGGGTCTGGGATTTCTGTATTTGTATATGGTCTTATTAATGTCTTTTTTGGTATAACCGTTCATGGTCAAGGCTTTGGTTAGTTTAAGGAGTTCTGTGTCTAGGGAATTCTTGTCTGAAATCATGAAAGCCCTATGAACAAGTGAATTTGTCTAAACCCGAAAGTGAAAGTTCTTTATATCTTAATGGCCGTGAAAGCTTAAAATCTAAAATATTACATGTCATTAATTAATTAACCTTGCACAAAACATAAACAGTAATGTGAACAATCTTGTTATTATTATTATAAATATAAAATGCTTTGCAACTCTTTTGATTTTAGGCCTTATTTAAACTTTTATTTATAGAAAGGTATCCATTAATAAACATTAAAAAAAATACATTTATTAATCTATCTTTTTTGGTATTCACTCATACAATCTCTTGTAGATAGTTTTATACAGGGTCTATTTGAAATAGGGTAGGAAATTTTAACAGGTGATTCTACATGATAAAATATGACAAAAAGTTCCTATAAACATATGTCTAAAAATGCGTCATAAGGGAGATACGCCCCTTTGAAATTGGCTAAAAAAATCGGTTTTTATTTAATAACTCAGGAACCCTTTGAGATATGTTAACGAGGTTTTGCACGTGAATTAATCCTAATAAGGCCCATCTTTGTATGTCATTTTCACGTACTTATTTAAACCAGGGGTGTGCGAAACGGGGGGGCCTTATCAGTTTTTTGTCCCAAACTTTTTTGCAATTTTATTTTGAAATATGATTCCTTAGGTCAAAATACATAAAAAAGGTACTCTTGTTGTAATACTGTAGGATTAACCGTTTTCGAGAAAAGTTCATTTAAAGGTGAAATTTCACGGTTCGAGGACGAAAAAATAAAACCAAAATTTTAATGATGCAAAGTTATTCTACATCAAAAACTAAGAAAAAAAGTTTCCATACATGTAGGTCGAAAAAACGCTTTTGAAGCTCTACCAAAGCCCTTTAAAAATGGTGCATATTTAGGAGACCATAGCTCCATTAGGATTGATTTTTGAAGTACCTGTATATGAGGTTTTTTTCTTAGTTATAATGTACATTCGCCCTGCATCATTAAAATTTTGGTTTTCAACATTTTAGTATTTAATTTTTCGTCCTCGAACCGTGGAATTTCACCTTCAAATGAATTTTTCTCGAAAACGGTTAATCCTAAAGTATTACAACAAGAGTACCTTTTTTATGTATTTTGACCTGAGGAATCATATTTCAAAAATAAAATTGCAAAAAAGTTACACAGAAAAAAGTTTGGGACAGAAAACTGATAGCCCCCCCCCCCGTTTCGCACACCCCTGGTTGAAATAAGTACATGAAAATAACACATAAAAACGGGCCTTGGTAGGATTAGTTGACGTGCAAAACCTCGTTGATATATCTCAAAGGGTTCCCGAGTTATTAAATAAAAACCGATTTTTTTAGTCACTTTCAAAGGGGCGTTGCTCCCTTATGACGTATTTTTAGACATATGTTTATAGGAACTTTTTGTCATATTTTATCATGTAGAATCACCTGTTAAAATTTCCTACGCTATTTCAAATACACCGTGTATATACTGGACTCATACCTTTGCAAAGCTTCGACGAAATTGCGCGAGTCGCACCCGAACTGGTATGATCTTCGCCTTTTACCACACATTCGCAACTGAGTCACTGCAGGTTTTATTGAATATCCAGTATAGTCCCTGAATAAAGTGTTTAGACTGTGAAAAGTTGATGGATAGCCCTAGTAACTCAAATCAAAATAAAGCAAACTGAGAAAGATAGTTTTTAGTCAACTTTCTGCTTTAAAGTTTATGGGATTGTTAAAAACAGGTGGTTTTCACAGTTTAGCTCGTAATAATCGTTATCATATATGGGATAAATTTATATATTTATACAACTAGCTTTAAGCTATTGTAAATTAGGTACAGTTTACAATCCAATTCAGATAACAAGACTAAAACATGCTTTTTAATAACTAAATTTAATTTATAACATACAGCCTGTTCCAGAACTCGCGTACCGAAATTTAAGAGGTGATTCTACATCCAAAAATATGAAAAAAAGTTTCTATAAAGGTTGGTCCGGAAATGAGCCCTAAGGGAGCTACGGCCCTTCGAAGATGACTTTTGGAAGAATTTTAATGCTGCAGGGTGATTCTTCATTTAAAACTGAGCAAAAAAGTATTATACACCAAAACACCTAAATTTAATATTAAAGGAGTAATAGCCTTTTAAAAAGTAACGTTTTTGGTGGCACAAAATGTTACTTCCTCTTAATTGCATTTTTTTTTGATAACGGTTGCTCCTACAGTGTTACACTATATGATATTTTATATGTATTTTTACTCTAGAAATCTATATTTTTTACAACAAATCCAAAAAACATACACATAGAAAAGTTTGGGGCAAAAATGTTTTAAGCCTCATATATTTTGTCCGTCTGGGCACGCCTCTGGATAAATTAAAAAAATAAATTAACATAAACTTATTGCCCTTATTAATACTAGTATACATGCAAAAGCTCGCCACTCTAGCTTAAACGGTACCCGAGTTATTAATTAAAAACCTTATTTTTATTACAATTTTAAAGGGCCCTAGATCCCTTAGGGCTCATTTCCGGACCAACCTTTATAGGAACTTTTTTTATATTTTTGGATCTAGAATCACCTCTTAAATTTTGGCATGCCAGTTATGGATCACCCTGTATGCATTAAAAAAATTAAAAAAATCAAGGCCAAAAAAACTGTAATGTACGAGATATGAGGCTATGACATTTCTATGTATTTTAGGCTGCTGAATTCAAATATGATATTATAATTACACATTCGCCTTTAGTTTTTTTTTTTGTGAAAACGGAAAAAACTGCCTTAAAGTCTCTGAAAATCTCAAAAGTTTTACCCCACTGTAAGACTGGAGTGTGTGGCTAAAAATATATCCGCTACCTTTATTTTAAGTATTTGATCTTAATCAATTGACACACTTGTCCCACAATCCTCAAACGATAAGACTTTTTACATGCTGATACATAAACAATAAATACTTAGCCAAAATTTCAGCCCTTTTTTTATCCCAGAACATACTTTAATTAATTATTTTATTTACGAATTTTGACATAATATGTCAAAATTACATTACATATTATGTAATGCACGATTTGGCAACATTGCACCTAACGATGGTTTGTGTCAAGTGTCGTGTCATGTCAAAATAAAAATAATCTCTTCTCTGGGACCAAGGACTGTGCATTATGATGTGTTGACTGTGCTTGACTCTAAAATTAAAATATTCTGTTGTTTTGTTGTTAATTTTTACGGATTTAACGTGGTGTAAAATACACATTGTGTATTACGAAATGTGTATTGGACATCTCAGACTAGTTTTTCAGTAAGATTATCGAGTTGTTTTTGATGTATATATTTATACTAATAATATTGTAAAGCAATCGAGCAGCTCCAACGTTAAGAATAGTAACATAAAGCCTGCAGTCCTATAGGAAAGTGTGACTCCAGACTAGTAATTTAATGTGGCTTTCAACGTGTTAAATATCTTTAACTCCATGAAAATGTTTTAAGTTTTAAGCTGTAGTGTACATTTAATATTGTACAGTGTTTTTATTATACATTCTAAGTGTTGATGTTCAGGTAAACAAAAAACGTCACTTTTCTTAAGATAAGATAGAGGCATTTAACATTGTTGTAACGTTTATGATAACCCAAAATTTGTTAACGAATAATTATTTTCATCAAAATTAACAAAGAAACTTATTAAACAGGTTTTCATCATTTCTTTTCATCATTTTGCACTTTTTTTAAGCAAAAATATATTATTCTCATTTGGCCCAAAACTCACCTTTAAAACTAAATATAACCTTTCTATAAAAATCGAAATTTTAAGAATTTTGAGGAAATTCTTAACATATACACTACACTACACGTAAAAGTCACTGCTCTTTGAGCCGCTGCAGCGCGCTGGCTATGTATTTCGGGCTGCTGAATCCGAATATAGATCCAAAATTACCTAATCGTCTTTCTTGTTTTTTTTTTTTTTTTTTTTGTAAATAAATCCCTCTGAAAGTAAGTTACAAAAAGGAAGTACCTATAATATCTTTTATGTAGAGAAGTAAAGGGACTTTATTATGTAGATTTTGCGTGTTTTTGGTCAATCGTTTATAAAAATCAAAAGGTGAATGGGTAACACCACATTTGGATTTAGCAACCCAAAATACATAAAAAATATAACATATCTCGTTCATCATTTTTTTTGTGGGCTTTTATTATTAGTTATTACAGTTATTTTGGGAAAAAAATTTCATCAAAATGCAATTTTCTTGATATTTTATTTTTTTTTTGTATGTTTTCATTTAACTGTTGGTATTTTATACCTCTGGTTTAACAGCGAAGTTTTAGCTACATAACAAGACCAGTAATAAGTAATATTTATAATCATAGTGTGTAGATCCCCAGGGCAAGACATCTAAGATTATCACCGAGATACATCACTATAAAATTTATAACCAACTAGGTATATACGGATGATTTCATTAACTAGGATATTGTTATTAAGTATCTCTGCAAACTAGAGACTATAGTATGTACCTAATAATATTTTAATATACCAGGTGTCACCGAAATAAGGCCACAAGCTCAATTTTCTTATTTGCGATATTTTCAAAGTTCATTCAATTTTGAAATAGGTTAACATATTTCCTTACTTTTAAATGTACCGACCGAGAAATATAAAATAGAGGAAACGCAATATATTACCCACTAAAAAGATGAATGCGAAGCATTGCATATCTCTTCGGATTCTTAAATATTAATAGTCATTATTAGAATCAATAATTAGCTAGATATTGTGTTAAAAATCCTAGGGAGAATTGGTGTAGTGGACTACCGCGTCGTACTTGACGAGTTTACTACCCAAAATAGTTCGATTCTCACCGGCGAAATTCGTCAACACCTACGCGCACCTGTATAAAAATTTAACATTACTGCCAAATTAGCCAAAAAGAAAAAAAAATTTCAAATTTTTTATTATTGCCTATATTAAATTTTTTTTAGGTGCAACATATTATTTTTGATTAGTTTTAAGAAATTTTACCTTATAAAAGAATATAACCTTAAAATTGACTAAAATTCTTACCACTTCCGGGACAACCGAAAGTCCTGAAAAGGTTATACTAAGCCAAAATACGCTTATTATAAAACTAAAGAAATTACCCAAATTTCATTTAAAACCGTCAACAATATTGAATTTTGACCGCTAAAGCCTACTGTGCAGCGCCGATTTGCCTTTTTCAGTTAATTAATAATTGAAATTTGGCAAAGGCTTAAGTGAAGCTGATACTCCCTATAAATTGGTTCGAAAGTCAATTAAAGCCGGTGGTTCTCTTAAGTAGAATAGTATGAGGTTAAACAAAATGTAAAAAAATGTAAAACTAAATTTTAAAATGACAGTTGTAAGTAGATATTTATTTGCACAAATATTTTTGATCATGGCAACCTATTATAAACCACGGTAGAGAAGACTATGTCACTCGGGATATAATACACTTAGCTATAAAAAATGTCTTCTCTACCTTGGTATAATTACCATTTTTTTGCATATAAAGCTAAGAAGTTTAATAAAGCTATGTATGAATTTCTATGCAATAACATGCAAATATTCCGAAATATTCTTAATATTATTTTATAATTAACTATTAAACAGTTCGTAAACCAAAATTATAACTCAGTTATTAAATTTATTGAAATTTATGCAAACATTTATTATACATAGAGCCCATATTGCATGTAATAATGAGCGTAAAATTGTTTATTTGACGTAATTAACCCAATATTATCGGTCATTACCAGTTGCATAGTTTAATATCGAAATTAGTATTAGGTAAATATTAAACTAATTTTAATTAACAAAAATTGGAATAAACTATTTCTGATTAAACAATGCTCTGCATTATGGTTCATAAAAAAAATTAAAAAATATATAAAAGTAACATTTCACAAAACTATGTATGTATACAGTTTTACCGAAGCAAACTTTCATTTAATTTTAACATATTACTAAATGACTTTAGTGTGTACTACCATTACCAGTAGTTAATAGTTATTTATGGTACTAGTGGGTAAAGTAAGATATTGCCCATGAGAAAATTAGGCGTCAGCCAAGCAGGTTAATTTTCGAGAGGGCAATATCGGTTTATCCATGAGTGCCATACAAGGTTTTATCCAATAAGTAGCTTAGGAATTCATATTTTTATTAAAAATTTTAATGACATTTACAAGAAAATAATTTGACAAGCGACAGGTGAGTGGGTAAAATAAATAATTATCCACTCAATAAAGTAAAAGCCACGCGGGGGTTATTATTGAGTTTATCTATTTAAAATAAAGCTGGTAATTGTCTTATTATCTGTATGTATTGGATAAATATTATTCTTATCCTACTTTTGTGTTCCATGTTCCATGGCACTCATGGGTAAACCGATATTATATCTTACTTTACCCACTAGTACCATAAATAACTATTTAAAGGGGGTCACTTATAAAAATGTCATCAGTTTCATCAAAGCCACTATAGGCCTCATATGACCATTTACTGTAAGGCCCAGGTTTTATCCAGCCTTCAGTCGACATTATTTAAAAAAAAATCATCGCAATAAAGACACGCATTGTCAATATCTTCTTCCTCTGAAGTATCGGAATATTTGTCACGTAATGCCCATTCAAAGATTAAATCGTGTGTTAAAATTTTAGGTTATAAAATATAAGTCAAAATCCTATACCAATGGCGATTAGATTAGACAGGGACAAAAGTTATATCCAAAAAGGATAGAAGACATACATACACTCCCACTTCCATGCAACCAAACCAATTCTGTATTTGTTCTTTGTTGAACAAATACAATATTTACTTGGCCGGGCGAAAAGTGTAACTATATTATTTTTATTAAAGAAATTACTGGCGCCATCTAAATTTTAGTAGAATTATATTATTCTACAGATTCACATTAGCTATGTTCGTTCGTGCCGCTCAGTGCTACACTTTCCGGTCAAATACTGTATTTGTTGTATGAAAAACAAATACAGTATTTATTTGCTTGACTGGAAAGTGTACCACAAATGAGATAGAGATAGACGTCTTTTGTTTCATAATTCTAGTTGTAGAGAGATCCATTTAGAAGTAATTTCTTAGGCTAAGCTAAGGAACGTTCAAGTATTACGTAAAGCAAATTTTGATCATTTTGGACACCAGCTCTCCGACTACAACTGTTTACAAAAATGGGCCAGTACCCAGTTTTATCATACTACCCGGCTTGGAAAAACTCTCCCCTACTACATAGTTTTGAACTAGAAATCCCCAATTCAAGCAGTACATAAGTGTAATAGCCACTAATGAAGCTTATTTAACCAATTGGCTTTTCCTGCTTGGGTACATCGTAATACTTTACTATTTTGCTGTCTATCTAAAAGCCATGGGATTTTAGTTAATATTGTTTACTGGTTCGTTATTTATTTATTTATTTATTTATTTTATTTATCTTGACCTCTAAGCAGTTAGAAAACTGGTAACAAGGCCCGCAAAATTTAAAATATAATAACAGTAATGACATTTTTATTTAGGTATAAATTATGTTCGATTACTTGAACTTTTCACTAACAATTTGTGAACCAATTTTCACGTAACTTCAAAATTTTAAATAAAATCCTTTCTTCTTAATTAAAGCATCCATGTTTACTTCTTCAATACACCTTAATTAATTAATTCCAAACATTTTCCCAATAATATTTATTCCAAAACTTCCAAAAACTGTATTTTCCGAGACAAGTAATTTTGATGAATTAAAAAAAAAAAATAAACCAGCCTACTCGAAAAAAATGATAACATTTTTTTATGTAATTTTATGTTACCTTAAGGTGATTTTCAAATTTTTCTTCTATTTTTAATATAATTTAGGTGTTTTGGTGAAATAGACTTTTTTGTTTAGTTTGAAATGAAGAATTAAAATTAGTATTAAAATTTTATTGATGCCTTTTTTTTGTTCCCAATTCAATATGTCATCTTCGAAGGGCCGTAGCTTCCTTAGGGCTTATTTCCGGGCAACCTTTATAGAAACTTTTTTTTTTGGATTTAGAATCACCTATTAAATTTTGGTATGGCAGTTACTGATCACCCTGTATATATAATACATATTAAAATATTTATATAACTATTATCAGTTTTATAAGCTTCTTCTTAAACTTCTAAATTTTTATGCTTTAAAGTATTAAAAAAGTATCTAAACTAAACTCTATCGAAATATGTTTTTCTTTTCTCAACATTTAAGACCTGTCAAGTATAAAGTAGGTTTAACTTAGTTAAAATTTATAAAACATCCATAAATAATTTATTTTCAATCTTTAAATTAATAATCAATATTGTCTGAAAAATATATACCTATCAAAGATATAAATTTTTAGAAGACAAGTCTCACTGTATATTTAAATATATTGAATTGTATATATTGTAAGAGACACTCCTAGAAAAATGACTGAAAAAAACTAATTTTTGTAACAAAATAAGGACCTTAAACTCCATTCAATTTGCGAACATTCAGTTTCCTCGACAAGGCCCCGCAGGGGCACCTAACAGATGGGGGACCCAAATAAGTAGGGTTATGAGATTTTTCTCACTATCTCACCTGTCCATTCCGACACTGGTTTTTATATACATAGGTACAGGGAGATTCGGGAATAGGTATAAAAGTTTTGATTAATATATCAAAACAACTTTTAATAAATATATAATATGTTTTACGTATGAAAATATCAACCATCAGATGTGGTTTTGAAAAAATATATCAAGAAAATCTAAAATATAATATATTAATTATAAAATATTTGTCGATATACCAAACCATGTTTCAACATAATCAAGTAAAAATATAACATATGAGGATAATTAAAAGTCCAAACACATAAAAAATGTCAGCATGTGGAAGATTTACAAAAGTGTTAATATTTATAGTACCACATGTAAGTAAATGATAATAAAGCCTTTTATGTAATATTTATCATGCCTGTTCTTTAATTAATAGAGTATAATAAACTTGAAACGACTAATTAAGTTAATATTTACGTAAATAAAATATAACCTTAATATACGTCAAAAAATCCTATATCCCCTATATGTGTGGGGGGGTTCTTTGAAGTATCGTATAAATATTCCTTGAAAAATAGGTTATATTTTTATGTCATATCATTTAGATAAAATATAAGCTTTTGCATTTTTTTTTATAAATAAATATGATGAAATGTATGTTCTGAGGCTTTGCCCAAATTTAACGAAGGAAGTGGCAAAAATTTTACAACAGCATTTTAAAGCCGGATTGGAAAATACCTTACAAGTCTCTATATGCTGTAAAATATCCACCATAATTGATAATCACTTATTTATCACTTATTTATTATATACTTATTTATTTTATCACTAAATTATATCACTTTATTTGTGTATATAAAATTTATGGAGGAATTTTCAAGGAAAAATACGTAATTTTATTTCTGACAGTGACAAGAGAAAAATAATTTTGAAAAACTTCAAAACTGATACCATGATTGCCACCTTAGTCAAAAGAACTAATATTAGGCACCAATCATAGAAATCAAAAGTACTAAATAGTTACTAATAATGAAATGAAATAGAGTACAGTTAATTTCAACAAAACTGGAAAAGTGGGGTTATAAAAAAAATACATTGTGAACTATCTTTCATTTGACAAAATTACTTGTTAATAAATTTAGTGTCAATATTGTTATTGCCACATCAATGTCAAAGTCAAAAAATGTTGGTGTATTTTTTTAAAATTGGGAGAGATAAAGCAGAAAAACAAGAATACTCGAAGAATACTGGTGTAAAACCTATAATTATAATTTTTAAATTAAGGAACTATGAGGAATACCTAGTTGTAGGAGACCAATATACTAGTAGTGTTTTTTAAAAATAAAGGTATTTAAAACAAGTTTATTAGATACAAAATATATTGATAAGGGGATTTAATAATAGACATTTTAGAATAGGGATATTTTAGAGCAGAAATACAGTAATTAACAATAGAGATACGCTTCAAAATCCAAATAGTATTTACTAAACACAAATGCATATGATTTTTGACATGGTTAAACTAACCTTATTTTTCAAACAGGCATAACCCCATTTAAATAATCCACATTCACACAACTAAATTTTATGGAAAACATGAAATTTTACTTAACCCCACTTTTCCAGTTTTGTTGAAATCAACTGTATATTAAAAAAAATTGTTTTTTCGATTTTTTTTTGTCTTTTTAATATTTTTTTTTTTAATTTTTTCTTCTTCTTTTTGAAAACATTTTTTTCAGAAAAATTTCTATTCTCGAAATTTCAAGAAAAGAATTCTTTGAAAGGAAAAATTTAATTTTTATTTTTTTTAAGTATTTGAAAACTCAATATACCATCACTGTGAATAGTATAAAATGGAATGAGTAGCATTACATATACTCTCAGCTTGTTCTATTTTTCTCTTGCAATCTGAATTTATAAAATTTTAATATTCAGTTTGTTCCGCGTTTTGTACAATGCATCACATTTGAAATCCTACGCCATTGCATTCAAACAAATGTCACTAGATTTATTCCCAACTGGCTCGAAAGTTCTCCGAACTTGATAGAATTCGGGTGTGAATGTTTGAACCCTCTACCCTCAAACTCACAGTTTCCATCTTATCCACAAACTGCGTGGATAGTAGACCGGGCCAAAAAAGCCTATTTTCAACCCTATATTACACATAATTTTATTTTGCAATGAAAGAATTTATGATACGTCTTTTGATTTGAATAATCCATAAAATACAGCCTGTTCCAGAACTCGCGTACAGAAATTTGAGGGTATATTAAAAGTCCAAACGAAAATATGAAAAAAAATTCCAAAAAAAAATCTATCTTCAAAACTAATTCTGTTGCTGATGTTAAAATACCTACAAATTAGTTTTTTTCTACGACTGCTTTAGAATGTAAGCAAATACACACACTTTTTAAACACAGAATGAATCCATTCTAGCTCTAGATACGGTATGAATATTCAGTATCAAGTGTTAGAATGAGTACATGTGGTGCCATCTCTTGTTTATAAAAGTAAAGAAAACTATAGAAAAATTTGCAAAAAAATATATATTTTACCATGAAACATTGAATAATTTAATGCAATTTAAAGTTTTGCGTTAAAATTGCATAAAGTTTATTAGTTTTTCTTAATATTTGTGCAGTTTTTTATCAATTTAGTTCAAAAAATTAAAACTGCTCCATCTATTTATGGGAGATTTAGCTCAGTGGTCAATGGCATCGATATAGCCTGACACTGATCTAATGATCGTGAGTTCAAACCTCACTGGCGCCGATTGCCTTTTTCAGTTAATTAATAATTGAAATTTGGCGAAGGCGTACTCCCTAGATATATTGGTTCGAAAGTCAATTAAAGCCGGTGGTTCCCTCTACTACTAGCCCACACAAGTCCTGGACTTAGGGGATGCTTAATTAAGTAGAATAGTACGAGGTTAAAAAAAACAAACATAAACATATTTCTATTGTTTAATATTTAAACCTGATATCTGTCACAACAATCTGACATAACCTTCAATTTTTGCATTATAATTTGTAAATATGTGCTAAAATTAAATATTTTTCTTTAAGTACTGATTTGATAAAATTATTAAATAACATTGCTTTATTTAAAAAATTTGTTTTGTTGCATTTACAATGTCAAGTCAAAAAAAACATTGTTTTTAACCTTGTCCTCAGTTTAAAGCCATACAGTGTTCATATTTGCAGTCGGAGAAAAAGTATAGTCTACAACACGTATGGAATAGTCATTGCGCGCTCGCGGGACCGTCATACTCGCCTCCCGGCTCGTATGACAAACTTTCCGCTCGCGCGGAATATTGTCTATTCCATACTAGTTATAGAATATACTATTCCCTACCTATTAGTAACTATGGTTGCATTTTAATTGTTGACGCGTGCATTGTTTGTGACTTTCAACTTTAGAATCTTTTTAGGTTATTATATTTTGGCAAAACCGACAAAGGCTATCAAATATTCTATTTTTATAGGGTCACTCCATCTGGCGGTGATTTTTTGACATTAATAAATATTTATGTCACATTAATCACCATGTCAACCTACAGAATATGTACCTGCAATAATTAAATTTGCTTCCATAGCTACAAATTCAACTTTTAAAGGTTATTTAACAGCAACAGTATTAGTCCACTTAAAGCGTTCTTATTTTTTAATTGAACGAAGATGGATTTATTGACATAATTTTCATATTTTCCAGAGGGTTTTTAATATACCCTCAAATTTCTGTACGCGCGTTCTGGAACAGGCTGTATATTGAATTTTTTTTTTCGTTGATTTCAAAAATGTTTATACATTTTTTTTTAAACCCATCCGAAAACATTGTGCATATAAAAAACTAAAAGTAATACAAAATTAAAAAATACTAATATCTCTCACAAATTTGGAGTGTTACGCCCATGTTAATGGTATAGGAAAATACCGTTACAGGGGGGGAGTGGGGATCCAAAATGATCAAAATTTGTGTTACGTAATACTTGAACGTTCCCTAGATGCCATAATATGGCAGCTATATCATATCTAAGTTTTTTTTCTGCAAATACGGCTAATTAGCCAAGACCTGTAGAAAATTATATACTGGCCACATTCAAGGCGGCATCATTAAATTTTTTTCGAATCAACCTATTGGTTCGCCGATATCTAAAAAATATTTCTTTGAACTCAACCTATTGAAAAGGTCTAATGACATAAAACAAAGTTTCACCCTTGTAATATTATATGCCGAATAACTAGTTATAAACTTTTTTAGCATTTAAAGATAGATAATATTTTGTTATTATTAGAGTCCCATATTATCGAATTTTATTAGGAGCAACTTTTAAATAAAATTAATTGCCAAACCCAATTTTTTTACTAACCAATGTGTAGTTTAAGCATAAAATTGAATTCAAAATCTTCTATCTAGCTACAAGCTAGAAAAAACGATTTTCATTTGTTTTATTAAAAAAATACGAGATTAAAAAAAAAAATAGATTTTACAGAACTTTGATTTTACGTCAAAAAATGAGAAATAAACCTTAGATTTAAGGCTATTCAGGCATAATTATCACTAACTAAAGCCTTTCTGTCCTTTTTAATCGACTTTCAAAAAAGGAGGAGTTTATCAATTCGACGTGTGACTTTTTTTTAACCGACTTCCAAAAAGGAGGAGGTTATCAATTCGACGTGTGACTTTGTTTTTTTTTATGTTTGTTCCCGCATAACTTTGGAACGAATAAACGGAATTTGATGAAACTTTTTGCATCTTAAAGAGGGCATTCATGAGGTGGTCCCGTTTTAATTTGACGCTCGGATAATGCCGGGTAAGCCGGATAATTAAGATAAATCTAATCATTTTTCTTAATTTGGTTCTACTATCAGCCAAATTTTTAGAGAAATATCGGATAACTCAGATAAGCCGGATAATTTGATTAAAGGGCAACTTAAATATAACGGCACACTAAAAATCTCTTAAATGCCGCTAAACTTGATTCTCTGGACCTGTAATATTAAAATACCAAGAGAAAATGATAAATGTTGTGATTTTACCAAAAGACGTTGTTTGATTATTACTTTAAGATTTTCTTTAGTATTTCGTTTAAAATAAGGTTGGTTGGACGCACTAAAAGTGCGTTGTGACCTCAGCAGCTTGCCGAGATGGAAGGACTACTATAATTTAGCTTAGATGACGTTTTAAATCTACAAGTTCTGTGTAAAAAGTAAAAAATAAAAACTTTTCGCAAAAAAAAATGAACCGACTTCTATGTCTCTAAATAGTAAAAAATAAAAAATACTTAAGTCGGTGCCAATTTCACAGCAAACAATAATAAAATAATACAAAAATAATTGTTAGTAAGTAAGAGTATTTTCTCATACTTTTTACATGTAGAAATGTATATTTTATTTTTTATATGGTTTTTTGACTGTAATAAATGCATTATTATTATTATTAATTAATTTAGGGAATGGTGAAATTGGCACCGACTTAAGTATTTTTTATTTTTTACTTTTTAGAGAAAAAGTTTTTTTTTTTTGCGAAAAGTTTTTATCATTGACCAGGTGAGAAGCCTTCATTCTTTTTGGCCAATTAAAAGGACAGAAGGGCTTAGTTAGTGAAAATTATAATTTATAACTGAATCTGCCTTTACTGTTCATAAAATAATTTAATAAGTAGATTATAATTAATTAGTTACCTTTATCTGAAGCTATTCCGCTTAAGGTAAACGAAAATATGATTTTTCAGACAAAATTTAGTTTATCCTAGATTACAAAGGTAGAGACAGGATCTTAGAAAATAATACCCGGAGCAAATTAACTGCAAGTGTAGAATGCTCGCAACGAAATTTAAATTAATTTTAATTTACAACAGTGCTTTAGATCTAATAGATAATTCTACACTGTAAAAAATGGCAGTAAAGTTATAAAGTAATATTATGATTAAATTACACAGCTTTACAAAATAAACGGATTTTTACTTTATTTAATGCCTAGTTACTAGACTAATAACTAAAAGTTTTCTACTACACTGAGTTTCAAGACAATTGGCCCCAAACTTGTTAAAATAAACAAATTAGTCAACATTTTGACAGATTACAAAATATGTTTGACAATGAGTATTTTAGTGTTTTTAAGGTTGCTGAAACCGAATCCGATGTTAAAAATCAAAAATTCAAAATGGCGGATCCAAAATGGCGTCAAAATTTAAAATTTTAATATTGTATGCCAAAAATTAGTGAATTACTATTTTTGAGGTCACTGAAGCTGAATCCGATGTTAAAAATTCAAAATCAAAACGTCTCATCCAATATGACCTTAAAAACTCTTAATCACTAATTTTCGGAAAAAATATTGAATTTTTTGACAACCGACTCACATTCTACTAATTAGACAAATTTCTTTCTATTTACCAAAAAAAAAGTACAAAAACTTTGAAAAAGTAATTTATTGTCCAAAATTAAACTCTTAAGCTAGTGAAACTGGCAGTTTTTTTTTGCTCAAATACGAACTTGTCCAAGATAATATAAAAATACATCTGCATACCAAATTCCAAGTCGCTAGCTTGAAGCGTTCTTAAGTTATCGTGGATACAGACAGACAGAACGCCCAACAGACAGACCGACAGACAGACATATTTTGTTTGCTTATTTTGATTTTTCTCGATGTTTCAGGAAAAAATAAGACAATACTTTCTTTTATGAAAAAGTAAAAAGCAATAAAATTGTTTCAAAAGCATAAAATGATGTCTGTTAAGATAGGGGAAAGTAAAAGGAAAAGTTATAAATCGCGGCTTTTGAGCGTGGTGCGAAGCGTTGCCTTGGCCCGCGCAAGCTTCCAGCGGCTGTCGGAGACCTCACGAGGCACAGTTTGCGTTAGATCGTCCCCCAGCCGACTTCTCCACGCGGTCAGGCTGCCCAGAAAACGCGCGACTCCACGCAACTCTCGTCCACCATCCTCTTCTTCGGCAACTCCAAACCACTCTCGATCTCTCGGTATGTAAATTCGTGCCTGGGAATCACCCCCAGGAAGTACCCCGTAAGTGAATGGTGTCAATACACTCTTTCAACATGGGACCGTTAACGGTTATGTGCATGCTTGTGTCGGTCAGTGCCTCTGTCTGTGGATATTCGTGGCCTAGTGAAGAAACGACAACGCGTCCTCCGCTTTCGAAGGATTTCCATAGTGATCCTCTGGTGGTTGAAACCACCAGCGGACTAGTTCGCGGGTTTTCCAAGACTGTACTAGGTCGGGAAGTGCACGCGTTTACCGGTATCCCATTTGCAAAGCCTCCCATAGAGCAATTACGGTTCAGAAGGCCTGTACCCATCGACCCATGGCACGGAATCCTGGAAGCTAATAAACTGCCCAACTCATGTTACCAAGAACGCTACGAATATTTCCCAGGGTTTGAGGGTGAGGAGATGTGGAACCCCAACACAAACATATCGGAAGATTGTCTATACCTGAATATTTGGGTTCCGCAGCGCTTGCGCATCAGACACCACGCCGAAAAGCAACCCCAAGACCGCCCCAAAGTGCCGGTGCTCATATGGATCTATGGAGGTGGCTATATGAGCGGGACTTCCACCTTGGATATATACGATGCCGATTTAATAGCAGCAACAAGTGACGTTATCGTGGCGTCCATGCAATACCGAATCGGTTCATTCGGATTTTTGTACCTGAACAAATACTTCCCCAGAGGTAGTGATGAAACACCTGGAAACATGGGAATGTGGGACCAAGCTCTGGCCATTCGCTGGATAAAAGAAAATGCGGCTAGCTTCGGAGGGGATCCTGATCTTATAACTCTTTTCGGTGAATCTGCTGGCGGAGGATCCGTAAGTCTCCATCTGATCAGTCCCGTTACAAAAGGTCTGGCACGTAGAGGAATACTACAATCTGGAACTATGAACGCGCCTTGGAGTTTCATGACGGGAGAACGCGCGGAGCAAATCGGTAGAATCCTGGTCCAGGATTGCGGGTGTAACGCGTCCCTTCTGGAGACGAGTCCCAATCAGGTTATGGATTGTATGAGAGGAGTGGATGCAAAGACGATTTCCTTGCAGCAGTGGAATTCGTATACAGGGATTTTGGGTTTTCCATCGACGCCGACCATAGATGGAGTGTTTCTTCCGAAACACCCCATGAAGATGCTCGCTGAAGGGGACTACGAGGATATGGAGATTTTGCTTGGAAGCAACCAAGACGAAGGTAAGAATAAATTATTTTATTACCAAAACATCCTAGGTATAAACCCTAATTAATTTCAGATAATATATTATATTTTATGCACTTTCCATCTTTAGTAAGTTTTAAATAACTAGTATTCATAAATTTTAATTTATTTAATTGAATCTTGGTATTAAAAACAGGCCACTAAAAACTATTTTAAACACTTATTTATTAAAAATATATTTGGCTTGGACTTTATTTTCAGTAAAGAATTACAGAAATCAAAACATCAAATGACTGCGCTGGTACCAGTACAGCGTTGCCAAAGTTTATTAGAAACCGATAGGAAATTGTTTTTTTTTTACGGGTGAAACACCCGTTATTTTATTTCTTTTCAGTTGAAAACTAAATTTTTTAAACAAAAACAGCAATGATCTTTATTTAAATGCTAATATTTGTGATAACAACTATTTTATTGGAATAATCTCAAGCATAAAATATCCCCCGAGAAAAGTTTAGACTTGGCAACATTCGCGAACAAGTGAACATCGTGGATTTGAAAAGCGCGGGGAATTTAAGACTTAAATTTTTAATTATAGTTCTAAAGTAATATTGTTGTTTAGTTCGTAAATTTTTAATTTAAATATGAAACAACATAAAACATTGTAAAATTATATACTTATTTTGTTTGTGAAATAGTCTTTCAAAATACCATTTGTGCATTTTGAATTATACATAATTTTTTTACTCTATATAAAAAAATATTTTGCTTAAGGAAATTGTTTTTGTGCATTTTTCGTCAAAATTCCTCGACCTGCACGAAAAATGCACTCAAGTAATTGCCAAGCAAAATATTTTTTTAATACAGTAAAAAAAAATATCGATAATTCAACATGCACTTATGATATTACTACTGAAAATTCTCCCCAATGGAGCTACATTATTCTAAAGGCATTTGTGGAAATATTTCCAAAAACTTTTTAACCAATTTTTTTATGTATAATTAACCTATGATATTAAACATTTAATCGGTTAAACTTGAATCTTAAGTTATGGTAAAAACCGAGGGGCTGACCGCGAGGAACTCTTTTGTACAAGCCAAAGGAACTCAGGAGGAACTCAGGAGGAACTCTGGAGGAACTCTGAAGAACTCTGGAGGAACTCCGAGGAACTCCGAGGAACTCTGAGGAACTCTCGAGGAACTCCGAGGAACTCTCGAGGAACTCCGAGTAACTCTCGAGGAACTCAGGAGGAACTTGCAAAAAGGAACTCTTTTGTACAAATTTCAGACGCGGTCAGCCCCTCGGTAAAAACAAAAAATGTCATCGAAAAAATATTACTTTTGGAGATGGATATTTATCCTACACAAAAATAAAGTGGTTTAAAAAAAAGGACACATAAGGACAAAATTTTTAGGACTTAGAGAAAAAAAATTGGTTTAAAGAAAAAATGTTTTTATCCTAAAATCAAGCCTTGTTAATGATATAACGAGTAATAATCACAAAATAGCACTTAACCAATTACACAGGCCCACAAAAAATTTTTTCGTCAGTCTTGCATTACAATATGATATTCCTATGTATTTTTTTCCGCTGAAACCGAATCCGCAACCCGTTTAACCCCTACACGTCAGGATTTTGACATAACCTCAAAAAACACTCGAAAAACTACTGAAATCGCTAAAATCATCTACTCCATACCATTTTCACCCTCTTCCTCCAAATTCGTAATTTCGTAACCCCATAATCCCCTAACCTCGGAATACCATTACTCCATAACCTCAAAACCCAGTAACCTCATTAAGTAGAAAAATCTGGTTCGGGAAAACAGAACAATTACGTGAAATTTTCTTGTAGAACATAGTTATGAATAAGTAACTGTATAACCCTAAAATCCTCACACCATAACCTCCTAACCCCTTCGCTCCGTTAACCCATATATTATAACCTCTTAACTCCATCATCCTATTCTGTGGAGAAGTCCGGTTCTCGAAATCATAAGAGTTTTGTGAGTGAAGTCATGAATCAAGGTCTACTTCATTATTTTTTTAACACCTCTCAGACGTCTGATACCTCAGTAAGCTTGTTATCCAATATCTTTTTTGCAATATTTA
This sequence comes from Brachypterus glaber, assembly GCA_958510825.1. Taxonomy (NCBI): domain Eukaryota; kingdom Metazoa; phylum Arthropoda; class Insecta; order Coleoptera; family Kateretidae; genus Brachypterus; species Brachypterus glaber. The sequence continues at coordinate 50,092,730 of OY294047.1, read as the reverse complement.
TGAAACTGAATATTTTCGTGGTATTTGAGCAATTGTTTAACAAAAGACCATTACTACCACTACTACTACTTTTCACGATTGCATTTGTGAATTTGAAATCCTGCTACCTCCGAGAACATTGGAGATTATTATGAAAAAATCAACAATAAAAAACTTACTCCACATTTCTGAGGTTTGGGGTTATAATTTCAGTAACCGGACTTCTCCACAGAATAGGATAACGGGATTAAGGGGATATAGTATATGGGATTACGAAGTGAAGTTATTTTGAGGTTAATTATAATATTTCTTTTTTGAGGTTATGGTGTTAGGGGACTTTGGGGTTATAGAGTTACTTACCTATGACTATGTTCCACAAAAAAAAACTGAAAAATTTGTTCTGTTTCACAAACTAGATTTTTCTACTTAATGAGGTTACGGGATTTTGAGGTTATGTGGCTATGGTATTATGAGGTTAGGGGATTATGCGGTTCTAGGGTTATAGAATTAGCAATTTGGGGACAGCGGGGTGACAGTGGTATGGCATAGATGATTTTAGCGGTTTTAGTTAGTTTTTCGGGTGTTTTTTGAGGTTATGTCAAAATCCTGAAGTTTAGGGGTTAAACCGGTTGCGGATTCAGTTTCAGCGGGAAAAAATACATAGGAATATCATATTGGAATCCAGGACTCACAACATTTTTTTTTGTGGGCCTTTGTTATAAATTCAAATTCTAAACATTAATATAAAATGATGGCCCATCACGACGTGTTAATAAACAATAATGTGCAATTAAAATTTAATAATAATGATAATAATGATATCGAGTAATTATATTGATATATTTGCATTTATTATTAAACAATTTTTTCTTTAAAATTTATGGTATATATTATTTGGCAGACTAACATCTCTACTCTAAATTTCTCTACTCCCTAACATCCCTACTCCATAACATCCCTACTCCATAACATCCCTACTCCACAACAACTCTACTTCGTAACATCTCTACTCCATAACATCTCTACTTCCTAACATCCCTACTCCATAACATCCCTACTCCATAACATCCCTACTCCACAACAACTCTACTCCGTAATATCTCTACTCCATAACATCTCTACTCCGTAACAACTCTACTCCGCACTATATGCACTCGATTTGCCACTTGTCTTAACTCAAATGAATATTTGTCATGCTAAGTCACTGTCAAATATGAATTTAATTTATTAATTACTTACTTATTAGTGCATATTAAGAGTAGGCGGTCATTGTGGCTTTTAGAATAATTAATTTATGATTGTTCTAGATTTGAATTTAAAGATAAACGTTTTCTAGGAAAAAAATAAAATAATCTAGAAGAAGAAGATTCTTTGTTCTTTGAACTGCTCATTTATTATTAAGTGGCTAATAAAGTCCTTATAGTGTGGAGTAGAGTTGTTACGGAGTAGAGATGTTATGGAGTAGAGATGTTACGGAGTAGAGTTGTTGTGGAGTAGGGATGTTATGGAGTAGGGATGTTAGGGAGTAGAGAAATTTAGAGTAGAGATGTTAGTCTGCCTAATATTTAAAGTGCGGCAATATTTTTCTATTTGAATGTATCGAAAAGCACCACTTTTTAATAAATCTTTAAGAAAAGTTTGATTTTTCCTACTAGTGCGAAAAGTAAAATAGTCGACGTTGATTGGTTCATTAAAATTAATGACTTTTGAACCCAGACATAAAATATTTGTCAAAAAAGAAAAAAAAAGATTTGAAATCATATTATCAAATAAAAAATACACTGCCCAGTAAAAGAGCTTTCCCATTTTACACTTCCGCGCGTAAAATGGATTTTTTTATTATTAGATTTACTTTTAGAAACCTTAAAAATATACCAATTTTCATGAAAACTACCCCCCGCCTCTCAGTGGGTGCAGTTAGAACTTCTTTATTATCAGATTCTCTTTCAGCAACCGTAAAGACCCCAATACACCAATTTTCACCAAAACTACCCCCCGCCCCCCAGGGGGTGAAATTAGAAAAATGTTATTAAAAGATTCAGTTTTAGTGACCTCAAACACCCCAATATATAAATTTTCAAGATAACTACGCCCGGCCCCTCAGGGGGTGGAGTAAGAATATTTTTATAATGAGATTCACTTTCAGCAACCTCAAAAACCCCAATATACCAATTTTTAGGAAAACTATCCCCCACCCCTCAGGGGGGAAATTAGAAAAAAATTGTTATCAGATTCATATTCGCCAACTCCAAAAACCCCTATATACCAATTTTGGCGAAAATATTGAAAATATTTAAAAATATTTGCCCTTCAACCCCTCGGGGGTGGAGTTAAAAAAACTTTATTACCAAATTCAATTTCAGCAACCACAAAAACCCCTATACAGCAATTTTCAAATTTTTCTAAAAAAATGTATTTTACCCCATTGGGTCACCAAAAACCATCCCAAGCTAGAACTTTTGGTAACATACCCGTATGTCAAATTTCAAGTCTCTAGCTTAAAGCATTCTTAAATTGTCGTGTTGACAAGACCGATCGACCGACCTACCAAACGACCGACAATTTTTTTTAAAACCGCAAAAATACGCAAAAAAATGAAATTTTTTGCACGATACAAGGCTTTCCGAAATTTTGAAAATTTTCAAAATGGGAAAACAATAGTACATAGACAAAATTCAAATGTTTTTAGGGCGATTACAGTTTCCAGCCTCGCTCTCGGAGATTAAATACCAACCTGCGTAATTGCCCTAAATATATTGTATAAAAATTAGTTAAAATCATACTTAGCAATAAATTTTATATAAATTTCTGTGAGAAATATGAATTTTTGGAATTTTTTAGCGTATTCTATTTATTGATATTTACATTAGAGGTCATTATTTTGTGATATGATGTTATGCGTGTATTACATTACTTAAAGTAAAACCTTAAAAACTAGTAGATATGTTTTTTTTTATTTTGTTTAAGGCAATATTTCACCAACCTAAGCAAAAAGGTCCTATCTTTCATTTTGAGTTTTCAAATTCTTAGCATCTTTGCATCTTACATCAACTCTTATGCTACGAAAAAAAAAGTCGTATATTACGTTTTGAGAAGTTACTTCATTTAGAAAGAATCGAATTTCTCAAATCAAAAAAGTGCAGATACGACTTTTTTAATTAGCAAGGCGGCAGCTATAATTACCAATTAGCAAAAAAAAGCTAAAATTTAGCTTACATCAACTCTTATGCCACGAAAAAAAGTCATATATTACGTTTTGAGAAGTTACTTCACTTAGAATCGAATTTCTCAAAACAACAAAGTGCAAATACGACATTTTTAATAAGCAAGGCGGCAGCTATAATTAGAAAATTAGCAAAAAAAAGCTAGAATTTAGCTTACATCAACTCTTATCCCACGAAAAAAAGTCATATATTACGTTTTGAGAAGTTACTTCACTTAGAATCGAATTTCTCAAAACAACAAAGTGCAGATACGACTTTTTTAATTAGCAAGGCGGCAGCTATAATTAGCAATTAGCAAAAAAAGCTAGAATTTAGCTTACATCAACTCTTATGCCACGAAAAAAGTCATATATTACGTTTTGAGAAGTTACTTCACTTAGAATCGAATTTCTCAAAACAACAAAGTGCAGATACGACTTTTTTAATTAGCAAGGCGGCAGCTAAAATTAACAATTAGTAAAAAAAAGCTAAAATTTAGCTTACATCAACTCTTATGCCACGAAAAAAAGTCATATATTACGTTTTGATAAGTTACTTCAATTAGAATCGAATTTCTCAAAACAACAAAGTGCAGATACGACTTTTTTAATTAGCAAGGCGGCAGCTAAAATTAACAATTAGTAAAAAAAGCTAAAATTTAGCTTACATCAACTCTTATGCCACGAAAAAAAGTCATATATTACGTTTTAAGAAGTTACTTCACTTAGAATCGAATTTCTCAAAACAACAAAGTGCAGATACGACTTTTTTAATTAGCAAGGCGGCAGCTAAAATTAACAATTAGTAAAAAAAAGCTAAAATTTAGCTTACATCAACTCTTATGCCACGAAAAAAAGTCATATATTACGTTTTGAGAAGTTACTTCAATTAGAATCGAATTTCTCAAAACAACAAAGTGCAGATACGACTTTTTTAATTAGCAAGGCGGCAGCTAAAATTAACAATTAGTAAAAAAAAGCTAAAATTTAGCTTACATCAACTCTTATGCCACGAAAAAAAGTCATATATTACGTTTTGAGAAGTTACTTCAATTAGAATCGAATCTCTCAAAACAACAAAGTGCAGATACGACTTTTTTAATTAGCAAGGCGGCAGCTAAAATTAACAATTAGCAAAAAAAGCTAAAATTTAGCTTACATCAACTCTTTTGCCACGAAAAAAAGTCGTATATTACGTTTTGAGAAGTTACTTCACTTAGAAAGAATCGAATTTCTCAAAACAACAAAGTGCAGATACGACTTTTTTAATTAGCAAGGCGGCAGCTAAAATTAACAATTAGTAAAAAAAAGCTAAAATTTAGCTTACATCAACTCTTATGCCACGAAAAAAAGTCATATATTACGTTTTGAGAAGTTACTTCAATTAGAATCGAATTTCTCAAAACAACAAAGTGCAGATACGACTTTTTTAATTAGCAAGGCGGCAGCTAAAATTAACAATTAGCAAAAAAAAGCTAAAATTTAGCTTACATCAACTCTTTTGCCACGAAAAAAAGTCGTATATTACGTTTTGAGAAGTTACTTCACTTAGAAAGAATCGAATTTCTCAAAACAACAAAGTGCAGATACGACTTTTTTAGAATAGAATAGAATAGAATAGAATAGAATATAATTTATTTCATAACAAAGAAAGAAATTTACAATTAATCAGTCTCTTAAAGAAATATTGTAAACCAAATAATAGTGTTTAAAATATAAATAATGTACAGATAAAAGAATTTGACCTTTAAAAACTAAAGAATGACCCAAAAAAATAAGGAATCCCAAAACCAAAAAAACAAATAATTAGGAAGGCGGCAGCTAAAATAAGCTCATTTACAAGTTTTTCTTTTATTCAATAAATAACTTGATGAGCTTACCTAACAATACAATAGACATAGGGGTGTATGATTAAATTATATACCATGTCTACTTTGAATTGATGCACTTGGTAATGATTCACTTCCAACCAATTTAAGTAGACAAGTATACTTAAACAATAATTTGTATTAAGGATCCTAAACTACTTGATTAGCAATTTATTTCTTACACTGAGAAAATAACACAGACCCACAAAATTAAAAAAGTACCCTGAACTTTTTACGAAACAGGTTTATTCTTATGTATTTTTCATCGCTAAATCCAAATCCGAATTCAGTTAAGGTGTTTCCAAGTGATTTTTCGAGAAAAATGCAAAAAAATGATTATTTATGGTTTTTGTACGGTTTTTTGGAATTGAAAAAAAAAAACGCAAAATGATAAAACTAATCTGACTTTAAATTTAAATTCTATCTATTTAGCTTTTAATGTAACATATACAATACTTTGTAGCATTTAATAACAAAAGTAAAGTATTAAATATCAAATGTCGCGATATCAATTAAAAATATGAAATGGCCCCCTCCTGACAAAAAAGTGACGAATAAAAAGTAAACTAGCACCGCAGTTAAATTTTGTTACAAATTCCAATAATTTCTGACGTTTTTTTTTAATAGAATTAATCTTAAACAAGGACAAAAATTTTTATTTTAAGCAAAATTTAAAAATATTATTTAAATATTCCATCAATCTATTTTCTACCATTCAAAGTCTCCAGACAGAGAAGTATGAGTAGTTGTCTACATCTAGCAATAGATGGCGCACAAGCAAGCATCAATCTCATGACATTATTCATTTAGTGAATAAAGTCAAAGAATATTTTCTTAATCAGCGAGCAGATTTGACTCTTGGTACTGAAGCGGGCCACCAGCCCGAAACTGCAGTCTACCAATATCACTCTGTACGATGATTAGAAAATAGATTGATGAAATATTTAAATCTTAAACAAAATAACCTAAAAAGGCCCTAGCGCTGCAGACCAAAAATTTTATTTTTGTATTTCTATATTAATTTTAAAACAAATTTTTAAATTTCATAAAAATGCAAGAAATCTCTAGCACCGCAGGCGATTTTTTTTACCAATTTTCACGCATCAGTTTTAAGCTCGAATAAAAAAAACACCACATGTCGCACTAAAGCACTGGATAGGTAGATTTGTTAGGGGGGGAGGGATAGTTTGAGTGTTTCTGTATTTGATAATGAGAGAAACTAAATTTCTCTTACGTTAGAACTATCGGAAAAAGTGTAGTTTTATGGGCAGCATATTTCGTACTAAACCAAGGCATTTCCGCTATTAATATGTAGGAAAAAAGCAAAAAGAAAAAAAAACAGCTATTAGGCCGCTTAATGGGGCATGTAATGGTATTACCTTACCTTTATAGTTTTTTCGTCGCCCGTAACAATTAATTACGTATGTCAACCCTTGTATACATATAATTAGTTTGAATTATGTCTTAACAAAACGAACCCTGAAAAAAAATATAGAACAAATACTGACTAGAAAATAAAAAAATCATTATATACTTACTATCTACAGAAAATTGTATATTGCATTTTCCCAAATACAAAACAAAAATCAAAAAAAAAAAATAATTTAATAAGATCTATTTTTTTAGGAAAAAAATTTGAATTTTTTTCTTAACCCCCCTTAACTTTTTGGGGGGATTACTCTCAAAAACAATAGGCATATTTCCCTCATAGAACTTGATTTTTCCTGAAATTTTCAAGCCGATCGCATTATTCGTTCTTGAGTTATCGTGTCGGACGAACAGACGGACAAAAAAACAAAAATTTCTTATTTTCATGAAACAAAGTATCCAATATTTTTTTTGTCTAAGAGATTTTTAAAAATTTTGGAAAATTCAAATCTACCATATAATATTATCCTCCTTAGCAGAAACGCCGTAAAAGGAGATAACAAAACAGTCGAAAATTCTGTGACGGTATAATACCGTTCCAGCGCATGCGCTGTGAATAATATAATCATACAATTTCAAACCTATTGAAATAACAAAATTGGTCCACCTAACATTAAGCAAGCCATTGAAAAATGTAATTGTTTTTTCACCTGTTTTTTTTACCAAAACAATTGCAGCTGAGAACTTTTAATAAGAAACTTATGTTCCATATTTAAAGTTTTTAGCTTAAAGCATTCTTAAGTCATCGTGTCCAAAAATTTTTGCTGATAGACGCGAAAATAGCCCCTTTTGACAAAAGAAAATACAGCCCTGGCGAGCTTAGCCCTATTTGACTTAATAGTACCGTAAAGAGCATTTAATATTCCACCACCGATTATTCTAGAATTTTAAACTATTGCGATTGTAACCCTCGACTATGCCTCAGGTAGCAACATATACTCAAATCTTTACAATTTTTAACTATAATTTACAATTTTTAAAATGATGGTTTACTTGTTTTAAATCACAGTAAAAATTTTGTCAGCTATTAATTTTTAAATTTAAATTCTTGAAGATGATTGATATTTTCCCATTTAGTAAAGTGTTACTTTCCGGCCGCTTCATAAATAACTATTATTAAATCAGGTTACAATTATTTTTAATTTAATATACTACAAACAGAATAATTATGATTAGGAAGGTGATGATAATATATTTTATCCAATACATACAGATAATAAGACAATTACCAGCTTTATTTTAAATAGATAAACTCAATAATAACCCCCGCGTGGCTTTTACTTTATTGAGTGAATAATTATTTATTTTAGCCACTCAACTGTCAAATTATTTTCTTGTAAATGTCATTAAAATTTTTAATAAAAATATGAATTCCTAAGCTATTTATTGGATAAAACCTTGTATGGCACTCATGGGTAAACCGATATTGCCCTCTCGTACATTAACCTGCTTGGCTTACGCCTCGGAGGTTAATTTTCTCATGGGCAATATCTTACTTTACCCACTAGTACCATAAATAACTAATATTTATATTATATAATTTTAGATCGTATTATCTCTATGACGTAAATTATTTAAAGTACTTTTAAGTACTTAAAAGTGAACATAGCACGTACATGGGACCTAACAGCACTTTACGGTTGGAAAACTTGAATAATAAGAATGGTGGACAGAAAAAAAATGAAATCTTTTAAAATATGGTAATAGAGATAAAATTTAAGAAAAAATGGTCAGATAAAGTTAGAAAAAGGGATGAAATAGCATAAGAAGAAAGGTATGCAGGCTTAAAATGGCATTCTGCTCATAAAATAATAAACTTGTAGAATTTTAGGGGATATTAAAAATTGGTTAGGGATAAGGTGGGATGATGACCTACCTCAACCAGTTTGAAGATTGATATTAGCAAAATAAATTTGAAAATTAATTTGAATGACAGGATAGGTACCAAGGCAACTGTTTATCTTGTCGCTAAATTTTATGAAAATATTACATAACTATTTTTTTATTAATATCCATCTATTTTCTAATCATCGTAGAGAGTGGTAGACTGATAGTTTCGGGCTTCTAAAAATTTCTGTCCTTACTAATTCTACGTCTAACCTCACGTTATTGGAACAATGTGCTTGAGAGACACAAAAGTCTTCAACTGGATACCATTCAAAGTCTTCAGACTAGGAGAGGTATGAGTAGTTGTCTACATTTAGCAATATATGGTGCACAAGTTTACATCAATCTAATGACTATATTCCTTTTGAGAATAAAGTCTAAAAACGTTTTCTTAATCAGCGTGCAGAGTTGACTCTTGGTACTGAAGAGGGCCAGCAGCCGGAAACTATCAGTCTACCAATATCACTCTGTACGACGATTAGAAAATAGATTGATGGAATAAAAAATTATTATTTTTATAATTTTGTTGAAAATTAAAAATTTCTGTCCTTACTAATTATTTTTTTTATAAATATATATAATATAAATATAATATACGTAATACATAGTTTTAGATTTTAACATTTTAGTTTTACGATAAAGTATCAAAGTTACTAAAATTTGTCTACTTTCAGCAGATATAAAACCACTGTCAAGTATGTCGTCCTCTAGCTCACCGTCGAGATTGGCCATTGTGTTTCTGCAGTCGACAGCTTGTTAGTGACTATTTCAACAGTGAAATACTCATTGACCCCATCACAATGCCCTATTAAAGCCATTTATTTAATTGCTTTCATGTTAAAACATTATCCACGTCATCTGAATATATTTTATTTATCCCGTGAAAGAAACTTCGGCACAAATATTTCTGTTTTATTATCATACATATTTTGATGTAGGTACATTATAAAAATTAATTTTTGTTTATTTTAACTCCCCCAAGAAAAGTCTTGCTTGCTAAAAAAAATTAGAAATTTTTGTTTGCTTTTTACGTCTTTACGTTTTATATCCAAAAATAATGATTTCCGAAAAAAAAATTCAGTCTGTCAGTCTGTCTGTCGGTCTGTCTATCCTTCGGTCTGTCTTTTTAAAAGGCTATTACTCCTTTAATATTAAATTTAGGTGTTTTGGTGCAGCATACTTTTTTGCTCAGTTTTAAATGAAGAATCACCCTGCAGCATTTTATTGATGCTCTTATTTGTTCCACATTCACTATGTCATCTTCAAAGGGACGTACCTCCCTTAGGGCTCATCTCCGAACCACCCTTTATATAAACTTTTTTTATATTTTTCGATGTAGAATTTTGGCATGACAGTTACTGATCACCCTGTATATTATTTTATTGCAAAATTCCGAGAAAAGTAAGAATAACAAACAATTAGTATATTACGCACCGAGTACGCGAATCTAGTTTTCGATGCACGAGAGTACTTGTTTCTTATGCTTGTTTTTTACAAGGCGGAGCCGAGTAAAAAAAAAACACTCGAATTGTTTCATTGGGCAAGTGCTAAAGTAATACTAAAGTAATACTTTCGTATAGAAATCTTTGTACTACTAAACCAAACCAAAGACGTATTAGTTTTTTTTCAATTAAGTTTATACTCAAAATCTAAGATTGAACACGATTCAAAGGGCGAGACTTTTGAATAATTTAATGAATTTGATTTGAATCCTTACAGATACACGCATCTGTCAAGAGTTTTCAAATCTTGATAAGTAAGAAAACACCTAGGCTACAGTTTATTTACCTAGACATAGGTAACTTAAAAATCAAATATTAGTGTACATTTTTCAAAGAAATCGCGTTTTATTTTTAATCTAACTAGTTTAAGTTTGTTTTTTAAAAAGTTTTTGTCACCATACTATATACCGTATACTGTGTACCTATAACCTATAAGTAAAACAAAAGAACCATCTGTACCGAAAAAAATCTTTATTCACAATCATGCAGTAAAAAGTCCTTTTTGTGTATTATAAAAAGTTGCAAAGTATATCATTTTTGTGTATTACATCGGCACTTAGTGCTACTAAGAGTGCCGATGTATTGAAATCTTCGCCAAAAAGTCAAAATTTTTGACCACGTTTTTTTCACATTTCTCGACGTTTTAGACCATTCTGAGTCGAAATCAGTAAAAAAAAAATTTGCGTCGGTCTGTCTGTCTGTCTGTAAACTCTCTAACTCCATTTCTATATGAGATATAGACTTGCGGTTTTTTGAAAATTGTTTGAGCTGATTAGATTTTGGGGGTAAACGATTGGGGGTAAGGGGTAAAAATAGGGTAAAACTCCTATTTTTAGCGTTTGTTGTTTATAATTAAAGCAATTACTATTGTATTTGGTTAATTTAGCACTTATATAAAAGATAATTTTAAATTGGTCCAGAAATGTTATAAACAACGTTTTTCTAAAATGCATTGTTTTCGAGATATTGGTGTTTAAAACAGTAAAAGGTTTTTTTAGAATATCTCACATATTTATAATCCGATTTCAAAAAATTATATTTTAAATAAAAGCTCTTTTTAAGCCCTATAAAAAATGTTATATACGTTTTTTTGCTAGAATATAATGTTTTAAAGATACAGAATTTAAAATCAAACAAAACACCTAGTTTGAAATTTGCAAACTAGATGGCTCTAGTGTATAATAGTGCCGATGTTTCGACAGGGTGCTTGCAACGTTTAATCTAGTTTTTTAACAAAAAATTATCTTTTCTAAGCAAGGCAGATCCAACCCTTACGCAAATCACCCGGTAAAAAACTAACAGGAGTGTTCTCTTACCATCCACTACTACCCTTTAAAATATCAGCTCTAATATTAACAACTTATGAGACGCTTTTTAGCCTCAGTATTCTGGCTCCGTCGATTTTTTTTATTATATTATTAATACATATACTATTATTTTTGCTATTTATATTTTTTTCCTTGTTTAAAAAAATACTAGCAATATTAGAAGTTCTAATTTAGAACGGATCTGTAGATGTGGTAAACATTTGTCACTTATAATTATATCTGTACAATCTTGGGCAGTTTTCACATTAATTACTTAGGACCCAAAACTTTCCAGATTAATTGGATGGCAAAAACTTTCTAACCCATCCAGGAAGGTAATAATAGATTATGATCGATCCTCTTGGAAATCCAATTTTTTTTTCGGATTTTTTTCATAGAAAACTGAATTTGTTAAAACCATTTTTGTATTTTTTTATAAAAGGCTATAAACAAGCCGTAAATATTTATAATTCTTCGCATTCTATAGTGAGCTCTTGGTAGTGGATAGTGTATTGCGTTTTCTCCAAGAACTAATAACTCTTCTGTCTAGAATACGCATACCGTTAATATAAAGTATCGCCAACATCTCGGTTTGTTTGTAAACAAATATTAGGTATATTCAGGCCTGAACAATAACAGTTACCAGTAACTGTTATTGTTGTCTCTGTTAGAACAAAGCTGTGCGAGTAAGACAGACAAATGTATATGTTGGCTACGTTTTTGTCAGTTTTTACAAATCAAATGCCTATTCTAGAGAGAAGAGTTATTAGTTCGTTGGTTTTCTCTTAATATACTTTGCAAATTATGATTTATATGAGCTTGCTATAACTTTTTTGTTTATAAATAATTTTTTTCAGAATTGGTAAGAATTTTTTTATCATGTAAAGTAATGTTTTCTAAAAATTTTGAGCTGAAATTTGGTATACATGCTTATCTGCCCTAACAAAATAATTAAATATAAAATTTACCCCCCAACCCCCCACCCCTAAAATATCAAAAACCCTTTTTTATCCACGTGAGTTAATTTAAAACAAAAATTGGGTTACGTACTCATCCCATCATAATAAAATCTTACTATAAAACATAACTAAAAAACTTGAAAATAAAATTATATAAAAACAAGTTTTTAAAGTTAAAACCCTTCTATTAATTATATACAATTTCAAAAACTTTTCTTATAAATTAACCCCCCCCCCAACATAGCACATGCGGCTAAATTAAACTCCTTTTACCCACTTAGGGCCACTTGCACCAACTCTTAAACTGGGATTATCTCAACTAATCTGAGTTTAAGTTAAAAATACTGCATTCTGATTGGTTGGCCGTCCATTTAATCCAAGTTTAAAGCCAAACCATCGTTGGTGCAAGTGGCCCTTAGACAGCTAAAGTTCGGTACATATGCTTATATCCGGTGACAATATAATTTTACATAAAATCTCTGTTTCACTCCCGGGTTGCTTCACACATTAATAAATTATAACTAAAAACTTGAAAATAAAACTATATAAAAAACAAGTTTTTAAACCCTTCTATTGATTACGTATTATGTATAACTAAAAAGTAGAAAACAAGATATACCAATTTACAAAAACGAATTTTTTAAAAGAAGGCTTTTGGAAATGTTGGCAAAAAATAGAGAAATCACAAATTCCAAAACCTTTCTTTTAAAAAATTCGTTTTTGTAAATTGGTATATCTTCTTTTCTACTTTTTAGTTATACATAATACGCAATCAATAGAAGGGTTTTAAGTTTAAAAACTTGTTTTTTATATAGTTTTATTTAAATATATATATTAATAAATCTATCTTTTTTGTATATAAATGGATTTATTTCAAATTTTTTATGAATGTTTATATCAATTAAAACAACCTTTTTTTTTGTTTCTGAATACTTTTATTATTTTTTTTTTTTATTCAGTAATTGAGGTTTGTACTGCAGATAATGTCAAATAGATTCCTTTTTTTTCGGCTTTTCGGCTTTGCGTGGTATTTATTCTGTCCGATATTTCGTCTCATATATGTAAGGACAAACTGTGATTTTTTAAGATTTTTTTTTCGTAAATTTTTATTTATATTATTTAAAATTAATTTTTAGCTTTTTTCTATTTTGCGACTCTTATAAGCTCATAATCACACGCATTTTGCGTGTTCTTATAGGCCCATAAGAGTCTGTACTTTTTGTTCTTTTGGGTTGGCAACAGACCTGGCCTATCGCTTGACGTTTTCCGTGCAAATGTCAACGTCGCTTTAAAGTTGAATTTTCTACAAAATTTTGTGTTTAGATTATTTTTAAAATGTTAATTATGGCTTGGTTAATTGCAGTAGAAAAGAGAATAGATGACTATAAAATATATCAAAATATCATTTGTTCTTAGAATTTTAAACATGGTGTAAACTGTAATGCCAATCCAAAACAAAAATCCCTAAATCAGTCATCAATTTAAATGTAAGTTTTTTTAAAATTTTAGAGCAAAATAGAAAAAATTGTATAAAGCACTCGTTTCATAACACGTTTTTGGCGCACTAGTACTTTAGAAAACGAACCGCTTGCGGTGAGTACTCGTGCGCTAAAAATGTATGTTATGAAACTAGTAATTTAACATACTATTATAGTTGAGCTCACCTGGAAATTTTCAAGTCTAAACCAATAAGTTTTCGGTCTGAGGAACCCTAAAAATTTCATTGGCAAAATAAGGATTTTTTTTCGATTTAAAATAACATATTAATTTAATGCTAATCAAATAGATTTTTGGCCTCTGTTTAAAATGCAAAGCCAGATTAATTGAATGCCAAGCTGACAGTGACATAAATAATTATTTCTCTGGATACAATATAGTCTAGACTATATCATTCTAAACATATCACAAAACGAATGGAATAAATGGACCATATAATACTATATACACGGAAAGAAATTAGTGGGCTCTGCGCTATACATTATAAGATATTTGGTAACAGTGGCAAATTATAGTGATTTAAGCTATAGATTATAAGGGACACAATAACTAATAATGTTAAAAATAAATTGGAAACGATTATATATATTACAGACACGATTATATTTATTACAGGCACTATTATAAATTTTCAGAAATTTTATTATATTATAAAAATTATTAGCACGGACAATAATTAAATCTATTTAAGCTATAAATGCCATACTATTTGTTATATTTTATTATTCACTAAACAATTAAAGTATTTCATATAAATTTTTACACTGACTGCCATAATTGTAAGAGAAAGCCTTATATTTATATAATAAGCGATTATAATTTGCTTGGTATGTGTGTTATAGCGCTCCTAGCTATAATTTTTTTTTTCCGTGTACCTGTATTATACTATATTTACCATCTATCTTTGATTTTCGGGTGAATAACTCTGCTCCGACAAGTTAAAAAAAAATTGCTCCTTCACACTTATACAGGGTTATAAGTTATAAGAAAAATTTAAGGGGGGATTCTATATTAAAAAATACGAAAAAAAAAAATATAATGCTTGATCAGAAAATGAGCCCTAAGGGAGCTAAGACCCTCCTAGGGGTACATATAAAATAGTTTTTTTTTGTATTTAGATCGCAAAATAACTGATTTCTGCTTGAGCGTGGAATTTGCTGATCGAGGCGTCTAGCCGAGATCAGCAAACACGCGAAATCACGTTTTGAACTCGTAATAAAAACAACATTTTTTCTACGATCTAAAATAAATAAATAAATTTTCAGGCAGTAAGTTCATAACCTAACAAGGGCGCAGCACTTACAATTTTTTGCAAATCTGTTGGTTTAGAAGGAAAATCTTGATCACTGTAACACTCCCCATAATTCTTCCGTAACAACAAATAATAACACACAAATATTTAGCACACGAAATTGAAATTTGATTCGAAATAAATAACAATTTAATATTAAAAAAAAAAAAAAACGTAGCACATCTCGTATATAACCGACAGCTGTTTTACAATTGACATACCGGTTGCCTACACTCAGAGCGCAAAATTTAGTTTTTCGGTTGCTGTCATAGTAACGAGCGGAAAAGTAAAATGCTAGAAATAGGTAGTAATAGATCGTGGAAAATTTAGTTTTTATATATTATCTCGAACAGGTATTATTTTATGTAATTTTTATTTGGTATTTAAACAGGGGCGATGTCATTTTTTTGCCCCAAACTTTTTTATCTAGATTTTTTGACATTTTCTGAATACAACACAATTCTTTAGTTTAAAATAGGTACATTAAAGAGGTACTCTCTATGTAATATCGTAGGTCCAACCGTTCTCGAGAAAATTGCAGTTAAAGAGGAAATTTCAAATTCTGAGCATTAAAAATAGGATTTCGATTCGATGTCTCGATACTCGTGAAACATCGCGCGTGTCTTTATCTGTTGTCCACTAAAAACAACCGCGCAAAAGCGGAAGAAGTTCTTTTTATTAAAACGTACATATTTTTGAGCCAAAATCTTAGGTAACTTATTTTAGTGGTCGCTAAATCTGTTATGTAAACATTTTTAATGTAAATAACCTCATAATATTTCTTGAAAGGTCATTGGTCGATTCGTAACATAGTTTTCTCTCCCCTAGGGCAGATATTTTCAATTTTGGCGAAGGCGCTAGCACTGAAATTAACTAATTTTGAATGAGTTTTTTTTTGTGGGGTCTAGTTCATTAAAAGTACTTTTAATGTCTAAGCGTTGAAATAAGCCTTTATTGTTAATAATTTAGCAATATTTAAAATCGTTTCCAAAACCATTAAAGAAAAAAATATTTTGATTTATTTTTCGGTATAGAATGTTAAATTTTCAGTTAAAATTGGACGTTTTTTTGCAAAATGGAACCACCAGCAGCATAGACCTATAAATTTTATACCTGTGTAAAATTTATACCTATGCTGCTGCATGCTGTAAGTATTTCAAATTTATATTTTTTTGGGAGGGTTCCTTTCTGCGAAAATCCGTCCAATTATCACACTAAATAAGCTAATAGGTTCTTGTGCAAGCATAATGGTCGTTAAAAATAGAGGTCAAAAGCGTATTTTACTCATGGTCATAGGAGTTATTATTTATAAATTATATTACTACTCAAATACCGTATACGATATATTACGCCTAATAATCAGTAGTCGGCGTATGACACTTAAAAAAGGGTGCGAAAATTCCTTAAATTCAGATGTTTTAAAGTGTAGAAAAAAATTGTGACCTGATGGAGCAATTCTGATCTCAGATTCGATTTCAGCGACCCCGAAAATTTAAAAAGAGTTGGTCTAGTCTCTGGCACATAACATTTTTTTTTGGTGCCTGTGCATAGCCAAGCAAAAAAAATAATAATAAAAAAAAATTAAGTCGCAGGGACTAGACCAACACATTTTTATATTTTCGGGGTCGCTGAAACCGAATCTAACCTCAGAATTGCTCCAACAGTTCACAATTGTTTTCTACACTTAAAAAAGGGTGCGAAAATTCCTTAAATTCAGTTGTTTTTATGTGTAGAAGAAATTGGGATCTGATGGAGCAAGTCTGAGATCAGATTCGATTTCAGCAACCACAAAAATATAAAAAGGCTCTGGATATTTTTTTTGTGTGGCTTTGTTATAATTTTTTCCATGACCCCCCAAATGTAATAAATTGTTTCTGGACATAACTTTTTTTATGAGAAAGTATTCTTGATCATTCGAAACTGGTTTGTTATAAAATAAAAGGGTATTATTCTACGATCATCCCCTTTGCTCTAAGATTATTTGCAAATATGCTTCCGGCAAGTTTGTTTTAGTAGTAGTAGTAGTAGTAGTAGTAAGGCTGGGGAGGCTACAAGCCAGGCAACTAGGCCATTATGGCCCTTTTTGCCAGCCCCGAGCTGCCCCAGCCACATATCTACCCTACTCCGTGCCTAAACCTGCCGGACCTCCTTATAAAGGTCGCGATATCTGTCCAGGCAAGGGTACGCAACTCCTCTCTTCGGAACGTTGCCACTCCGAAGATCTCCTGTCGTATCCTGCCGAACCGATCGCATTATCCTAGGAAATGGAAGGGCGATTCTTCGTCTATCCCGCAACCCGAACAGACGGGGTCGTTACCGACCTTCATCTTGAACAGGTGTCTTCCTAGTCCACAGTGACCCGTGAGGATCCCTGTGAAATTTTTTCATATAAAAAGATATCGCATTAAAAATGCCCAAAGCAGTCTAATTTTACCCCGCTTTACGGTAAATAATTTAATGTTCTATTTAAAAGCATGCACTTACTAATTGACGAATATCGTGAGTGCCGTTTCATGTACATTAATCAAAATACTTGCCAAAATATCCGACACTTTTGCTGTTTACACCTTCAATAATACACAGTGCGTTTCAAAAGTTATTGAAAATGAGTTATGAGAAATTTACGTTTTAAAATTCCTTTTTACTTTTTTTTTGGTTAATTTTGTGCATTTGTTTAGGTTAAGAAAAGTTGTATAAAAACTCAATCGCAGACCCTAAATATTTTTATTTAGTGAGATAGGCCCTTTTGAAAATTTGGAATAATCTTATGCACAACAGCACATAATTCAATCTTCAATAAACTTCTGCAAAGGGCCTATTTTTTCAAAAAGTACCATCTTCCTCAAATTTTTATTATTTAAATCTTTACTAGAAAATTTTACACAGGGTGATTTGTAGGCCCGTTTACAAACTTTTGAAACGAAAAGTAGATCTAATTTTATAAAGAAATGTTCATATAAACAAAGGTCCTATCTTTCTTCGTTCAGAAGTTGTAGCGTTTTTAAAATTTTTAAGTTAAAAAAAAACCTAGAAGCCATGATTTAGCATAACAAAATTTAGTAACTATCACCTGTCAAAAATCGTTTGTTAATGTCATGGCCATTGACATTTAGAAGATAAAGAGAAAACATCTACAGAGGGAGACACAAGTATAACAAGAGATTAATGAATAAAATTTAACTACAGTAAATATTCCAAAATTAGTCCATTTTCCTGAATACATAATTGACAACTACAAATAAAACTCTCTTGCATGAGTAGTAAATTCATATTATCTTTAATATCAGTTAGAGCATCTTAAAATCTCTGCAATAATTGATTACGATAATTTATTTCCACGGCATAAACAAGTGACCTGAAGTGACCACATAAAAACAAATCGCAAGGATTAAGGTCGGGTGATATAGGTGGCCATGGTTAAATTTTAACAAATCATCACAGAATAAAACAATTTTTGACAGGTGATTAAAATAATAGTTACTAAATTTAGTTTTGCTAATACGTTTTTCAACTTAAAATTTTTAAAAACGCTGTAACTTCTGAACAAAGAAAGATAGGACCTATGTTTATATGAACATTTCTTCATAAAATTAAATCTACTTCTCGTTGCCAAAGTTTGTTAACGGGATAATAAATCACCCTGTATATTTTTCTTATTTCTAAACATTTAATTAGGGATACTAAACATTAAATGTTTATAACTTTAAGTACAAGTATTCAGTTAAATACTTAAAGTGTTGCCTAAATCCTGTATTATTATTACAAAATACGGTACTTTTAAATAAGGTATTTTTGAATGGACATTTAAATAAAAAATAAATTAAATTAAACATTTTTAGGAGTTCCTTTTAATATACTATTAATCTTAAATGTAATCCTTGAAAGGATAACACTTTTGAGAGCCACTGTATAAATACATATTCATCATTTTCCTAAATTGTATATAATCAATAAATAAGCCTTTCAACACTAAAAATATCTACATTTTGATTTATTAAAACACCTATACATAATTTAAATATCAAAATTTTATATTTGAGGAGTTTAAGGTCAAAAGGTGATAAAATCAATTACCGGTTACTCTAACACCTTTTGAACAAATCGAGTGAGAAAAATTAAAATAATATTATCCATATCTAGAAGCCTTAGTTCTAAATTATTTTATCTTGAAACTAAACTGGAGCACTGCAGTGGCTGCTTAATTGACCTGGGTTCGAGATTCAACAGTTAAAATTTGAGATATTGATTATTTCACATGAAAGAGCTCTTTTATGCCCTTGGTTAGAAAAAAGGTAAATTTTCTAACTTCTTAAAAAGTTAGTAAAAATTATATATTTTTTTTTGAGAAAAAGGTCATTTTATTTTATGATTGTAAATAATAGTAGTTTATGATACCATGACAAAAATTACTGTTTTTAGGGCGATTACGGAGATTGCCACCCGAGGTCGGAGACCGACGTTGGCAACCATAATAGCCCTAAAAACAGTTTTCGTCCGTGTATTATACATTATTTTTTATTTGATTGTGATATTAATAAATACATTTTTATTTTTGAGAAAAAATTAAGGTTTGAATCCAAATGTCAACAGTTTCAATATCAATCAACCAATCAAAGTCGACTATTTTACTAATTTTCGATCTAGACCAAAAAATTAAACTTTTCGTACAGGTTAACATACAAAAAGTGCCTCTTTTAGAAACAACCGAACAAAAAAGATAATTATTTTACACCTGTATTATATATTTTTCACAGTGTAGTATTTTAAAATCGCACTCGCTATACATCATCTCTAACCTTACCTTGCTTTCACAGAAAGAGCTCACATAAGGCGCCCTGAATCAGAATAAATGAGGATGTAATAAAATGAAAATATCCACAGTTATAAACGTGGTTGCCTTAATATATTCATATATTCGCGAGAAAAACGCCGCTTAATAGACTCACTTTTTTCCCTTTTTTTTTTTTTGTTCCGCACTACGGAGTTTCTAACAATCAAACAGGGGTTAGTTTAAGCTTTTTTTCCTGTTGCAAAAGTCCAAAATATATTAATATATTTCTTTTTGCTAAATGTCAATATTTTTCTTTTTGCGATATGTCAAATAACACAAATAAAATTCACCGCAGGCAATTTTTTTGAGTTTTTCAACTTCAAATACAAAAATTTGTTGATTTTTGATCATTTTACGAACAGAGAAATACAATTTTGGATACTTTTGTTTTAAGTCGTTTTTTTAATGGGGACTTTTTAACAAAAACACCGTTTATTCCGAGGTTTATTCATCATCTTTTACAGAGCATTGAAATTTTGTATAAAACGTTTGTACAAAAAGAGATTTTTTTGCACTAGTGGAAAAGTGAAATAGTAGACATGGATTAAATGATTGATATTGAAACTAATGGCATTTGAACACAATTTTTTATTAAAAATACAGGCCAATTATTGTCATGTTAAGTGATTTTATTTTTTACTGCCTTCAAATTTATCTTATCTTATCTTATCTTATAAAACTTTACTACATTAAACATAAACATATCTTTATTCTAATGGGTAAAAAATAAACAAACTGCAGGAGCTTTAAAAATATGTATAATTGCTTTAAAAAAAAATGCATACTGACAATATTAGGAACCCATATACCAAATATTGCCAGGGTAGTAGTAAAGAACAAACTTACAAAAAATTAACAAACTAATAAGAAAATATTGTGACACAATAACAAACAGCTGTTTTAGGTACAATTTGGGCACTTAAATAACAATTTGTCGTTTTTAGTAAGCCTCACGTACTATCGATTATAATCTCATATCGGCCTGTCGATTTTCTTCGAATAAAAAGTCCAAACCAAGATTTAGAACTCTCTGAATTCAACGTTACATTATTTTCTTGTTGTTTCTGGTTTTTTAATTTTTTTTTGTTGTCGACTACTTCGCATGACAATATTAGGGACATAGCTACTTATACAAAAATCTCAAAAAATTACCTTTTTCCTTCTTTATTGAGTAAAACACAATATGGTCCAAGAAAGAGCATATTTGTGCCTACCTTATTACGTTTTTGCCCTGCAATAATCGATGCTACCCAGCTTGAGACAGTCAGCACAATTTTACAAGTTTTTATAGTGGAAGAGCATGAGATACAAACTGGGTTTTTCTGTACGCCTTTACCAACTGGATCAGATACATCATATTTACAGGCATATTTTCGAAATAACAGATATACTGAAAGTGGCATGTATGACATAGAGAAAGAACTAACAAGTTTAAGAGGTGTTGGCAATATTAGGAACATTGGCAATAATTGGCTCACCTATAAAATAAAAAATAGTGTATTATACAGGGATAAAAATTGTTTATGGGGTGATTGCGGCCCTAAAACTATCCCTCCTTGTATCATTCACTACTTTTTTGGTATAGATTTCAATGTAAAGAGAAATCCCAAGGATTAAGAAAAGTAAAAAGAACATTATCATTTTTTTACCAATGAAACACACTTTTTCTATTTAAAGTACATTAGTTGAAAATTGAAAATTGAAGAGATTCAAAATTATATCAAAATGGGTTGTTTTTTATGAAAGTTTTTCACTGTGCGCCACTCTAAAAGAGGGTGGCCTATTCTTCTAAGAATGTAATGGATTACGCACACAAAAAGTATTCTTTTATAAAGACATGAATCATCATGTATGTGCGTCTCGATAGGTGTTAAGTATATTTTTAAAAAGCTCTTTTCTAAACCAAAATAAAGCATTTTATTATGCAACAAAAAATATCAAAAAAATAATTTTGAGTCACTGAACATAATACCAAAGCCACTGGTTCAAAAAAGCACCATTGGGACTTTTTGATGATAGGGGCACTAGATTAAAATCTTAAGTTAGCAAGGCGAAAGACATTATTATCCATGAAAAATGTGTAAAAAAATAAAAAAAATAGTGTAATTATTCAATTTTAAAAAAAGTTAACTTAATGGAGGGTTACGCCCATGTTACTGGTATAGGAAAATAGTGTTACAGGGGGGGGAGGTCCAAAATGATCAAAATTTGCGTTGCGTAATACTTGAACGTTTTATATTGCTATTTAGGATTTTAAAGTGGCGGTTACTGGAGGTTAAAGGATTAGTTATGGAATCTTGTCGATTACATAAACGGAAAACCTACTGAAAATAACCAATATTAATGGGACACCCGGTACATCGTAGTTTTTATAGAGTTCTAGGGATTTCTGCAGCACGCGCGTGTATCGTTCCATTTAAGTTAATGCTAAATGAGAAAAAAGTTTCTCAGTTGATTTCTAGACCGGAAAAAGTAAATAAAAATAAAATCCAAACTAATCTAATAGAGTGGTGGCTAGCGCGTGCACATAGCAAGCCTACTTGCGTGAGTTCGATTCTCACTGGCGCCGATTTACCTTTTTCAGTTAATTAATAATTGAAATCTGGCAAAGGCGATAAGGGAAACGGACACTATCTATTAACTGGTTCGAAAGTCAGTATAAGCCGGTGGTTTCCTCTACTACTAACTCACAGAAACAGAAGTCAGGGGATACTTAATCAAGTAGAATAGTACGAGGTTAAACAAACATGTTATTGAGATCTGAGTTTTTGTCTGTCATATTTATGGTAGTGAAAAAAGCTATAACTGCATAAATGCAATTTATAATATGGCTAAAAAAGGGTAGTGTCCGCGCGCGATAAGAATGGTAGGGTGACGTCATTAAACACGGCCGTACGGAATGAGAAGTAAAATGTATGCCAATACAAATTTAATAAGAGTGACTTTTGACAAAACCGTTTACTATATCCAAATATCCAAAATGCTTCTTGTAGGAGAGCGAAGCTATTTTTTTTGACACAGTCGATAAAGTTTAACTTCTAGACAGTAAAGTTTGATACGGAGTAAATAACATTTATGCAGTTTTATTTAAAATAACTCCTTCGTTTCTTGGTCTAAAAGTAACATATTTGATATCTACGTGCATTTCGTTTAATTAAAGTTAACATATTTAACCTCTATAAATTATTTAGTAGAGTAGCATCAACTATTTATGATTTTGCTTTAAGTTTACTGCATTTTGACTACTATTTTATGTTTGACTTTTTATTTGAACATTAAGAATTTAAATTATCATAGATGTAGAGCTCAAATCGAGGTATACTTGCGAGCAAGTAACTCCTGTAAGCAAATTATACATTTTTTCAGTTGTGTGAAAATACTTTTTCATGACAAAGCAACAACCGATCGAGTGACCCTACATTTTCCACCTTTCACTACAGACTTTTTTGATGTATTTTATGTTTTATAGTCAAAATACTTCTGTTTTTCATGTCAAAAATCAAAAATAGAAACTATAGTTATAACGTTACTATTTTGACCATTACTGTCTAGATTTTATAAAAATTACTTAATTTTGATTTAGTTACCTTTTATAAAAAACATCAAAATACACACTATTTTTCTTTCTTATATGGCAGCATAACCGCAGAAATCTAATTTAACTAGCAAACTGTCAAGTTTGCCTTCATTTAGGATAAGCATATATCCAACCCATTAAACAGCTATTTACTATAACCTATATTGTATTAAACACAAAACCAAGAAAACTAAAGGTAAATGAAAATCATATTTCCTGTTTGACATACATATATAAATTTGTATGCTATTTATTATTATTTTGTGCTTTGCTTTTCTTAAAAGTTAATAAAAATTAGAAAATTTTAAAATAAGAAACTTCATATTTTTTCGATTTCGTAGGAAAAATAGTGTACATAACTCGTTGGAAAGTGTATTTCACTTTCCACACTAGTTATGTAATATACTATTTTTTTCATGCATCATACATCATCAGCTCATTCATTAATCATCATCTTGATAATTATAAAAACAAAAAAACAAATAAAAAAATTTTAGGAATAGCCAAGGTAAGCACAAAAATTTGTCTTTTTCCCTTACCAGATTTATGGTTGCATCCAGAAAAATAGTAGTTTTTAACCGACTTCCAAAAAGGAGGAGGTTATTAATTCAACGTGTGACTTTGTTTTTTTTTATGTTTGTTTCCGCATAACTTTGGAAAGGATGAACGGAATTTGATGAAACTTTTTGCAACTTAAAGAGGGCATTCATGAGGTGGTCCCGTTTCAATTTGACTCTCGGATAATGCCGGGTAATCCGGATAATTAAGATAATCTAATCGGATTATTCTGTTGGGCAATAAAGACTATTATTATTATTATTATTATTATTATTATTATTATTATTATTATTATTATTATTATTATTATTATTATTATTATTATTATTATTATTATTATTATTATTATTATTATTATTATTATTATTATTATTATTATTATTATTATTATTATTATTATTATTATTATTATTATTATTATTATTATTATTATTATTATTATTATTATTATTATATTACTAAAAGGTACTGATATTATATGTACAGAAATAGTTTAATAAAATTTAGGTTTTTGTTTATAGTCTTACTTCGTTCAGTTAAATTTCCTGTTAATTTAAATATGAACGACATTAAATAAATGAAAATTCGTTCAAGAATATTTGATAAATAAAATATTCGCCTTTGAATAAAACCAATTTAAATTTACAGTTTGTATGAAAAATTATAAAAGAAATCATATTTGAAATTGTGACAAATTACATTTTTAAATATGTAAAAAAAGAGAATCACGCTATCAGTAAGTTCGCACGTATCACAATAAATCACAATAAATTTGAAATATAATGTATTTCGAAACATAAACCAATTTTAAAAGAGACTTTTAAAAATGGAAAACTATAATATTCCAAGGCTTTAATCACACAACTGCTTCATATTTTAAGTTGTACCATTCGTAGCTAACGTAGTAACAATAGTTATTGATCCCTTTCAAAAAACACGTTTTCGATATTTTAATTTCCCCCCCCCCAGGACCCTCATGTCGTGAAAAAAATCATAATTAAATTCTGTGCCAAATTTCAGGTCAGGAAAATTTTGCGGGATAACCATGAGCAACAGGGAATAGATGCACCTAAATTTAAGCACCCTAAACTCTTTCTAGGGGGACAATCAAGAATAGTATATTACATAACTAGTGTGGAAAGTGACATATTTCACGAGTGTATGAAATACACTTTCCAACGAGTTATGTATACAATTTTTCCTACGATCCCGAAAAAATATGAAGTTTCTTATTTTAAAATTTTCTAATTTATATTAATTTTTAAGAAGGGCAAAGCACAAAATAATTATAAACAGCATACAAATTTATATATATGTCAAACAGGAAATATGATTTTAATTTAGCTTTAGTTTTCTTGGTTTTAAATTAATTACAATACATAGCTGTTTAATGGGTTGCCTATTCCTAAATAAATGCAAACTTGAGTTTGCTTATTAAATTAGATTTCTGTGGTTATGCTGCCATATAAGAAAGTAAAATTGTACTGTTTTACATTTCGTAAGAAAAATACTCTGTATTTTGATGTTTTTTATGTAATGTAAGGTAACTAAATAAAAAATTAAGTAATTTTTATAAGATCTAAACTGTCTAGACTAGAGAGTAATGGTCAATAGTAACGTTATAACTATAGTTTCTATTTTTGACATGAAAAACAGAAATATTTGGATTAAAACACTTATAGATATAAAAGTCTGTGGAGAAAAGTGGTTTATAAAACAAGGTGAATAAAATTCGTAAAATCTACATTTTTCATGGCATGAATTAAGTTAAAAAAAAAACGTGTCACAAAAATTGATAAATAGAGATTTCTCATAAAAACTAATATCTTAAATTTTAATTAAATCTATCCGTGATTATCTCATAGATCCATGAAGGATAAGTACCTTTTCCAATTTTTTTTTTTTAAAGATTTACTTTGAGTTTTTACTGAAAATTTAGGTGTATTAAGGAAAACCTTTTATATTCTTAGAAAAAAAAAAGTTAAAATTCTTTTCCTGTAAAACAAAAGAGTATAATAAGTTGATTTACATTTCCTTCGTCAGAAGAAGTCCAAGAAACCTAGAAAATCCCGTCAGTTCGTCCGCAGATCTACTTTTGAATAATGCAGTATCTCTGAATTGCGTTATCTCTTTAGCAAAAGCTCTTCTTACATTTACCCTTGAGATTTTAACTCTTAAAACTCTGAATATATGTCAACACCAACAAAGAACTTTTTCACCCCAGTTTTTACATACTTATATTTGTTTGCCCTTGAAATTATATAAAAATGTTTAAGATGTTATAAAATATGTATATCCTAGAGGATTTAAACCCCGTCATTCAACAAGAAACCAACCAACATTTTATAAGAAGGAATACTATAAAATCTAAAATAGAAGGAATACTGCCTTTATTACTGGCCCATTTTATAATAAAATAATTTATTTAAATTATATAAAGACGTTTTTTTAATTTAAACTATATAAAAATGTTTAATTAACAATTAACAATTTATTACCGTAGTAAATAATAAATGTTTTTTTTTTGTGTGAATAATAAATGTTTTTACATATATCAAACCCCAAAACAGTTTAATAAACATTCACTAGTTGTTACAGTAATACTTAACGTTCTTATAACATTCTTATAACGTTCTTATAACGTTCTTATAACTGCAACAACCAGTGAATGTTTACTAAACTTTCGTGGGGTTCTATATATCGATTGCGTAGAATGAAAAGCTCGTATATCGGTTTTCAATAAATTTGTCACTGACATTAAATGTCTTTGTCAAAACTTAAAAATGTAGGGGAGATTATATCACCATGTGCATATTTTTTTCTTGTAAGCCCTATTTTTCAAAAATAAATATATTTTACTTAAAATTTTGTCAGTATTCAAATTTGCTTTACATTTTGCTTTCCACTAAAATCTCGGAATACCTACTGTCCGAGAAGTAGCTGGAAAGCAGTCCTTGGATTGGTAAAAAAATCATGTTTTGTATTGCCTATTTTTGCGTTTTATGGCTTTATATGCAAAAACACATTTAAGTAAAAAAATCTGTCTGTAGGTCTGTCGGTACACAACTTAAACTATAAATTTCCCGATTCAATTTTTTTTTTGGTGATTATCGGGCCCGCGGGTTGGGAAAGTTTTTGGATGAAAATCTTGCATAACTTGAGAGAATCCGTAATAAACCAAAGAAGTGTACTGAAAAAACTAAATACAATGATCTACAGGAGTTAAAAGTTGTGATTCCAAAAATATATCATAATTTTTATGATGAACTTATTCACCTTAAATAATAATTATTAATTTTAATTTGTTCAATTTGTGGAAGGACAATGTTAAAAATAATCGAATTTTTGCCCCTCCGATAAAAGTTTATTAATAGTATTGAATAGTTATTTTGGTTCCAAAATAACTAAAAAATATTTTTAAATTGTTAAAAATAATCAAATTTTTGCTCCTCCAATAGAGGTTATGTGATATTATAAAATAGTAAAAATACTTATTTAGCCAAAAACAATAGGGAACAATTTTAAAATGTGCTATTGCGTAATCATTTGAAAACGATCCACCCCAAATACCTTGTAAACTAAGCACAATATAAAAATTAACAATTATTTCGTTTTGTGCTTAGTTTGCGAGGTATTTGGTGTGGATTATTTTCGAATGATCACCCTACCCTGTATTACGCAATAGCATATTTCAAAAATGTTCCCGATTGTTTTCGGCGAAGTATTTTTTTAAAATTATTTTAGGACAAAAATAACTATTTTATTTCAATTAACTTTTATTAGACGGGCAAAAATTCAATGATTTTTAACATTGCCTTTGCTTAATAAAGTTTAGATATAATATTCGTTAAAGAAGCTACCTTGGTTTTGCTTTTATTTATCGGTAATTAAAAAATTATCTGTGATCTCATCTCCCCTATAGTATAAAACTATTGCCTAAAGTGACCTAATCACCCGAATGATTAATAGCTATTATACGCGAGTAGAATTCTATACTTTATCCACGGTCGTTTTAAATTTTAAACGATTTATTTTTACCGACCGTGATTAATAGGCTCATTAATCACGGCCGTGGATAATAGTATATTATTCAATGAGTGTATAATAATTGCTATCAATCAATGAGGATGAATTTTAGGCGAGTGGCCTAATCACCCGAATGATTAATAGCTATTATACGCCAGTAGAATACTATACTTTATCCACGGCCGTTTTGAGTTTTAAACGGTTTATTTTTACAGACCCGTGATTAATAGGCCTATTAATCACTGCCGTGGATAAAAATTGTTATTTACTACGGTAATGAATTCTTAGTATAATAACTTAAGTACATATTTATTATAATATGCATAAATGCTGTAAAATTGAAACATTGTTATGGAATAAGGAACCATGCAACATTTTATTGAAAGATGACATACTTTTTGCTGACATAAGTTGCTTTAAAAAACAAAGAGATTAAACAAACCAATACTGATGTATAAGTTCTACGAAAAACGGAGAGATAAAGGATTACATTTTTCAGAAATAAAGTGACTACATTAAAGTCACAGACTAGAATTAAATCCTGTCTTCTTGTACCAGAACTATCATATTACACTGATAAAACAAATTCTTTATACCAAATATATACAGCCTGTTCCAGAACTCGCGTACCGAAATTTAAGAGGTGATTCTACATCCAAAAATATGAAAAAAAGTTTCTATAAAGGTTGGTCCGGAAATGAGCCCTAAGGGAGCTACGGCCCTTCGAAGATGACGTATTGAATGGGGAACAAAAAAAAGCACCAATACAATTTTAATGCTGCAGGGTGATTCTTCATTTAAAACTGAGCAAAAAAGTATTATACACCAAAACACCTAAATTTAATATTAAAGGAGTAATAGCCTTTTAAAAAGTAACGTTTTTGGTGGCACAAAATGTTACTTCCTCTTAATTGCATTTTTTTTTTGATAACGGTTGCTCCTACAGTGTTACACTATATGATATTTTATATGTATTTTTACTCTAGAAATCTATATTTTTTACAACAAATCCAAAAAACATACACATAGAAAAGTTTGGGGCAAAAATGTTTTAAGCCTCATATATTTTGTCCGTCTGGGCACGCCTCTGGATAAATTAAAAAAATAAATTAACATAAACTTATTGCCCTTATTAATACTAGTATACATGCAAAAGCTCGCCGCTCTAGCTTAAACGGTACCCGAGTTATTAATTAAAAACCTTATTTTTATTACAATTTTAAAGGGCCCTAGATCCCTTAGGGCTCATTTCCGGACCAACCCTGTATGTATGACATTTTTGATATAATGTACATATGGCAAATGCTTGGCATAAAACCATTATCTTGTAATAGCGGAGAGCTGGTGACCGTTTTTATTTCATTATTTGCTCCCAGTTGTATTTTATATATGTCTTAAAGTACATTCAGATTAAGCTATTTTTAAATTTCTAGACTCAGAATCCGGTTCCTTTGGGTGTTAGAAGCTCCAAAAGCTATGACAATGAGCTACCAAAAAATCTATTTTTAACTTGCCGAGTCGTATTCATTTTATTTAATACATTCAGATTAAGCTATTTTTAAATTTCTAGACTCCGAATCCGGTTCCTTTGGGTGCTATAAGCTCCAAAAGCTATGACAATGAGCTACCAAAAAATCTATTTTTAACTTGCCGAGCCATATACATTTCATTAATTACATTCACATTAAGCTGTTTTAATAGTTATACACAATAATTCTGGGGCCAAAGGGTGACAACAGTTTTAAAAAGTGCCTTTAAAATATGTGATACCTATTTTTTTAAATGAGAATTTATGAAATTTT
The DNA here is from genome assembly GCA_958510825.1 of Brachypterus glaber. Taxonomy (NCBI): domain Eukaryota; kingdom Metazoa; phylum Arthropoda; class Insecta; order Coleoptera; family Kateretidae; genus Brachypterus; species Brachypterus glaber. The sequence goes on along the minus strand of OY294047.1, from coordinate 50,063,016 downwards.
TGATTAAATGAAAATTAAAGAGAGTTTTTAGTGTTGACATATGTCAGTTAAAGTTTTTAAATTCTTTTTTTTACTCTTAGCCTAGTGAATAATTGTGCAAAACTGTGAAAATAGACTAATCTAAATGTAATAAATGTAACTTGTTTGACTCGGTAAGTTAAAAATATATTTTTTCACTAGCAGCCTAAAAGCACATCTTTATTACTGTTCTTTTCATTGGTAGAAATATTATTTCTCTACCTATGACGTCAGAGGTTCTAAAAATAATGAAATTGCACCATGGTTAATAATGAGTTTTTATTCAGCTGTTTTGGCATCTGACGTTTCACTTAATTATTAAATGACATTGCTATTTACAAGTGTCTTTAGGCACCAAATGTATGTATTGCATGATAAATTAAAAAATATTAACTAAATTAGTACCTATAAAACACGTTTTACAAAAAACACCTCGAAAAGTGAAAATCATTGGTCCATCATATTCAACCAAGGATCATAGATTACTAGAGGTACAACCCCTATATATTGATTTTTGAGGCAATAGATTCTCCCTCACAGTTTTCGCCTGTACCCTTATTTCTGGGGGACACTTTACACGGAAACACTTTCTAACTTAATAATTTTAGCAGATCACCAGAACATTTCTGATAGAAATGTCAAGTTATTGTTTTGTTTTTTAATGGCCGCGAACGGCCATCGTGATATTTTAAATTTATAAGATTTTTCATTAAATTTTAGTAAAATAAATAAATAAATAGCGAATTAATTGTACTGGTAGTGAAAAAAATACTACTATATTTTCCACGTGAGTGAAGATTTAACATTTTAGACCGCGTCTTGCGGGCTTCGCGCTAGCGCACTCATCCCGCAATTTGACGCAGGTCAAAAATGTTAAACTTCTCTCACTTGGTAAATAATATACTATTTTTGGGGACCCCATTTCACTACCTTTTCGAGGCTTTTAGCATCCAGGACCTGGTGATTTGCAAGTAGCTTAATTTGAATGTACTTTAAGACATATATAAAATACAGCTGGGAGCAAATAATGAAATAAAAATGGTCACCGGCTCTTAGACTATAAAGGTTTTTTTTTTTATTTTATAAAATTTATAATAGTGTATATTTTATCAAACCAAGTATTTACAGGTGTAGTTGAAAACTTTTCAAGTTTGTTTTATTCACAGCAGACGTAAAACACTTTTGTTGCATTTGGTGAAACAAACGGCACCATAAAATTAAAAGTAATGGTTTCAACAATTGAAACAGTTTTTTATGGTTGTGTTACATGATTGTTATAATGCTAATTCACTACTTATTTTCTTTTAAATTATTGTTTAATATTTAAAAAGAAAACAATTTTTTTTAATAACGCGTTATTGAATAATTTTATGTTTTTAGCAAAAACAATAGTCTACAAAATAAAAAAATAAACTAAAGATAATAATCAATGTGTTTTACTAATTTAAGGTCGCTAAATCCGAATTTAATGTCAGTTTGTCTTTACCAACCTTAATTTACTCAATAATCAGTTACAAATGGATGGGAAATTATAATCCTATACAAGTGTACAGTAGGTTGGGCTAAATGTGACACCCAGGGTAATTGTGACTTTTTAAGAGGGTTACCACCCTTTAAAATTGTACTAAAAATAAGGGTTTTAATTCATAACTCTGGCACCCTCTGGCCTTCCTAGACGAAAAAATATATTAGGCTTGACACATTTTTGCTCCAAACTTGTTTATGTAATTTTTTTTTTTTTATTTTTGTAAAAAATATAGATTCCTTGAGTCAAAATACATAAAAAATGTCATATAGTGTAACATTTTACAACGTTCATTACCTTTATTATATACCAAAAGACTGCACACCTTGTATAAAAGACCAGATTTCATAATTTTACAAATATAACTTAAATAAATCAAGTTTAATTTAGTTTTAACCGAAACGCTTTAATTCTAACCTTAGCTAAGGTTTAAATCCTTGCACATATGAAGTTAACCTACTTATTTAATTTTATAATCCTAGAGAATTTTCTCGGAAACTTTAAAGTGCATCTGGGTACTTCCTAAAAATCAATTAATTACTGGTGAGTATCACACCGGTATGGCCCTAATTAGATTTCTATCGATTTTAATCTCAAAGTTTAAATAATGTACGAATTTTTAATCAATATGATTGCAAAATTAATTTTTTAACGGGGCAATTTAAAAACAAACGTGAATTTGTATCAAAACCAATCCATTAGAGTGCTGAATCAATGTTTCGTATAAAAAAAAACATTTTTATCCAATACATACAGATAATAAGACAATTAACAGCTTTATTTTAAATAGATGAACTCAATAATAACCCCCGCGTGTTGCCAGGCTTGTAGCCTCCCCACCCCTTACTACTAACCCCCGAGTGGCTTTTACTTTATTGAGTGGATAATTATTTATTTTACCCACTCAACTGTCACTTGTCAAATTATTTTCTTGTAAATGTCATTAAAGTTTTTAATAAAAATATGAATTCCTAAGCTATTTATTGGATAAAACCTTGTATGGCACTCATGGGTAAACCGATATTGCCCTCTCGAAAATTAACCTGCTTGGCTGACGCCTCGCAGGTTAATTTTCTCATGGGCAGTATCTTACTTTCCCCACTAGTATCATAAATAACTAATATCAGTTCATTTTATTGTAATTATACCAGTTTACAAATTTAAATTTAATTCTTGTGCGCCAATTCTTTTAAATATTTTTTTATGTATTTTTATTTGTCTGAATGATGATTCACAGTCAAAATTATTTTTTTATGTTTATATGCTTGCATTGCGATGCATCGGTTTGTTTTTGTGGTTGCTAAAACCGAGTTTACTGTCAAAAACATAATAATACTTTCCCCTGTAGGTCTGGGTTGATGAAAATAACAAAAAAAAACATTTTTTTTTAAAAGTGTAATTTTTCGAAAAACGAGAAATAAAGGAAAAAAATTTTTTGAAAAAAATAGTTTTTACTCCATTTTATCACATTACTCTACCCAGATTTTTACCAAAAACAATCCCAACCTAGAATTTCCAAACCTTTTGTTGGAAGCCTTTAGATCTAGGCGTTTTTGAGTTCTTGTGGTAACAAATTTCCCGCTCAGACAGACCGAGAGACAGATTGTTTTTACGGAAATCAAATTGTTTTTATAAAAAAACGTCGAGATACAAAATTTTCAATTTTTTTACTAAGGCAAGAATATCCTCGGAGAAAGTAATAGTTATTTATATACCAAGGGACTAAACTGGCTGTTTTAGTCCTGCTGCATTAGTGTTTCCTGAGCGAGCGTAGCGAGTGAGGGAAACATATATGCAAGGGACTAAAACAGCCAAGTTTAGTCCTGAGGTATATACACTATTTTTGCAGGACCAAACATAATTTAGGTAGGTAGATAAAATTAAAATTAAAAACCACGCGTCTAAAATCGGTTGTTTTATTTTCGTAATTTAATCAAGATGCATGTAAATTGCGAAAAGTCAGTTTCATGGCTATCGCGATTTCAATTGTTTTTTAATATGGTTGACACAAACGTCAAAAAAATGGACGAAGATGATAAATTTTAAGTTATGTATAAATTGTTATAACAATGTTACTTTTAAAGGTGTTCTTTGTTAAAATCAAATAAATTGGTTTGAATCGCTAATTTATTACAAAACATCACCAAACCTAATTTTTGAATCAGCAAAGCACATAGTAAGTATAATATTTTAATATTATCAAGGTTGCCGTGATTTTTATTCCCTAGGGAGAAAAACGGCAAGTTTAGTCCCGAAAATGAAAGCATAAAATTAGGTTTTAGTCTTGGTCGTGCAAAAAATATATTATTATATTAATAAACAATCATAAAATATTATTTTTAATAACTTTTTTATTTATAATGGAACAAATTTTCCTTTTTAACTAGACAACTGTAATTTTAAATGTATTTCATTGTTTAAAGAAGTTGTTAAAATTAATTTTATCAAATAATTCTTTCGAGTCAAATAAATTTTCTATGTTCTCTTCATAAATTGTTGATTTTTGTTCTTCTGAAGACCTAACCTCATTTAAAATTACTGGTTCCGAAACTTCTATTGAATTTAAAATATTGTAAGGTATTTCATTATTAAGAAAATGATTTGTTCCAACTATATACAAGAAATTTTCTGAATTAATATTATTATCATATTTTTCAAAGTTAAAACTATCTGTTAAACTGTTGTCATCATATTGTCCCCTGGTGTTAGATATTTTTTTAGGAGTATCATCTTTAAACGAAGAACTGTTACCAAACATTGATGAGTAGTTAGGTGTATTTAATAAAGTGGTACTGTTAAAATTTTTGCTTTCCTGATCTTGTTGTGTATTAGGGTTTAAATTTCTGCTATTATTTAGATTCGGAGAATTATAACTTTTATCATAACTTTTATTATAACTTCTATCATTACTGTTAGTAATGTTTGGTAATGTTACGTTATCCGGTACATTTGGGTTTAAAAAAGGATTTTTGCTGCTGTACAACCTACTAGGAAACTCGGACTTTATTCTTACAGGTTCCTGTTTATTTGAATCATTTCTGTAACTGGAATCTTGGTTATTTAAGTAGTTATATGATATTCTACTAACTGGTTCTTGTTTATATGAGTTATTCCTATAACTAGAGTTTTGGTTTTTTGAATAGTTATAAGGCAATCTACTTTGATTAGGACTTTCATATGCACCATTACGATTTCCATATGAGGTATTCCCTGAATTTTGAAATATATTTTGATAGGTTTTATCAAACATATCCTTATATTGAGGTATCCAAGAATCATACTGACTTTTATTTGTTTCATAATTTCCCATTCTGCTTGGATTATAACTATATCCAGAATATCCAGAATATCCAGAAGTCAAAGGAATGTTAGGAGAAGATATATTTCTTCTTGAGTATTCCAAACCATTGATCATTGGTAGATTTGTTTGATTACTTGGAGGTATATTGTAAGTTGGCTTGCTATATCCTGAATAATTAAATAGCGTATCATATGTAGGAACGTTACTATATCTTGTGCTATTCAAATATGAGTTTTTTTGAGCATAATCAAAGTCACAAGGTCTGCAGGGTTTTTGGTATTGCGACTGATATGCACAACTGTCTTTATCAAAATCCATGTAACTTCTTTGTTGTTTGTTTGAATTGTAGGAACTTCTCATAGTTTTTGAGATATCTGGGAAATCTGAAATGATAAATAACTAAATATTAATATTTTTTTTAGATAACATTTAGAACAATAAACAAGAGTTGAAAGTTAAAAAATTATGAGTAGGTACTTTACCTGGAATATCTAATCTAGAGGTATGCAAAAGCAATTTTTCTCTTGCTTTTTGGTATTCAAGTAAGTCTTCATCAAAATTATTGATATCTTGTGAACGATACATAACTGCTTTTGATGATTTACCTTCGTTTATTGTAGTTTTAAAAGAAGATCTCGTAGATACAGGTTCAAACTCAGTAATACCACATTGAGAACCTTTGGAGATAATAAGTCCAATAATTTTATCAGTTGAAACTACAAGTTTAGGTTCTGTAACGGTATTTGCACAACTTTCTCTGGTAATTGTACAACTTTCCTTACTTTGAGCATTAGTTTTAAGGCAATTTGGTTTGGTTTGTACTGTTGAATAATTACTACCACAAGCACAATCTTTTGTAGCAGGTTTTACAATGCTTTGGGTACAAACTATCTCGTTTTGTGTGGTTCTGGTGTTACTACCACACGCGCAATCTCTAGTAGTAGATCTTGAAACATTTTCACTACAAGTACTGTGATTATCCATACTTTTTTGGCTACTGGATTGACCACATTCATTAGAGAATGATCTGGAGGAATTTTGAGTAACCTTTGCATCATTTTGAACAGTATTTCCATGATGGTAACTTCTAGAATCCTGTACCTGGGTCGGTATTCTTATTATGCTTTTTGCGGGTTTACATGAAGAATCAGATTTGCAAGCGTTTAAGCTTATTGTTTGAGTAGAAGGAGCTCTGGATTGCGATTTGGAAGATTGGTCCAAATATTGTTCATCTTGTTCTGTCATTAAGCCTACGCCCCCATCTCTAGCTATTATTGTCGGAAGTTTTTGCATTTCGAGAGGAATTTCTATTATTGTTATTCCAAAAGGATTTACTGCTCCTTTTGGTATAATGAGCTTCTGTACTCGCTTGGATGACATGTTTATCGAGTTTAAATTATTAAATTTAATTTAACATATAATTTAGACGTTTACAACTGTCATTTTATTTTAACCATTCCACGTTCATGATTCTAACCTAGATGACAATTGATGATAAATTGATCAGTTTGCGCGACAACAATTTATAGGGCTTTATAGTGAAAATAAATCATGTATAATAATTTATTAATAATAAAGGGAGTAATTCTTATATAAACTGTATTTATTTACTTAACAAAAACGTAATTATTGAAGTTACAATTACTTAAGTAAGTAGTACTTAGGAAGTGTGTTATCCTAAAACAATTCCTTATGTAAAAAATTGTAGTCTAAACTTGAAAGGACAAGAAATAATTATTACCTAGTTACGTTCTGCTTATTTGAAATTAATGTTAACTATTTTTAACCAATTATTTATGTTCTGTTTTATTCAGGTAATCCTTTTCAAAATCGTAAAATAATTCTTCATTATCTTTACTTTGGCAGTTTTTATCACAACGATTTTCTATAGGTTCAGTCATAGATATCTTGTCCGCAGACTTACGTTTTTGAGGTTCATCTTTTCTAACATTTTGGCATTTTATATCACAACGGTTTATTATTAAAGGTTCAGTTATATAAGATGTAGATGTGTGATTATCCGAAAAATATTTCTGGTTATTAGGACAATCTTTTTCTGAACAAGCTGATGTTGTTTTATCAAAAGTATTTGTATTTATGAAGGTTAATCCAGGTGAAGTTGAGGCATTGCAGTTTTTTGGACAAACTTGAACACATTTTTCTATTAAATCTTTAACTTCCTTATCCTCAGTTAAATTCTGAGTTTTATTATAAGGTAAAAAACTCATGTTCTTTTGTGCTATTATTACGGGCTGATTTCTTAAATCGTTTGGTATTTCTATGACCAATGTTTTTTGAGGGTTTATAGTTTCTTTTGGGACTATTATCTTTTGACAGTTTGGTGATGGTTCCATTAAATTTACTTTGGACTTTGTATTCAATGACTCTTCTTTCATATTAGTCTATTGAGTAAATTTAAGTTATTTCTTTTTATTACATGAATTTTGATATTAACATTAATAGACTTTCACATTTTAGACATTTTTTGTAAAACAAACTGACAGCATTATAGGAATAGAGGCCCTAGAATGTTTTTTTATCTTCTTCTTATTCTTCCTTATATTTTTTTATTTTTTGAATTCTTGTTACTCTTAACCATAGTGTCACTTCATCCAACTGCAGCTTACTGCTTCGGTTGTCAGAAAAACCGCAGCTGAATAAGGTGACCCTACACAGGATTTTTTACTTATTTTAAAATCAATTTTATTTATTTTTCCATTTTCTATATTGTCATTTCTGAGATTTGGACAAAATTGAATGTTTTTTCAGACTGCATGCAGCAATTTAGGCTGAAAAGTAGTTGTCCCGATATCTTATAACACGTAAAATGTCCAAGTGAGGAGCATAAGCGGAAGTTGAAAACATCGACTATGCATGGGGGGGTATAGATTTGAGATTTGGCTGTACGTTTAAAGTTTCTTGAGAAGCCAGATGTTTTGAATATGTGGTAGGGTGAGAGTTTATGTTATTGAACATTCAACTTGTGAAGTGGAATTTTATAGTTTTCCGTAAAAAGTACAACTTTTGTGTAAAACCCGGGGTTGTCAACTCAATCTCAGCATTTTAGGACATAACATTTTAGATTTTTTACTCACCCAGTATAAACAATATTTAATTTACTGTTTTATCTCTTGTGAAAATAAAAAATTTTACTGGAAATTCACATTGTCACCTAATTAATTTTGCTTAAATTAGGCTAATTAAATCATTGGCCAAAGCAGAATCAAAGTGCTCTCAAAACAATAGTACAATAAGTACTCCAAATCTAATTAATTAATGCAGTATTATAGTTCAATCGGTAGGTACTGTAATATTAGGCCTGGGCTAGATAAACATAAAAGTCTGTTTTAGAAATCGATTCTAAAAATGAGACAGCGGGGAAAAAATACATGTCAAAGACCATTTTAACAAACTCCGTGTACACGGAAAGAAATTAGTGGGCTCTGCGCTATACATTATAAGATATTTGGTAACAGTGGCAAATTATAGTGATTTAAGCTATAGATTATAAGGGACACAATAACTAATAATGTTAAAAATAAATTGGAAACGATTATACAGGGTGATCCATAACTGGCATGCCAAAATTTAAGAGGTGATTCTAGATCCAAAAATATAAAAAAAGTTCCTATAAAGGTTGGTCTGGAAATGAGCCCTAAGGGATCTAGGGCCCTTTAAAATTGTAATAAAAATAAGGTTTTTAATTAATTACTCGGGTACCGTTTAAGCTAGAGCGGCGAGCTTTTGCATGTATACTAGTATTAATAAGGGCAATAAGTTTATGTTAATTTATTTTTTTAATTTATCCAGAGGCGTGCCCAGACGGACAAAATATATGAGACTTAAAACATTTTTGCCCCAAACTTTTCTATGTGTATGTTTTTTGGATTTGTTGTAAAAAATATAGATTTCTAGAGTAAAAATACATATAAAATATCATATAGTGTAACACTGTAGGAGCAACCGTTATCAAAAAAAATGCAATTAAGAGGAAGTAACATTTTGTGCCACCAAAAACGTTACTTTTTAAAAGGCTATTACTCCTTTAATATTAAATTTCGGTGTTTTGGTGTATAATACTTTTTTGCTCAGTTTTAAATGAAGAATCGCCCTGCAGCATTAAAATTTTATTGGTGCTTTTTTTTGTTCCCCATTCAATACGTCATCTTCGAAGGGCCGTAGCTCCCTTAGGGCTCATTTCCGGACCAACCTTTATAGAAACTTTTTTTCATATTTTTGGATGTAGAATCACCTCTTAAATTTCGGTACGCGAGTTCTGGAACAGGCTGTATATATTACAGACACGATTATATTTATTACAGGCACTATTATAAATTTACAGAAATTTTATTATATTATAAAAATTATTAGCACGGACAATAATTAAATCTATTTAAGCTATAAATGCCATACTATTTGTTATATTTTATTATTCACTAAACAATTAAAGTATTTCATATAAATTTGTACACTGACTGCCATAATTGTAAGAGAAAGCCTTGTATTTATATAATAAGCGATTATAATTTGCTTGGTATGTGTGTTATAGCGCTCCTAGCTATAATTTTTTTTTCCGTGTAATATGAAGCCTAGTCTTGCGAAAAAAGCAGTCTTTTTTGTCCAAATCGGCTTTGGTTCTTTACATAACGGATACCAACAGTGGGCTTGTACTATCTACGCCCATTTTTTAAAAACAAGAGCAAATCCTGAAAAATGAATCAAATTTAAAATCAGCACAACAAACATACTCTAAAATCACTCTTATCTCTTATCATCCATCCGATTTGTATAGATAATAATATGTTATTAATATGTATACATATACCTAACATATTACAGGGTGTTCCATTAAAAAAAAAACATTCCGGCGAAACCGGAAGTGAAACAAAAAAAATAAATCCGCCATTTTATAGCCTTGTAAAATTATATAAATCACCCAAGTTTCGTTTTCATCGAATGAAGATTAATCTTAATTTTGGGGTGCACATAAATAAAACTTACCCGGTAAATTAGAACAAACGCTGCTATACCAAATCACAAAATTTTTCTGCATTCAACTAAAACTAACCATTTTATTTAGCAGAATAAGCTCCTATACTGGCAAGATATATTACACGCATGTACGTTCACATTCAGTAGCTAAAAATATCTAAAATTAAGCTTTAAAACTCTGCAGGTAGTGTATTATATTCCACAAATAGAGTTTTGATTAAATACGCCTCAAACGGTCCATTTTATTAATATTAATAATCTTGCTACTCCCCTAGCTTTACTGTACAGTCACACTGTTGCGATGTCCCGACACCTATGTGTAATCTTTAAACATTTATGTGGCCTGTATGACAAGCTTACCGTTAAAGTTTAATTTATCATTATTATATTTTACCCTATATACAATTTAATCCTCTTTCCTTTATATTTGGCACTCGGGTATTTTATTAACCTGTAAGGAGATCTACACTGCAGCTCTCTGTGCAAGAGTTTGTTTTGGTTTTTTCTTGGTTTGGGCTTTGGGCCTTGGGTTACGTTAACGTTGGTTTGGCGTCTGTTTAGTGTTTTTTTTTTGTAAAAAATGTTTTTTATGTAAAATAACATATTGAAAACCGGTCAGCGCATGCGCGTGCGCATGCGCAGTTTGTCAAAACGTTGCATAAAGAGCTGCACATAGGCGCTCCTTAATTCCCAAAGGAAAAACGAAATTTTCCACCGAGGTTTGTATACTATTTTTCACAACCATACCTGTTTTATTTACAATTATTTGCCTTCTTTTCCACTACAAAAACTTTTTGAATTTTGAAGCCATATTGAAAAGTTTAGTTGCAGTGAAGTTTGTTACAAATGTTGCTTTTTGAATATAGAATAATAAATAGAAATCAACAAAATAAATTTTAACAATAGAGGGCAGCACCTGTTTTTATTTTTGAGTGCGTTTGTTTTGTTTTGTGACAGCAGACTTTTATTGAGACATGATTAAATTAATAAATAGACTATTTATTTATAGTTTTCCGTGTAAAATTCGAAGAAAATCAGAAAATTTAAATATACACACTACCTAAAGCTTAATGATAATTTTGATTATAGTAGGGGTACACCAAAGAAATACGACAAATGATTGGCCACCAAGGTAAATAATATTCTTGAATTTATCTTACTTCAAAACTATTTTTGGTTGTTTGTTATATCAAGTTTGGTGCCTTATACTGTAATTCATTTTTCTATATTTTTTATAAATGCCAAAAAAAAATATAAATTTATATGTGATGTTATTTTATAAAAATAAATAAATGAATAAATAAAGAAATAAGTGCATTGGAAACTGTTTTGTCATAAAATTCAGGTCGATAAATTCAAGTTTTTGACAAGTGACAAACGTGAAGTTAGCTACAAGAGCCTTCCCGACCAAGGGAGGGAAATTAGGTATTTCTAACTTTTTGGAAAGTTGCAGTTAATAATAATTAATTTTCCTACTTTTATGTATATATGTTATTAGCCAATTACTAAATGGTTGTGAATAAAAATTACTCCCACGATCAAGTAGATGCGCCTTCGCCAAAATTATAAATATTACGTCTGCGTGACATGTGACATGCATAATTAGGGGCAGTGGGGTAAAACGGGGGTACTTAGAGTACCTCAAAATTCATACATGGTCAAAATCCAGACATGGCCATACATAATGATGCATAATTATTCAAAAACTTTTTTCTCCGGGCTTTTTGTACTCTCCATTTATCAATAATAGTTTAGTATCATGGTATCAGGTAAAAAAAAGCAAAGTAAGCATCCAGGTGTAGTTTGGTTTGGAATCTCCATGTCAACTGGTATCTCGGGTATAATATTTGCCAAACGTGACTATTCCAAAATTTCGGCACGACAAGATTTAAGCGATTTAGTTTTATTGAGTTGCGTGCGAGATAGAGGGCCAATTTTCCAAAGAATATTTGGAAGCTAATAAAATTTTACGGTGGATTTTTATGTAGTTAACGATAAGACAAACAGTGATGGTTTGAATTTTTATTATAATTAAAACTAAATGAACAGTTGCAAGCACCTTATCAAAACATTGTCATTATTATGAAGAGAGAAGTTGTTTGAATAGGCAACCGTTAATACACTGCGTGTTGTATAACTTATTAAACTTTAAAAGTCTGTCTCCAAAACGTTATATTCTAGCAACAAACTGTATGTTACATTTTTATAGGGCTTACAAAGGGCTATATATATATATATATATATATATATATATATATATATATATATATATATATATATATATATATTTTTTAATTGGATAATAAATAAGTGAGTTATACTAAAAAAAACATTCTACTGCTTTAAACGCCAATATCTCAAAACCAATGTAATTTAGGAAAAAATAACTTGAAACATTTTTTGAGCAGTTTAATTTTTTTTATTTAAGTACTAAATTAATAAAATCCAATAGTAGTTATAGTCTACAGACAGACATACTTTTTTTTGTTACTGATTTCGACTCAGGAAGGTCTAGAATGTCGGAAATGTAAAAAAATATGCACTCTTAGTGGTACTAAGTGTCAATTGTATCTAAAAGCACCACTTTTTGTATAACGAGCTAGCGAACAACCTTAAAAATAAAAAAGATAAAGATAAATTCGAAAAAGTTTTATTTTTTGCCCCTATATAAAAAACCCAACACTTTTTAAATATACACGCAGAGAACAAATATTTAAAGTATTCAAACATTTTTGATAATTGTTTTAAGCATAAAAATGGTTGATATAAACAAATTTAAATAAAATTAAAAAACTGAATAGTTGTTTTAAGTTCAATAAGTATTTGCTTCCAAGAAACTAGTAGAAGTACTATTTATATTATTTTAAGTAATTTAAATATCGGTTTGCCATCTTTCATTCAAGTTTCTTTTAAACTCAATACAAGAAATTTCATTACTTGAATCAAGCACTACTTGATTCAAGTGTTAACCGCTTGGTCTAAGAAAGATACACATTCATTTTCAATTAAGCTAAACATTTAATTAAGTACTTACTTGCTTGCTTACTTTTGAGTCACTTGATCTGAATATTAAGTACTTTTAGTAATAATTTCTCTGTGTGTTATATAAATTTAATGTGCCATATAATGGACAAACATAAAAATCCGGACTCAACTGAAATAGGCAGCTATTTGATCGAATAAATGTCTGTTAAGTATATCCACATTTAATTTTCTATTTATAGATATATAAAAATTGATCTTTTTGTTTCTTCGACAAACTTGAAATATTCCTTCATTTAAAATAATGATTTTAACAAACTAGAATAAAATAGTTTTTTTTGCATTGTTAACTATCATTTATTTTTTTATTATTAATATTATAAGCTGCGCGTACTCTACTCATTAAAGAACTTCTAGATAAACATTTCACAAATTATATATCAATGATTAAACACACTATACACGTCGCTACTCCCTTATCTAATAACACTTGGAACTTTGTGACCCTATAGAGAAGTGGATTTGATTTATAATGATAGTTTAAAACGTATTAACCTTTAAAGAAGGAATATACACAGACTATTTTATACTCAAACGATGTTAAACTTGCCATATCTCAGCTTAAGCGTGGAAAGGCTGCTGGTTGGGATGGCCTTTCTCCGGAATATATTATATATGCGCATGAAGCTTTATATCCTATTCTATCCATGTGTTTTTCGGGCATGTTATCCCATGGCATAACTCCCCCGTCACTAACGAAGAGCATTATCATACCGATTGTCAAAAACAAAAGCGGCAACATATCTGACTCTTCTAACTATCGCCCTATCGCCATATCAACGTCTCTTTCTAAAGTCCTTGAACTTTTTATTCTTAGCAGATGTAAGAATTGCCTAAAAACCTCTGATAACCAGTTCGGGTTTAAAAGCAATGTGGGGACTGCTGAAGCTATCTACCTTCTGAAAGAAACTGTCAGCCACAATATAAGGAAAAACACTCCAGTGTATGCTTTATTCTTGGATTTGAGTAAGGCTTTTGACAGAGTTCATCACCCTACCTTAATAAAAGCTCTCTTGAAACGGAAAGTACCCTGCTACATATGCCGACTGATTCAGAACTGGAACTTCAATGCGACTGCCTTCATCCTGTGGGGTTCTACCAAATCTTCTAGCTTCTTACTGCGAAATGGTGTACGCCAAGGAAGCCTTCTAGCTCCTGATTTTTTCAATGCGTATATTGACGAACTTCACTATATCCTGTTGGCAGTTGCCGCTGGTTGTTTCTGTGGTAGTATCAAAGTTAACTGTATTTGACATGGTGCTACTATGTCCTTCTTTAGAAGGCCTCCGGTTACTTCTTCGTAGGTGTGAAGAATTCGCGTTAAAAACATTTCTTAAATACAACACGGACAAAAGTAAACTAATGGTTTTTAAACCCCCAGTGTATAGGCATCTGATTGTTCCCTCAATTTCCCTTAATAATACCCCTATCGAGCAGGTATCTAAACTTAAATATCTCGGTCATATAATAGACAATACACTGTGTGATAACTCTGAAATTCAACGTCACTATAAAAACTTGTGTGTTCGTGCTAATATGATCGCAAGAAAATTCAGCAAGTGTTCTGTAGAAGTTAAAAACCTTTTGTTCAAGACTTTCTGTTACGACCTGTACTCAGGAGAACTCTGGTGCAACCACACTGTGGCTTCTTGGCGTACGTTACGCGTTTGCTATAATAATGCCTATCGCATTATTCACAGACTTCCGCGGTATAATAGTGCCTCTGAAATGTTTGCTACAGCCCGAATTAACACCTTGGACGCTCTTCGGAGAAAAAAGCTTGCCAGCTTTGTAGAGCGCCTTTCCTGCACCCAGAACAATCTGTTAAGAGCTGTAGTGTCATCAGATGTTTTCTGGACCTCTACTATTTTTGAAAGTTGGCGACGTCTTTGTTTTTTGTTATAATGACTGTAAACCCAACCTTTTTTTTATGTATATATTTTTGTGTATGTTTTATTTTTATTTTTTTTTTCTAATATTCCTATGTGATATGGCTTATATGCCGGAATAAATGCTTTATTAATATTATACTTGTATTGTTCTCTATACACGGTGTTTGTAGTCGTTTCGCATTAAATAAAAGGCATAATTCTACGAAACTTGAAAAACCAACTAAGGAAAATATGTCCGAAAATAAGCCATAAGGGAGCTTTGGTCCTTTGAAGATAGACATGTTGAATGGGAAACAAAAAACAATCACCAATAAAATTTTAATTGTAATTGTAATTGTAATGGTTTATTGTCGTTCTAGGACCTATTTTTATAGGTATTTTACACTATATTAGACAGTTATAACACAATAAATTTTAATGGATACTCTTCACTTCTAATGGCTAATCTTCTCAAAAAACATCCAAAAAGATTGCCTCCATTTCAATTCCATTTCTGCAGGGCAATTCTTCATTTAAGTTAAGCAAAAAAGTATTCTTCGTTTGGACTTTTTCGTCGTAACTCTCTTAGGTTTTTTTTTTCGGACCTATGTTCCTGGTTTCATGTTTGGTGATGTAGAATCATTCCCTTTATTATATGCCAAAAGACTGCAAACACCCTGTATTTAATCCAAATATCACTCTCTAATTTTAAAGTTTTACATTGTGTACTGGTATAACATATACCGGGTGTTACAACACCAAGGTGCAACTAAGTTATAAATGGAATTTTCAGCGTAAATGTATTTTTCTAGGGTTACTTAGATAATTTCGAGTAATTTTAAGTAATCATGGCCTACCTATGATAAAAAATAAAAATTAAATGAAAACAACTTTAAGATTTAAAACGTCACTTTTCTTATGTCATTCTCAGAATGAAGCGTAGACTTGAAATATGTAAAAATATATGGGGTGTCCCATTTAAAAATCGAAAGTTGGTGTCATTTCCGATTGAACCGGAAATGATATAAATGTACTTTTTGTTTAAAGTTGACGTTTTATGACAATAAGAGATCTTCCAAATTTGGAATCTCTAACTTTTAAAATAAAGAAAAAAAGGAGAGTGTACCTTGGTCTTGTAACACCCGGTATATATAATATATATGATATATATATTTAAAGATCTTTTTCTATTTTGCGACTCTTATTTATGAGAGTAGCTTATAAGCTCATAATCACACGCATTTTGCGTGTTCTTATAGGCCCATAAGAGGTCTCTACTTTTTTTTCTTTTGGGTTGACAACAGACAAAAGCCTATCTCTTGACGTTTTCCGTGCAATTGTGAACGTCGGTTTAAAGTTTAATTTTCTACAAAATTTTGTGTTTAGGTTATGTTTTACTGTGTTAAAATTGTGGCTTGGTTACTTGCAGTGGAAATGAGAAGAAATGACTATAAAATATATCAAAATAATATTCGTTCTTAGAATTTTAAACATGGCGAAAACTGTAATGCCAATTCGAAACAAAAATCCCTAAATCAGTCATCAATTTAAATGTAAGTTTTTTAAAATTTTAGAGCAAAATAGAAAAAATTGTATAAAGCACTCATTTCATAATACGTTTTTAGTGCACTATTACTTTGGAAAACTCACCGCAAGCGGCTCGTTTTCTAAACTTGTACTCGTGCGCTGAAAACGTATGTTATGAAACTAGTACTTTAATATACTATAAGATAACGATAGTATAAACTCAAAAGTCGATTATAATAAATTACATTAGGAATTACCAAAACTTCCATTTTCCCTATTGGATTATGCTCCTTTTGCAAAAATTAGATTTTTATCCGCCTAATAACTCTGTCCTAAACCAACGGAAAACTCTTTGACATTCTTGATGTAAATATAACATTGCCTCTGATTTCATTACTCCCTGAGGCCTGATTAAACCAAGCACGCATAACAAACGTGCGTTATTAGGGAAATTCATATGCCCAGAATACAAAGAAAGCCGTATGTGAAGTAGGGGAAAGTGGGGGAATGGTGCGCCCTTAAGCAAAACTTAATATGATTGGGACCTTATGAATATTAAAGAAATTTTGTTAGTGGAAAAATAAGCCTTACTTAACAGATTATCAACGAGTATCGTCAACATTTAGGTAGATTTTACTATAATCAAAAAAAAAGTAAATGTATAAAAGAGCATTTGCGCACAATGCGGAAATGGTGCACACGTGTTGGGCAATTATGCACAAACGATAAAAATAGAAAATAATGCAAAAACATTTATTAAACCCAAGATATTTATACAGGTTTTCAAAAACTATTTTTTAAATGAAAGGTTTTGGGATTTTTGTTCGTTTAAAGAATATGCTAAAATCCTTCTTTCAAACATCGGGTTTTTGAAATTTTTTATAAATATCTTGTTTTCTACTTTTTAGTTATACGTAACATGTAATTAATAGAAGGGTTTTAACTTTAAAAACTTGTTTTTTAGAATAATCGGTTAGGAATTATGAACTTACCATCCTATTTCGTACACGTGAATAGTAAAACAACAAACATCGATACAGACATACTCAAATATTGTAAAAAACTGCCATATATGAGCCGCTGTTCTTGGATATAGCGAATTGTTAGACACGCCCCTCAAGCATTGATGTCATATATGTCTCAGAATACCGCGCAATATTAATTTTCGGTTAAGCGCACGGTTACCCATTGCGCACGGTTACCCTTTGCGCACGGTTACCCTACTTTCCCCTACCAATAATTTCAAGAAAAAGCCATCTAAAATGAACATGAAGAGGTATGTCCAGTCAAATAACGATAAATTCCTATGTTGAAATTGAAAAAAATGCACACGGGCAGATGTTTTAAAAGGTAGTTGTGGTTGGTAACATAACACTCCTGTTAGTTTTTTACCTGGTGATTTGGGTAAGAGGTGTCCGCTATCTTCAGTTTCAGGGGTGAGTGCGGTTCTGTAGGTATTTACGTGTTGCGCCCTCTGTAACCGTAACAAAATACTTATGAAAATTCATAATATAATTAAACTTATAGAGAATTTTTAGAGCTACAAGTTTGCCAATAATCCTCCGATAAATAATTTGGCTGAAAAATCGAAAAAAACCAATTGCACCTCCAACATAGCTATTTTGGTTTATAACTCGATTGTTATTAATATAATAAAAAATTAACCAAACAAAAATTGTTGAAAGTTACCTCATTAACAAAATTGTTAATATGCATTTTTATCGTAATATGCATATTTACCGACATAACAGCACTCAACCCTAAAATTCAAGATAGAGGACATACCTTACGCAAATCATTCTTTGAAATACTGACAGGAGTGTTTTGTTACCATCCACTACTATCCTTTAAAATATTAACCCGTGTGAATTTTTTGCAATTTTCAACCGATTATTTGACTGGACTGGGTGAACCAATGTACAAATTTTCGGAATCTTTCAAAAATATAAAAAATCTTGACTTTAATAGTTTTTTGACCTAAATTTGGAAACAAAGTACCAGGCTCCCAAAAAAGGCCCAATAAATAAGATATATTTTTTTTTCAACAAAAAAAAATATTTGTTTTTTTTTTTTCAAAACTAAAAAAATTTAAGTATAAATTAAGTATAAATTCTTTTAATGTGAATGATTCTAGATGGTAAAAATTTGTTTGAATGAGTTCAGCCTAAGCAATGTCTGCTAGCAGAATCTGCTTGTTTTGCTGGCTCATTCTTTTATTTATAATTAAATTAAATTAATGTCAATAAAGCATTTTTATATTAAAATTAAAATTATTTTGAAATTTCAGAACAGGGAAGAGAGAGTGAGAGAGAGAGAAAGGTGTGTGTGCGTGTGTGTGTGTGGCGCGCGAAAGATGAGACTTTGAATAAAGTAGGAGCTCAGGGGAAAAAAATATATTTTACTGGTAATTATAAAATAAATGACAAAAACAATTCTGGTCTTGCAGAATAAAAGTCTTCAATATAGTTTTAAACCTTTTTAAATTATTTATTTGTTTTATGTGTGTAGGTATAACAATCCAAAATTTAATTTTCATGAAGTTCATATATTTTTGTATATGAGTTTTTTTTAAAAGAGGAAGATTGCCAATTAACTTATGACTGGCTCTAGTATAAAGTGGCCTATCTGCTACAAGACTATGAAAATTCCAAATTAGGCATTTGTATGCAAAAAGGTTTCTTACCTTAAAAACTTGCATTTCGTTATATAGTTCATCCGTCGGATGTGTGTATGGCTTTCTTAAAATTATTTTAATTATTGAATTTTGTAATGTTTCTAATGATTTTATGTGACACTGATATATACCTCCCCATATACTTATGCAGTACCTTAATAAAGATTCTACTAATGATAAATAAACTAGCCTAAGGGTTTTTCTATTGAGGATATCTCTTAAAATATAAAGTTTGTGCCGGACAAAACGGAGTTTTTTATTTAAGTCTTTTATGTGTTCATCCCATCTAATATGCTGATCCACTGTTACCCCAAGATATTTTATTTTGTTGACTTTATTTATTATGTTACAGTTACAGTTATTAAAATTACACGCTGTTTGGTGTATTTTCAGACTTGCAATATTTGGCTGGTCATCTTCATAGTGCATGGGTCGCTAAGGGTATTGCCAATTTTAACAAATTGAATTCTGTTCTTTAAATAATTTTTAATTAGATTTAAAACCCTACCCCTTATACCACATTTTTCTAAAAAAGTTAAAAGTAGATCATACGGGACTGTATCAAAAGCCTTTTGCAAGTCCAAAAATACAGCCAAACATTTTTTATTTATATTCATATTTTTGGTTAAAAAGTCGATAAAATTATTTACTGCATGTTCGGTGCTTAATCCAGATCTGAAACCGTATTGATAGTTCGATATTAACTTATGTTTTTCCAAGAAATTTACAAGTCTGGTTTTCAGACAAACTTCAAAAATTTTTCCAAAATTATTTATGATGGATATAGGCCTGTAGTTAGTGCACTGAGTTTTATTACCCGATTTATACATATACATATACGGTTATTTTTAAGAAACGGCAGCTATGCAAGCTAAATGTTTTGCGTGGAACAAATCGTTTTGGCAGTAATCACATTGTTGCTGTAAATTACATGTATATTTAGAGCTAATGTTGAAAGTGCGTTCAGATATTCTATTTAAAACAATATATTTTTCTTTTGATTTTAATTACATTATCTTTTAAAACAAAATAATAATAATAATAAATTCATATTAAAGTATGGTATACTGTAAGCAATGCTTTTTTCAAATAACCAAAATACTGGGATTTTTCATTGGGGAAAACATTTTGTGAGTTTTCTGTGAATGGAACAACGTTGTTCCTGCACCATCCGTTAATGCCTGCAAGAATAGCTATGACGTCGTCCCAAGGAGTAACTTTTTATTTTTTGTTATTTTACTCTTTCTTTTGACAACATTTTTCTTAAACATGTTGAAAGAAAAAACTACACTGATAACGTAATTAATAACGTAATGAGGTTATAGAATACAACAATAAATAGTTGTATATGCGCCAACTACTATATTATATATTGCACAGAATACAACAACAAAAATATTTACAAACGAGTGCAGTTGTTTGATTTAAAATAACAAACTGTTAAACGATCAGGTTTTTCTTTGTCGGGCAGAGAGCGAGGTAGGCGTGTCTTGCAAATCCGCAGGTTCGGATTTCCGCTCCTTCCTACGTCACGATCCTTACTTCAAAACACAGGCTATTTACCTAACCCGTCCTCCCGACTGGCTAACTGAGCCCGGTAGGCGTCGGCTCTCTGCGTTTGCAAATTTGGTGTAATGTATTTTAAATTCACATATTTATTGCATTTATGTGCACATAAAAGCTACATATCACATGTAATGGAGCTCTCTACAACTAGAATTATGAAACAAAAGACGTCTACCCTATCTCTATCTCATTTGTGCTACACTTTCCAGCCAACCAAATAAATACTGTATTTGTTTTTCATACAACAAATACAGTATTTATTTGGTTGGCCCGAAAGTGTAGCACTGAGCGGCACGAACGAACATAGCTAATGTGAATCTGTAGAATAAGATAATTCTACTAAAATTTAGATGGCGCCAGTAATTTCTTTAATAAAAATAATATAGTTACACTTTTCGCCCGGCCAAGTAAATATTGTATTTGTTCAACAAAGAACAAATACAGAATTTGTTTGGTTGGGTGGAAGTGGGAGTGTATGTATGTCTTCTATCCTTTTTGGGTAGAACTTTTGTCCCTGTCTAATCTAATGGGAGAAATCGCCATTACATGTACATGTACATGCTTATCGTTGGGTATACTTATGTACATAAAAATGTTAGCCCAAAATGCCTACTTTCAATATTTTGGTAGAATATTTATTAGAATCAGCTGATTGTCGCCATCTTTATTAATCATCCTTCCTCAGAAAACTATTATAGTGACAACAACGGTTTTGTATTATTAAATAATATGAATCTACAATTTTAATAGTGTATTTAAAATAAAGTTATAATGTTTTAGAATAGTCGTAAAAATGGTATTATTTAGCTCAAAGTTGTTACAACAATCACATCACATAAATTGACTTATTTGTAATGTTATTCAATAGAATAATCTGTTCTAAGAAAAAAGTTTATATGATCATCAGACCCCGGATATTTGGTATTGATTACGGGGGTCGCGCAAATGTTACTTATAAAAAAAAGTTTTTAAAGATTAATGGCACACTTTCTTAACCATCTCGTGATAGTTATTATTCATGGCGTAACTTGACGACTATGTTAAACAGGTGTCTCAATATTATGACACGGGGAAATAACTATACTTTTAGTATTAAAAAAGATCCTATATAAATATCAAAGGTAAAACAACAAAAAACTATATTATGTATATTTTACAAAATATTTACATGTAATTGTTCTAAAACGAAATGTACCCATATTTTTAAACACATTATTGTTGAAAATAAAAATATATCATCAATATTTTCTCCATGTTTTCGGCTATTAAGCTTCGCTTTCTTTTACCAAAAGTATATTTATAATCTGAAAATAAACGTTCTATGTCTACCGAAGTACATAAGTAGAGCATAATTAAAGAATATCTACTATTGAACATTGTGGAAAATTCGGAATAACATAACATGCGCAATCTTTAAACCAGAAGCATTTTTGGTTTCATCTAAGCTAAAAATATTTTTGTCTTTTACTAAAATTTTTGATTTTATATCCTCGAACGCCTTTGGATAGTTTTTTCTCTTTGTGGGCTCGCTTGGCAACTTTACATCTTCCAATCTTCCCTGAGGATTTTCAATTTTCATCGACGGAATGTTACAACTGGCTTACTAAATCAAAATAAAACATTCTTGTATACCATTATTATCGGATTTTGATGATAAGTGCTTTGAAACATTGCATTTCTAAGATAAACCTATATCTTTTTCGCAAGTTCAACAATAAAGTAACTCACGATTAAATTGCAGCTCGGGAATATTTTGAATCCAAGATTCTACGGTAGTGGGCTCACAAGCCATTTTAAAGATTTCAAAACTTATTTATAATAAATTACAAATTTTTGTGATTATACTCAGTAAGTGTCACCCATGTCAGAATGTTCATAAAAAAATAAACTTCCGCGCGCCCCTCGTAATCAATACCAAATATCCGGGTACTAATGATTATGTACCTAACAATATTTAATGTCAGAGATATGGGCATTCTCTTGGTAAAACGCATAGCAAGTTCGACACTGAAAAAACCATTCAGAATGGCAAAAATGCGAGTGGAATACTCAATAAAAAAGTGTAAAAATGTTCTGTTAAACAAAGATATCTAGATGTATTTCCCTCTGAATAATTTAGTAGAAAAATTGTATTTTTCTTTTTTGATATATTTTTCTCGCTAAAATCTGAATTTGATATAAACGTCTCGATTTCATGGCATGCCGTCTGGTAGATCCATAAAAAATGCAAGGCCAAGTACGATTCACGTGGAGACACCGTTCGATATTAGTCTCTATCATTAATTATTCATAGAGCCACGTTAGAGAAAACTTCTGTATTAAATTGTTTATTTCATTCATTTATAGAGTTTAGAAAGAATAATTTCAATATTTTTTTTGTAGAGTGAAAAAGTACATCTGCACAAATAAAATCATGCTGTATCTAATTACTAAAACAATACTTAAAAATACTAACAAATACTAAAAAATACTAAAATTACTAAACAAAAAAAATCTAAAAAGTACTTAAAAATATTAAAAAATTGAAAAAACTAAAAAATACTAGAAAATACTGGAAAATATTAAAAAAACTTAAAAAATACTAAAAATAAAATATTAAAAATACTAATAAATACAAAATAAGGGCAGAGGGGTACCTACTCGTACTGTGTGGTGGAATGGAGGAAGTGCTATTTTTAACGTTTTTTTTTCAGGTTAGTTTTACGGTTAAAGTAAACCAAGCATTATTAAATCTTGTTCCTGTATTTAATGTAATACAGTTACTTGCATAAAATATAATTGTTTCATTTGTCTGTTGTGGAAATTAAAATATTTCTTATTCATTGAAATTTCAGGTAAAAAAATCGGAAATTCTTTCTTTCACGAGCATTACTTATTGACGAATGTAAAACAGTCTGAATATTCAATGCCGGGGTCGCCATTTTCATCCTTTGTTGTTAGCTGGGTGGCTTTTCTTTAGAGATTACTCTCAGAATCTTTCCTGTTTTTTTTTTTGTTTATTAAAAAGTTGAGTTACACAACAAAAAAATAGTTGCTGAAGTAACTGACATCTTCTTAAAACATCTATTGCCTCTAAGAAACTCTATGTATTAAGATATATTAGTAGGGAAGAAATTAATCACGAACTTATCAAGATCCACCAGATCAAAAGCCTTTGTCAAGTCGAAGTAAATTCCATCGATTCGGTTCGAAAATATGTCAAAACTGTATGCGTACGTTTGACATGTTTTTTTAGCATTGATAAAATCATAATAAAGGTCTATTTTTTGTTTAAATGTCCACGTATTAAACGTTTATCATATATACGTAAATTTACATATAATAAATCTTTAATAAGCGGTCATTTTAATAAAAAAATAAACCTGGAGTTGGTTTGACTCAGATTCAGCGACCCCAAAAACATATAGAAACGTTTGTCTCATCTGGGGAAACAGACCTTATTTTAATTTGTGTGCATGTGTTATTTTAATAAGATTGTAAAAAAACTTCTAAAATACTTTAAAAATGTTTAGTTTAAAAAACTATATTTTGCCCTGACCTAAACAATCAAAATAACGTCTGCCTATCTGTGTGCGTGTTTCTTTGCAATTACTTTAGCCAATAACAGTCCTCATAAAAATTGAAGAAACTGCTTTCGACATTTCTACAATGAAATAATTAAAACCAAAATCAATAGTTGTATAATTTTTTATGATCTTAACCTTTAACATACAGGGTCATTTAGAATTAGGTTACAACATTTAGGATTAAATTTCCAAAAAAAAAAAACATTTTGTTTTTGCAAAAAAATGCTTGGGCTTCCCCGTTTCACACGTTCCTGATTAAAGTTGTTACATAAAAATAGAACGTAGTGGTAGGTCTTTTTCTTGATGTAAGTACACATGCATAAAGTCATTCCTAAAGGGTTCGTCAGATATTTTTATTTTTTTATGTCGTTTGTTTCATTTTCCAAAATGTTGGCTTAGGTACTTAAAAAGAAGGTCTTGAATATTGACGGGCATTGGAAACTTTAAATTAAAAAAAAAATGCTTAAATGGCACAAAATAGCAAAACTACTAGGAAAGTAGACTGTATTGGCCCTAAATTTGCGAATGACTTGAAAAGATCTCATGCTAAAAAGACCAACCTCAATTTTGTCTCACAGTGTAGATATTTTGTGACGTAACTTTAACTCAACCTGTAGGGCTAGTTATTCTTAAAGAAAAGCATGCAATTAATAACCTTGGAAAATATTATTTGACTATTTCACCCCCTATTCATGTGTCAAAATACTGATAAAATCTAAAATATTTGAAGTATGTAGTGACTGGAATTTCAAGTTAATAATATTATCAAAACATGACTGCAGTCATGTAGAACTAATAATCTAAAGCTTAAATAAGTTTTTTACACGCACTTATTTCTTTCACTTTTTCACTTTTTTCGTTATTATCAGTAGTCGGCGTAAACTCAGTTATGACTCATCAACGTTGAAAATAAACACAGAAACCTAGGCTTACGGAATAATTTTGCCGAATTATGAGGGAAAATTTGATAAGGATCACTAAATCGAAACATTTGACGACTAATTTGATACACATAACAATTTTGACTATACATATTAACTATACATATGTATATATATATATATATATATATATATATATATATATATATATCGGTGTTTTTCAAAGAAAAAGTCCAAACGAGATTCGATTTTTATCTTTTAAGAAAACGAAAGTTTTTAATTTTTATTTATTGATAACTTTTTTTCCCACCTTACTCGTTTAAATGGAATCATTAAAAAAAATCAAGATAAAAAGAAATAAAAATGTAAATATTTAAAACCTCGCGTCAAGGCTAGAGTCGACGCAGCGCCTATGCGAGTACTGGAAATTCGCCGAGTACTGTTTATAACACTGATAAAACAGTTTATTTGTGAGTAAACTATATTTGGTCGGATATGGCCAATTAAAATATTTGATTGTGAGTAATTAATTAAATTTCTGTTAAATAAAGTAGTCAAATGAAGTATGTTAATGTTTTGACTAGATACTTATTTGACTAAAATAAAATTTATTACTCATAAGCGAATAATTCAATATCCAGAATCCTTTTTATCAGTGTATACTTGTGTTGGATTTTTGCACAAATAACTACACTGATCAAAAAGTACTTAATTAATAATATACAATAATAATTGCCTTAATTCTAACCAAAAAACGCTAAAAATAGGAGTTTCACCCCATTATTATCAACTTACCCCCAAAATCTAATCTTTTTTCTTTAAAAGTACATTTTAAAACATGTTTTAATGCTAATTTTTTTCAAGACTTTTTGTATCTAGTGTATATCAGAAATAGACAGAAAATTCTCAATTTTCGGACCAAAAGATTTAAGAAGAAAGACCAAACCTTTATGGAAATACAAGGAAAATCTGGGATCAACGATTTTATTTATTTTCCAACAAAATTAAATTATTTTGCCCATTTTAGCCGAAAGAAAGTATTTTTCTTACGTGAGATAAATAACCGATACAGGAAATGAAGAGAAAATGAAAACTTAGCTTATAAATCAAATGTTTTATATTTTTCCACTCTTAGCAGTTTTGTAGCTAAGATTATTACTTTCCCCTGTTACAAATGAGGCACGTAAGTCCAAATTTAAAAAAATAAATGAGATTTTTATACCACCAAACCCACATTTCAAAGGGCTATGAAATGAGGTATAAAGAATGTGTCAAAGTTTTTTGTGTTGTTTTTTAAAATCGATGTTTGTATCAAAAGGTAAATCAGATTCTGTTAGGGTGAAGGGGAAAAACAGGTTAAAAATTTTATTTTACTTTTTTTTGATATTTAAGTAAGAAGAAAATCCTAAAACTAGTAAAAAAGGGAAATAAATACAAAAAATATGTATAATGTACAAATTTTCTCGTTTGGACTTTTTTTTTTCTCTACAATTGCTCAAACGATTTTGCTCAAAAGCTAGTAAAGCATTTAAAGAATAAAGGTATACTTCCAAAAACGGAGCATTTTATATCTTTACGACTTGTAATAAGGCGGACGATCTCTATCTCAAGACCACCTTGATCCACCCTCCGAGTAGCTTTGAAAACTCGGTGATTCTGCTCGATTGTTCCTAAAAACTTTTTAAAAGAAGGATCTTGACATACGTGATACTTTTAAATATACTTATTTTGTAACTTTTTTAAAAAATATTTGAAAAAATTCAAGTTTTTAAGCTCGATAATGACTTTAAGATATATATACTGGAAATTCAATAACACCTGCAGTGCGGACCTCTTATACGAAAAGTCCAAAATGATCAAAATTTGGTTACGTAATACTTGAACGTTCCCTTGTGTCATAGAAGAATTTTTTATTTATATAAAATGATTATAATATCTGGTCAAAAAGAACATATAGTTCAAGACCAAAAGTGACCAAAAGGTCATATTCCTTTATAAATATTACAGTAAAGGTAAAGCATATTATTTTAAAATGCTTAAAAATAACAAGTTTTAGTTAGCAGGCCAAAAAAACTTCTTGGTCCTAGGGCCACAAAGCCCAACTTTTCGCCCGCAAAACATGAACAAAAAGTGACAGTTTTAGAATCAATCGAATAAAAACAATTTAAAAATTGGAATAGGTCAAACATTGGCAAAACTTTTTAGTCACATGCCTTAAAACGCCCGTAAAACAGTAATCGTGAAAAGAAAAATCTTTCCCTTTTTATTACTTTAGTTTAGTTTTTTAGTATACTTCTGTTCTTAGTTATTGATATTTTTTATTATTTTGTTAATTCTGTGTACTTTGCCATACGCTAAATAAATAAAACTCTAGTTTATCCGATACGTCACAAAAGACCTCTATTCAAAATAGTAATTATTATTCAATTATAAAGTTTTGAATTAATAAATATTTACTCAAAGGGAAGCAAAATTATGTAGGATAAAACGAAAGTTTGAGGTGCCCTGTTTATATTTCGCGGTATCTATGTAACTTGGATAAAGATAAATGTTTTCTTTGAAGGATTAATTATTAATTTTTTAATCAAATACACTAGTTTAGAATAAAATATATTTTTTTCACTACTAGCTTAGAACATACCATTATTTATCATGTTTTCAGACCGTGAAATCGATTTTCTCCACCTATAGCATTAAGAATTTCTTCTCTCCTAGTAGGAGTAAATTTTATAAATAACTGATTTCTGTCACTTTAGATATTTCAGTTCAGTTCAATTTTTATTAATTAAACCCAAGAAAATAGCTTTAAATAACTTTTTATTTATTACATATAATTAATTATAATTATTACCAATTAATACAATTAATAATTAGCTGAATATTATGAAAAAAAATTTAAAAAATCTAAATTTTTAGACGCCAGTTCAAAGTATTTATTTGAGCAAATGTCATTGATCAAGGCTACTTGATTTTTATGAAAATTTCAAGAAATATAATTTAATAATATATTTTATTATTTGAATAAAAACAGTTAAATAGTGCTAGTAGTGAAAAAACTAATATATAAACCACGGACTATTATAGCATTACACTCTTAAATCCCTCGCTGCTACGCAGCTCAGGATTTAATACGCTCGGCTATAAAAAATGTCTTCTCTACCTTGGTGTGTAATTACTATTTATTGCATTCAAAAGTTTATTGCACTATTGTTAATTTTTGAGCGCTCAATTTAACTCAAATTACCAATAACCTGTTAAACAGTTAACTTAACGTTAATTTCTGGTTTGTAATTCATGTGTCTATCTTGTTTACCTGCTTGTGATAAAACAAGACCGTTTGTGATTCTCTCTATGAGGTTTTTCGTCGACATGGCAAAACACAAATTTTCTTTTATATTTTGTATCTACACTAAAATTTAGAGTATTTTGGTGTGATTTATAAAGACTTTTGGTCTTGAACTAACTGTTCTTTTTGATCAGATACAGTTATTATAATCATTTCAAACAAAATAAAAATTTCTTCTATAACATAACCTCAAAATATATGTTAATTGACTGTATTCATCCACTAAAATAAATTAAAAATTCAACATTTCAATTGTAAAATCAATTTTAATATTTATAATATTTATAGAACGGTTCAGAAGTATTACTATTTTCATAACAGACACATTTTAACAGAAATTAATCACCAAGCTTTAGCTTTTTTAATTTGAAAATAAAACCGCACGCAAAAGAATCGATTCAATTGTTTTTTTAGCGATTTGATTGGATATCAATTTGTCATGCATAAATAGATAAGTAATAATACAGTAAAAAGAAATACTTTTTGCAATTTAAAATTAAGTATATTTTAATAATTTATTATAATTAGTAAGAATCGAATAAAAAATATTGTATAATACACAGGAAAAAAGTTAAATTTAAATTTCGTAGGTTTATTACCCTCGGGCCGGCCCAATCCACCGGCCCTCGGCTTCTAAAACCCTACTCAATAGAAAAACTTAACTTTTTGCCCTTGTATTACATTACATTACATGTTTGTTTAACCTCGTACTATTCTACTTAATTAAGCATCCCCTAAGTCCAGGACTTGTGTGGGCTAGTAGTAGAGGGAACCACCGGCTTATACTGACTTTCGAACCAGTTTCTAGGGAGTGTCCGTTTCACTTATCGCTATCGCCTTCGCCAAATTTCAATTATTAATTAACTGAAAATGTCAAATCGGCGCCAGTGAGAATCGAACTCACGATAGTAGACTTGCTATGCATACGCGCTAGCCACTACGCTATGCCTCCCATAATTATAAATAACTATTCTTTGACTATAAACTCTTGTAAACAAATGGTATTAGTAATTTATTATTTTAATAGGTAGGTATATTAGAATGCACTTAGGAAGTTGTGTTAACTAAATTTTGTATATCTGTCTGTCCGGAACGCTGAACAGGATTTACTTGCTTAAAATTGTGTAGAGTTCTATGCAAATATACCCAGATATGAAACGTTTGAAATGGGGTTTCGGCCTAAAATTTCCTTGTATAAAAATTATTATCATTCTGTATACAAGGCGATTCAAAAATATACTGTTTTAGGTATTTATACACCAAGGGAACAAACCAAGCTGTTTTAGCCCCGCTGCATATTTGTTTCCAGAGCGAGAGTAGCGAGCGAGGGAAACAGAAATGCAAGAAGCAAAAACAGCCTTATTCCAAAGGTATACACAATTTTTTGCACGACCACTATTTTAAGCTCAATTTTTAATTTGTTAAAATTTAATAATATGCCTTTGTTGAAAAACTATTTTGATTTCTAAGTGTGCCATAGTGTACCTTAGATATCGTCTAGCTAGAAATATTAAATTAAAAGAAATAATTGCCGATATATTTTTTATCTTGTTTTGTTAATTTGTGTTTTTGTGCTGTCTGTAGTTCACAGTCAAAAAATTATCACAAAAAAAATAATATTAAAATCTTTAATATATTAAAGGGGCTCTCCATGATTATCTATAAAATGCTAAAATAAATAAAATAATATAAATTCATTTAAAGTTAAGTATTATTTACATTTTTGTAAAAAAAATAAAAACCATTGAATCTCAACATGTATTTCATGTTGCCTACGTATAGAAGTTGTAGGGTTAGATATCAAGTTTGCCATAATTTTTTCTCCCTTGTGCGTAAAACGGCAAGTTTATTCCTCGTAATTGGAACGTTTTAGTCGATAGGTTTTTTTAAATTTGGTCTTAAAAAGATGCCAAAGCTCTAAATAATTAAATTACGAAAAAAAACTTGGGTTATATGAAAGTTGAGATAAAAATCGTTTTCAGACCCGTATATAGTATTTCTCTAACTATTTTATATACTTACCCAATGACAGTTTAATTATAATACTACTCAACTTTGGTATATAAGTATTAAAAAATGGTTACAGGTTTTTATGCCTAAGGGAACGTTCAAGTATAACGTAACGCTCCTAGGGAACGTTCAAGTATTACGTAACGCAAATTTTGATAATTTTGGACCCCACCCCCCCTGTAATGCTATTTTCCTATACCATTAACATGGACGTTGCACTCCAAAATGACCCCCACCCCCCTAGGAGCGTTACGTAATACTTGAACTTTCCCTAGGGGGGTGGGGGTCATTTTGGAGTGTTTGGGGAACGTTCAAGTATTACGTAACGCTCCTAGGAGGGTGGGGGTCATTTTGGAGTGTTACGCCCATGTTAATGGTATAGGAAAATTGCGTTACAGGGGGGGGGGGGCAGAATGATCAAAATTTGCGTTACGTAATACTTGAACGTTCCCTAAAGAGAATAATTAAGTAAATGATTTAGAGAAACACAAGACACAAGGGCTTTATCATTTACAGCACTCTATACACAATTATAATAATTAAAGAAGTCCCCCTCTGTTCTTTTGTTTTAAAGCGAGGTAGGTTTCAATTAAGCACAGGCTCACCTATACAAAGGACTTAGTGGATAGAAAGGGATGTTCCTGTTACTTGACAAAACCTAGTAGATTAGGAGATTAACCTATACAGGGTGTATTTGAAATGGCGTAGGAAATTTTAACAGGTGATTCTACATGATAAAATATGACAAAAAGTTCCTATAAACATATGTCTAAAAATGCGCCATAAGGGAGCTACGCCCCTTTGAAATTGGATAAAAAAATCGGTTTTTATTTAACAACTCAGGAACCCTTTGAGAGGTTTTGCACGTGAATTAATCCTAATAAAGACCATCTTTTTATGTAATTTTCACGTACTTATTTAAACCAGGGGTGTGCGAAACGGGGGGGCCTTATCAGTTTTTTGTTCCAAACTTTTTT
This sequence comes from Brachypterus glaber, assembly GCA_958510825.1. Lineage (NCBI taxonomy): Eukaryota > Metazoa > Arthropoda > Insecta > Coleoptera > Kateretidae > Brachypterus > Brachypterus glaber. The sequence goes on along the minus strand of OY294047.1, from coordinate 50,031,720 downwards.
CTGTGTAACTTTTTTGCAATTTTATTTTTGAAATATGATTCCTCAGGTCAAAATACATAAAAATAAAATTTTGGTTTTCAACATTTTAGTATTTAATTTTTCGTCCTCGAACCGTGGAATTTCACCTTCAAATGAATTTTTATCGAAAACGGTTAATCCTACAGTATTACAACAAGAGTACCTTTTTTATGTATTTTGACCTGAGGAATCATATTTCAAAAATAAAATTGCAAAAAAGTTACACAGAAAAAAGTTTGGGACAAAAAACTGATAAGCCCCCCCCCCCCGTTTCGCACACCCCTGGTTGAAATAAATACATGAAAATAACACATAAAAACGGGCCTTGGTAGGATTAGTTGACGTGCAAAACCTCGTTGATATATAAATGTTATAAATGTTGTGTTAGACAATGTATACCGTATGTAGATAATAAAGAATGAGTTTTGTATTTCGGTATATAATTTATTAATAGCCGAGCCGACTTTCAACTACCTATGTAGTCATTTTCAAGGCCCTTTTGTCAGGCGTACAAAATCGTCACGATCACAGTTAAAATAGCCATAAAAAATGATGAATAGGACAATATAACTTTAACAGAGACATTAAAAATATAAAATATAAAATTTTGACAAGTAGAATTTTGTGTTGGTGACAAAAGGGCCTTGAAAATGACTACATAGGTAGTTGAAAGTCGGCTCGGCTATTAATAAATTATATACCGAAATACAAAACTCATTCTTTATTATCGTTGATATATATCAAAGGGTTCCTGAGTTATTAAATAAAAACCGATTTTTTTAGCCACTTTCAAAGGGGCGTAGCTCCCTTATGACGCATTTTTAGACATATATTTATAGGAACTTTTTGTCATATTTTATCATGTAGAATACCCTGTTAAAATTTCCTACGCTATTTCAAATACACCGTGTATAATTATAATTATTAATCGATTTTGATCGATTTTCTATATTTGTTAAGCCATTTTCTTTATTTTCTACTGGAGTAAAAATTCAGGAGGCAGGTTAACAATGAAATAATGATCACAAATAACAAAAAATGTTGGGTGTAGAAGTTTTAAAGATATGAAATAATATGCTAGAAATAGTAACTTGTTGTTTTTTTATATTTATTTTGTTTACAGCAAAAATTCAAAAAAATCTGGTAACTTTTTACAGTATTTAATTGCCTGTAGTAGTAAAGTAGTTATTGAGTAACGTCGCGACGGTTGGTTTTAATATTTACCATATATTTTCAATATAAATTAAAAAATCGTAATATTTTGACTTGCATCTTGTCCATTCGATTTTAATTAGATTAAAAATATATAAAAATCGATAAAAATATATTTTTAAAAAAATATCAAAATGGTAAAAATAGTGGTATTTTTACAGTCACAATCTTGGAATTAACACAAGTCCTTTAAGAACTTAACGTGGACAGAATTTGGGATATGTGAGTATTAGTTATTTTTTTTTCCTGAAACCTAGAGAAAATTCAAAATAGGCAAAAAAAATATGTCTGTCTGTAGGTTGCTCTATTGGTCTGTCTGTCTGTGGTCTGTCTGTGATCTATCTGTTTGTCTGTCTGAATTCACGATAACTTAAGAACGCTTTGATCTAGCCACTTAAAAATATTCTCGCTTATTCGAGACGCTTTTTTTTATTTTGCGCATATTAAAGGTATTAAAGATTGTATAAATTTTTGTAGCACATTGTTATTTTTGCGTTGGTACCTAGGTAAATCTGAGAGAATTGTTTAAAGTGGGAAAACAGCAGCAATCTGGTTTTCAGAGACAATTACACCTACAAGTGTGGCCCAAGACATCTCTAATTGGCCGGCAGCGCCTTCATTAGACCGGCACTAATAAACGTGCTTCTTTTGTCACTTGTTTCGGGGTTTTTGCCAAGACAAGACCAGGGGCAGGACAAAATAATTTTCTTGGAAAACTCATCAAGTTGATACTTGATTCTTAAAATATCGCCGAGCCTTAAAAATTCGGGGAGTGGGAGCCAAGACAACAAACTCTGGCAACTGACGGATACATTTTTAACTGGGCAAAAAATATGTAGGGGAATTCTTAAAAAATAGTGAACACAGGGAAAATTTACCGACTGCCAAAATGTTTTTCTCCGTCTGATTAATTTGACTGACTGACTACAAAAAAAAAACTGGCTGACTGACTAAAAAAAATCTCATCATAATAATGGCTAAAAAAACTGTCCAAAATTCTGCGAACTATTGGGCTAAAAGTTCCAGCTAAAAATGCCGACTGGACAACGTTAATTTTACAAACCTAAATTATTCTTTTTAGGTAAATTGAAAGTAAGTTAAAAATCTATTCATAGTTTCCAAGAAATACAGAGTTAAATTATAAGGTGGGTAATATTTGGTTATTTTGAAGTTCTAACCTTGCCAATTAAATATATTACAGATACTGTAATAGAAAGACCCAGGAAATTGACAGAAAGCTCAAATTCCGGAAAGACATGAAATCATGAAAAACCGATAACCTGTAAAATTCCAGAAAGAATTACAGGTTGCCTACCCTCAAAGAGCATTTTTATTTTTTATTATAATTTAAATAATTTATATTTAAATTACCTAATTTTGGTTTCTTTATAAGACCCAACTTAAAATACGTGTTAAATATACTTTTTCCATCTTCTTCTTGTACTGAACATAAATTATAAGCAAAACATTTTCACTTTCAAAAAATTTTGCCCACGCCTATGGATTTAACTTCTATGTCTTACCTCAATTATTACTCTTCCGTCAACTAAGACCAATGTGGTTTCCACAAATGGATAATGACGTCAATCTTTCACAACGTCCCTCTTTTACACCTAAAAGTGGATTTATTTAAGCACAAAAACTAATTCTGTTGTTTGCATGGTTCTTCTTTTAGAATTTTGAATTTTATTATTTCATATAAGGAGCTGAGCATGTTTTTAATAAAAAAAAAATGGAAAAAAATTAAAAAACAATGTTTTTGAAAAAAATCGTTGTCACAAATTTTCAGGATAGGCAGACCGACCGACATACTAAATAAGTTTTCTTACTGCATAGTGTTCCACATATGGAACACATCGCTTTTTGCAAAAAATATATATAAAAATTAAAGTTTGATTTTTAAAATTATTTTCCCGATATAACAACGTAAAAACAAAAAAATCATGCGGGAAGGGGGTACGAAGTATAAAAAAGCAAAAATAAAATGTTTTTTTTTTACCAAAAATCAGAATAACCCCTTAATGATATGTATTTTCACGACCGTGACATTAAGTAGGGTGTTCCGTATATAAATTTGCCTATATATAACAAAAAACGTCGATATTTTGTATATTTATGCATATCAATCAATCACGTATTGTATGATATCTGTAGTATCTTTTTATATTTTCCTTTTATTATAATAGACACAAAAGAAACATTTTCAATAAGTTTTTATTCAAAATAGGAAAGCTCTTATACGAAAAAGTATTATTGTCAGTGGGTAAAATAACTGATAATTATAGAAACTTGTCATTAGGGTTTGAGGATGTTAATATAAACAATGATAATTGGACAGAGTTGTATTTTCAAAGGTTACAATGCAAACTTTGCATTGACTGAACTGGACAATTAAAAATATGTTTTGATTTTTAACTGTGCTTGTAACAGGTTTGAAATAATATAATGATCAGTAGTCGGCGTAAACTCAGTTATGACTCATCAACGTTGAAAATGAACACAGAAACATAGGCTTAAGCAATAATTTTGCCGAATTATGAGGGAAATTTTTATAAAGGCCTAGGTGCTGTTCTTGATGTAACAATGTTGCCTTGTTTTTCGTAGCGGCTTGTTGCAAATTTTTGATTTCTCGTGCCGTATCTCCAACAAAAATTTTTCCTTTTTTGAGGTTAAGCCACAATTTATTAACTTCAATTCGCACAGTTTGTTTTGATTTCCCGGGATGCGCTTTAGGATAAGCTTTATAGAGCTTATTGTACAAAAAACCAAAATTCGACATGACTGCTTTTTGATTCGATTCTCACCGGCGACGATTTGCCTTTTTCAGTTAATTAATAATTGAAATTTGGCGAAGGCGTAAGTGAAGCGGACACTAAATTGGTTCGAAAGTCAATTAAAGCCGGTGGTTCCCTCTACTACTAGCCCACACAAGTCCTGGACTTTGAGGATGCTTAATTAAGTAGAATACTTGGCCAAGGCCCCCCCCCCCTCCCCCCGTGTCGCACTTCGCCACACTTCGTTAAATTTTTTTGTACTCAACTTTGGATTGATGTTGACATAATTGACATAAACCTTTATTTCCTTGATAAAATTTTCACTCTTAAAAACTGAAAAATTATTCACACTCTAAAAAGTTCAATATGTATTTAAAGTTTACCAGTGAAAGTTTTTGAAACATCTTAAACTTACTTCGGGATAAGTTTCGCCCCTTTTGTGGTATATTTAATACTCATTATTTGCTTTGACAGAATAAACAAGCCGTGAAGATATGTAATGCTACGCATTCCATTATATATTATTCACAGTAAATGGTATATTGCATTTTCCCAAATATTAAAAAAATATATTAAAAAAAAATAAAAAAAATGATATTTTTTTTGAAAAACGAAACAAAAAAAATTAAAAAAAAAATGTTTTCAAAAAAAAAACAAAAAATTTCAATTTTTTTAAATTTTCTTTTTGCAAAAAACAAAAAAAAAATAATTTATTTTTTTTAAATAGATTTTTATTTTAAAAAAAAGTTTAACCCCATAACTTTTTGTTTTTGGGGGGATTACTTTAAAAACAATAGAGATCTGCCCCTCATAGAGCTTGATTTTTCCTGAAAATTTCGAGTCGATCGGATATTATTGTGTCTACAAAATCGTGACATAGGACAGACGGACGGACGGACGGACGGACGGACGGACGGACGGACGGACGGACGGACGGACGGACCGATATTTTCAAAGATTCTTATTTTTTCATGAAACATATTTGTATCCAAGAATTTTTTATCTAGGACGTTTTTTTAACGATTTTGGGAAATTCGAAACTACAGTATATTATTCTAGCGCATGCGCTGTTATTTTATTCATACATAACGGATCTACCAAAAAGTTTGGGAAAAATTAAGTTCTGTTAAAAAACCTAGCCAAATGTAAAGTTTAGCAAGTAGATTAGGTCTTATTTTCTTCTTCCCTTGGTGTCAAAAACTAAAACTTTCGATTTTCTCATTTCCTTGAAACAGCTGCTCTTGTATATAGGTCGGAACAAGCTACTAAATTATGAAAAGAGGAGAATCTAAGTTATATTTGTCTGTTTACATTTATTGTTTACATGCTGCAATGACCCATATTTCCTTACGGGCTGCATAAAGGCCGGAAAGTTTTAGTAAGTTACGGTACAAAAGAGTGAGTTTAACTTAATTAATAAAACGTACATCATAAAAACAAAAAACAAGAAAAAGAAAAAGAGAGGTAGTAGTAGTAAATTTTTGGGTTGGCCAAAGCCGGACAACTAGGCCATTTCTGGCCCTTTTTGTCACCCCAGGCAATCCCAGCCATTTACTAATTTGAGTCCTCCTTGAACCTGCCCGTCCTTTCAATAAAGGTCAGGATATTGGCCCAGGGGAGATCTTTTAGTTCCTCTTGGTTGAGTCTTTGAGTTTTAATGACTTGCAACCTGACGCTGTCGAATCTGACACACTCGGCTAAGTAATGATAGGATGTTTTATCCTCTCCGCACTCTTGGCATAGCGACTCTCTAGAATCCGCATTGTTGCCAGGTGCTTTCTTAGCTTGCAGTGGCCCGTGAGGACCCCTACAAGTTGTCTGAGTGCAGTTCTTCCTTTTTCCGGCAGCCAGTCAGTTTAAAAAAAAGAGAAAAAAGAATAAAAAGAAGAAGAAAAATAAGAAATTGAAGAAGAAGAAGAACAACAACAAAAAGAAGAATAAGGAGAATAGTAATAAGAAGAGTTTAAGCGAGAGGCGCGTCTTCTTAGTTTTAACAAATAATATTAAAACGCAATAGTTTGAAGTTTCTGTATTTTAGTAGTTTTATAATTTCTTGATGTCTGGATTATTACCCTGTTGTAAATTTTTTTTTTGCTTAAACAGCCTTTACTTCAGTAAAGAAGTAATTCTTTAAAAAACATAAAACCGGGCACTTATAATGAGGTATCGGATAATTTCTGAAAATAATGCTATTTTTTTGCTGTTTACTTTGATCAATCAGATCTACAACATTTTATAGTAGTTATTTAGATTGATGATTTTAGAAGAAGAAAAAGACGAAAAAAAAGAGGGGGAAAAAATAAAAAGAAGAAAAAGATGATGACGAAGATAAGAAAAAGGAAAAGAAGGCAAATTGCAAATAAGCAGCAATGGGTTTAGTTCGTATAGTCTAAGTCAACCTTCGCAACGAACTTTATATTTTAAATATTATGTTTTATCTTCATTTTTGCATTTAATCATATTTTCCCGGACTGTTTCCATTCAAAGCTTACAAGTAAATAATAAAACGAGGTCGCACATCTTTGCAAAATAATCCGGTAGAAAATAGAGTTTAAATAATACAAGCACGATTGTTTTTGTCGTTATGTATTGTTTGTTAATCTTCAAACGCTATTTTGTAACTATACAAAAGTTATTTTTGGAATAAAGGATATTATAAAAGGTTAGAGGCGAGGCTGGAAACAATCTACACAATTCAGGTTCAAGGTTAATCTAAAGTTTCTTATGTACTTTTGAACTGGTGCTAAAGAACGAGCTTTATTGAGATATAACAGAGACACCATATTAACTATTTTTTTCAAACAAAGTAAAGTCTCGAAAGATAAGCTCTTGATTAAAAACTCCCGTTGAATTACATTTTTGAATAAAATATACTTTTTCTACGACTGCTTTAGAATGTAAGCAAATACACACACTTTTCAAACAAAGAATGAATCCATTCTAGCTCTAGATACGGTATGAATATTCCGTATCAAGTGTTAGAATGAGCACATGTAGTGCTATCTCTTGTTTATAAAAGTAAAGAAAACTGTAGCAAAATTAGCAAAAATATATATATTTTACCATGAAATATTGAATAATTTAATGCAATTTAAAGTTTTTGGTTAAAATTATATAAAGTTTATTAGTTTTTCTTAATATTTGACCAGTTTTTTATGAATTTAGTTCAAAAAATTAAAACTGCTCTATTGTTAAATATTTAAACCTGATATCTGTCACAACAATCTGACATAACATTCAATTTTTGCATTATAATTTATAAATATGGGCTAAAATTAAATAAAAATCATTTTTAAGTACTGATTTGATAAAATTATTAAATAACATTAATTACTTTATTTAAAAATATGTGTTTTGTTGCATTTACAATGTCGAGTCACAAAAAAACATTATTTTTAATCTTGTCCGCAGTTCAAAGCCATACAGTGTTTCATATTTGCAGTCGAAGAAAAAGTATAGTCTACAATACATATGGAATAGTCATTCCGCGCTCGCGGGACCGTCATACTCGCCTGCCGGCTCGTATGACAAACGCTCGCGCGAAATATTGTCTATTCCATACTAGTTATAGAATATACTGTTTTAGGTAATTTTGTTGAGTAGAAAAATAAGCTTAGTTGTAATACGTTGTGCATCCAAACCCTCCAATAAATCCCAAGTTCATTCAACAGTTTTTGCGATTTGGCATCGTTGTATCTAGAAAAAGTTACATAACCTTGTACAGTGTCATCTAACATGGGAGATTTAGCTCAGCGGTCAATGGCATCGATATAGCCTGACACTGATCTAATGATCGTGAGTTCAAACCTCACTGGCGCCGATTGCCTTTTTCAGTTAATTAATAATTGAAATTTGGCGAAGGCGTACTCCCTAGATATATTGGTTCGAAAGTCAATTAAAGCCGGTGGTTCCCTCTACTACTAGCCCACACAAGTCCTGGACTTAGGGGATGCTTAATTAAGTAGAATAGTACGAGGTTAAAAACAAACAAACAAAACTTTGAGTACATAAGCCAATATCTCAGTAGCGGCTAAAGCTATTTCAAAAGTAACACAGTCCTGCAAGGTCCTGCTTCATGTATTCCAACTTATGATATGATTTTGGATAGTTCGACTATGCTGATTTCGATGCTGTACTTAGTTTTTTTTTTCTATTACGTCAGGATTTTGAGCAATTAAAAAAACAAATGTTTTTAATGAATAAAAAAAATATTTTTTTGCAATAGTATTTATCCCTCTATAATGATTTATTACGCAACCCGTTACAATTAATTAATATTATATATAAATATCCCTTTCTGGCACAGCGAAATCTATAAATATGTATTTTTTAACAAACCAAAAACAAATTCTTATTTAATCTATAATTTATATCTAGTAGTAGTAGTAAATTTTTGGGTTGGCCAAAGCCGGACAACTAGACCATTTCTGGCCCTTTTTGTCACCCCAGGCAATCCCAGCCATTTACTAATTTGAGTCCTTGAACCTGCCCGTCCTTTCAATAAAGGTCAGGATATTGGCCCAGGGGAGATCTCTTAGTTCCTCTTGGTTGAGTCTTTGAGTTCCAAAGATTTGCAACCTGATCCTGTCGTATCTGACACACTCGGCTAAGTAATGAGAGGATGTTTCATCCTCTTCGCACTCTGGGCATAGTGGACTCTCTAGAATCCGCATTGTTGCCAGGTGCTTCCTTAGCCTGCAGTGGCCCGTGAGGACCCCTACAAGTTGTCTGAGTGCAGTTCTTCCTTTTTCCAGCAACCAGTCGGTCTTTGATTTGCTTGGGCCGGCCAGGAAGTCCCTAGCTTGCCGGCAACCGTCAACCGCTCTCCATTGCTCCTTTAGCTTGGTATAAGCCCACTCATCGAGAGCGGTCTTTACCTGCTTCCTTGTAACACCCAATATAGGTTCCGGCCCCGTGCATGCCATCCCTGATCCGAGTCTTGCAAGTTCATCTGCCTTCTCGTTTCCGGGACCCATACCAGTTGAACGTTTTTGGTCCTTGCTAGCTCTTCCAAGGCTTCTGCACACTCCCTGACTAGGAGTGACCTAGTGCTGGGATTGCACAATGCCTTTAGAGCGGCTTGACTGTCCGAGCAGATGTATATATCGTGCCCCCGGTGCTGCCTTATTTCCCTGCAATTTGCCGCTTCCTGTAGACCATAGACCTCAGCTTGGAAGACAGTGGAAAAGCGTCCAAGTGGAAAACTCTTTTGCAAGTCCAGGTCCTCCACGAAAAGTCCTGCCCCAGAGCTTTGGATGCCTTCCATACGCGAGCCGTCTGTATAGCACACCAAAGCGTTTGGCACAAATTGTATTTCTTTCTTTTCCCATTCTTCCTTTGTCGGAATCCTGAGAGAGAAACTTCTATCGAACTTTAATCGGTCCTCTGCTTCAATCACTCTGATACTACTAATTGGGATAATTTATATCTAATATATAATGTTTTTTTGCGTATAACTTATGAAATGGGAAATTTTTTTTGGTAAGTTAAAAGAAATAGGTGGTGCGATGTGAGAAAAAGTATACCTGTTCATAAATTATAATAAAGCTTATGTAATAAACCATTGTAAAGGGCTTAAACTTCTCTTTTCTACCATGTAATCAAAAATATTTATATATTTTTCTTTTACTATTTTTTCATTTTAGCAAAATTCAGACGTGATGCAAAACAAAATAAAGTCAGATTCGAAATCAGCATGCTCATATTATCCAAATTCATATATTTTCATCCATGAAGCAGAAAAAAAGTTAAATTTGCAGGGCTTTGTAATTGACTTGTTGGACCAGTTAATCTATTTTATTATATTATTTCGTGTCGGCAACCTTGGTATAACTAGTGTTTCCGCCTAAGGCCTATCATCTCGCTATCGTCTCGTTATCGTTAAACAGAACGATAGCTAGAGGTGGAAAAATATCGTATCATTGTAACGATAACGAGAGACCTCTCGTCCGTAACGAGACCGAAGCGAGAGCGATAACTATCGTACAGTTAAAGACAGTCGAATGTTGAAGCCACCTAAAATCAGATAAAAATATTTGACACAAACGTCATTATTTAATTTTGAAATTTAATGATTTTTAAAATGCAAATATATTCTTTAATAGGCATTATGGAGCATACATTAGCCCATTATAAAAGGCTTTTATCTTTTAAAATAGTATCGCAGGCAGAAACTGCTTCAAAATTATCCTATTTTTATAGCAGATATAAAAATATGAACTCCTGGCAGTTTGCACTAAGTACCTAATTAGCCTTATAGTAAGTACGGTAGTATCTGACCAATACGAGGGGTAATTTAAAAGAAAGCAAAAAGGCCAGAGCTGCTGTTAGTAGTATTTGAGTGCTAAAAATCAATTTTAATAGTCTTTATATATTTTGCTTTCCCATTTTTACTTTCTCATAAAGAAAGTATTGTGGTAGAAAAAAAAGGAAACATTTTTTTACCTAAATCATCTTATTTTTTCCTAAAACTCCGAGAGGTAGTCAGATACTACCGTACTTACTATAAAGTTAATTAGGTACTTAGTGCAACTGCTAGGAGTTCATATTTTTATATCTGCTATAAAAATAGGAAAGAAGCAGTTTCTGCCTGCGATACGATTTATAAAGATAAAAGCTTTTTATAATGGTCACATTTATGCAGCAAAATATCACTTTACGAAGATATATGCATTTTAGTAATTTTTGAAATATTTTTTTTAAATGTGACATTTGAGTCAAATTCATTTAACTAATATTAGATGGCTGAAAAGTATCGTTATCGCGAGAGGTAGGCGAGAGGTATGCGATAACGAGAGGCCTCTCGTTATCGTTTGTGCGAGACAATAATTTTTTAACTATCGCATCCTAGTTGCGATACGAGAGGTATTTATTGGCGATAACTATCGCTTTAGGCGGCAACCCTGGTACAACAGACCTATATCTTTGACATCGAAATCAAATTTAATGGCATCTATAAATAAATTGTGACTTTTTATGATCTGTAAAATGCATGAGAAATGTGCAATTATATTTAACTAGATAAATCCATCGAGTTAATTAAGTTTGACTTTATATAGTGTACAATGTACAGTTTATTTTAGTATGTCCATTAAATCATAAAATAAACAGATTTTTATCTTTTATAAAATTATATCTACAGGCTAAAAGTCCAAAAGTCACCCCCCCCCCTTTTAACTTTTGAACGAGTTATCGACTTCAAATTTAGAACTCTTAAAGACAACTTAAGCTATCTTTTAGAATATTTTTGATATTTTCAGCTCTTAAAATGTGGGCAGGGGGGCATGGGGGGACATTTTTTTAAATGAAAAGGGGGGTCGTGTAATACATTATTTTAAAGCTTATAAAATTCTCTATTTAAACTAACATTTTAAAATGTTTAAAAAATGTTTTTTAAGATTTTGATTTTTCAATTTTTTGAGCTAAAACATTCGATTTTTTAAGTTTTTTTTATAAATTTTTATTTATGTCAACTAAAATTAGTTTAAAAGTATAATTAACATTTTTTTATGATGAAATTAGGCATTTTTAAAAAATTATTTGTTTTTTTTTAGAGGAATTTTGAAATTAATACCCATTTTCAACCCCATTTTAAACCCAAAAAAAAATATTTTTTTAAATTTAAAAATATGGAGTTAAATGGAGAATTTTATAAGCTTTAAAATGATGTATTACACGACCCCCCTTTCCGTTTAAAAAAATGTTCCCCAATGCCCCCCTGCCCACATTTTAAGAACTGAAAATATTAAATATATGCTTAAAGATAGTTTTAGTTGCTTTATTTAAAAGTTCCAAATTTGAAGTCGATATCTCAACTGGTTCAAAAGTTAAGAGGGGGGGGGTGACTTTTGGACCGCTCTGTATAATAAAACTGTATATACAGGGTTATTCACGGAAGTGGCCTATTAAACGTTTATGGAGAACCAATAACTTTGAAAGTCTGCTAATTTGCACTTTGAGGTTTTTAAATATGGGCAATCGATTAAAAATGTTTTCATGCTTGTGCCACTTCCGGTTGTACCGGAAGTGGCACTCAACTTTAATTTTTTAAATGGAACACCCCATATATTTTTTAATTTTTAAAATTTTCATAAAATTTGCTTTATTTTAATGTAGAACACGTTATGTCTATCTCCAGTAGTTTTTGAGTTATTCAATTTTTTAGCGAAATATAAGCGAATTCAAGCACCCCTAAAAACAATAATTTCTCCTTGATTTTTTAAATTGAAGAAAAGTTGTTTTGTATTTTGCTTAATGATGGTTAAGCGAATCATTCTAAGCTAAAATGGAATCCAAAATTTATACAGGGTGTCTGAAAAAGCAGGTCAAACTTAACAAAATTAAAATAACCATAACTCTTTTTTTTTTAAATGGCACCCTACATTTTTTTTATTTGTTTAAATAGAGAATTCAATTTTCTTTAAAATAAGTATAGGATACCCTATACCTAACTTTAACCGTTTTCGAGCTATTTGCAAATTAATGTGAAAATATTAAAAGAATTGTGTATGCTACTCCACCTACTACTAAAGATGACTTAAAGAACCGAGTTCGAGCAGCATTTCAGCAAATTAATCCTGATGAAATTCGTAGAGCTACAGAAAATTTTATAAATGCCAGATTAGCGGCTTGTTTAAGACAAAATGGTGGCCACTTTGAACACTTAATAAATTAATTTATTTTATGTTAGAAACTTTCAGTTTTGTTTGTTTAAATAAACTTAATTTTAATAATAAACAACAGTTAAAAATTAGTCTTTATCAATCATTTATTATTTATAAAAAAATGCATATTTTAATAATTTGATTAAAGTCCACTTTTTTTAGGAATAAGTCTTTTTCTTTAACTTGAGTACTTGAACATTAAACATTTAACCACTCACACTAAATTTTTTACCAGTTATTTATTTTATTATACCATAATTTTAAAACAAAAGTTATTTTCTTGTATGAGAATAATTCCTTGAACTAAATTTATCTAATAGTTGGTGTAACTCGGTAGCATAACAACCACCATGGTGGTACCAACGATAAAACAGCATTCGAAATTTATATTTTAGCTAACTTTAATAGGGACTTTAGTTTTAAGGTAAATATAATGATCTTTGAGGTAAATAAATAAAAATCGATTAATTTTTCTGGCCTATTTTATAAAATATAACAAATTTTAACAGAAATACGGCTTTTTCACAATAATTTGCAAATAGCTCAAAAACGGTTAAAGTTAGGTATAGGGTATCCTATACTTATTTTAAAGCAAATTTAATTCTCTATTTAACCAAATAAAAAAAAATGTAGGGTGCCATTTAAAAAAAATGAGTTATGGCTATATTAAATTTGTTAGATTTGACCTGCTTTTTCAGACACCCTGTATAATTTTTGGGTTCCATTTTAGCATAGGATAATTCGTTTAAGCATCATTGAGCAAAACACAAAACATCTTTTCTCCAATTGAAAAAATCAAGGAGAAATTATTGTTTTTAGGGGTGCTTGAATTTACTTATTTTTCGCTAAAAACTTGAATAACTCAAAAACTACTGAAGATAGACATGAAGTATTATACATCAAAATAAATCAAATTTAATGCAAATTTTAAAAATTAAAAAATATATGAGGTGTTCCATTTAAAAACTCAAAGTTGAGTGCCACTTCCGGTACAACCGGAAGTGGCACAAGCATGAAAATATTTTTAATCGATAGGCCATATTCAAAAACCTAAAAGTGCAAATTAGCAGACTTTTAAAGTTATTGGTTCTCCATAAACGTTTAATAGGCCACTTCCGTGAATAACCCTGTATTTGTTGTTATTTTAGTATAATAGTTTTTAAATCTAGTGAATTAATATTTTTGATTTAACTTTAGTAGTCCACTTATTTATTCGTGGATGTCTCCGTCTGTCCGCGTTTGAATTAAAATGTTTTTATAGTACTAAAAAAACCCGCAATGTTCAATTCAAAGATAACGAAAAACCGTATACAGCTAGCTTCTGTCTTATTTATTGTCGTTTTAAAATCTATGTTTCCGTTCACTAAAATTACTTATTATTAGTTATTTAAAAACTTTACATGTCAATTATACATCGGGTTATTCGTGTACCGTGCGTGTAACTTGTGGTTAGAGAAATTACACAAGCAAGAAGAATCGACTAGGCGAAGATCACCACACGCTGGCTCCAAAGTAAGTAATTTTTCTACCATACCGTCTCGATTATCTATTATTTTCAACCCTTAAAATACAGTCCATACTTCATAGTCTTTCGTGTTCATATTCGTCCGAGCGCTCAAAATTGCGAGCGCTCAAACAATATTTATTACATACTTAATGAAATACAATATAAGTATTACATTGTTGGAGTTTCTATTTTCATAACAATTGTTATGACAGTGTCGTAGTCCATGTTGTTTTTGTCGTTTTTTTATGTTTATTTCTAGTATAATCAAACATATAAATATGTTGGTGTTTTATTTCCATAATATTATGGTTTCAATAAAAAAAATAAACGAAATTATTAAATAATTATATATAAATTTGATTGTATTACATACGAAATGGAATACAATATAAGAAATCGAATTATAATTAGGGGTTTATTATTTCCGTAACAAATATTTTTATTTTAATATTATACACTGTCTACGAATTCAAGTTGTTTTATTAATTCAACACAGTGTACTGTCAAAAATCCCAAATTTAAATATTTTTATAATAATATTTTCTTTAAATTGAAAGTTTTTGCCCGATTTGTAAAATTTAGCATTTTGATTTTTGGGGAATAGGGCTTTGGATCTGACTAAAGTTGTTATCTAATTTTGCTGTGACGTTTCGGAGATGGATTTTCGTTGTTTTCTCTGTTCGAAAACGATCAAAATTCATCGTCGAAACGTCACAGCAAAATTAGATAACAATTTTAGTCAGATCCAAAGCCCTATTCCCCAAAAATCAAAAAGCTAATAATATTTCCTACAGGATACTTCTTGAAATTTATTTAGGGTTATTTGTGATGAACACTCAAAAATGAAGCAAATAAAAACTTTATTGCATTACATAATCATGCCAACGTTTCACCTAATATTTAGGCTTCTTCAGACATAAAAATTATAAAACTTTTTGAACATAACTTGGACATTATAAACTGATTTCTTAAATTTTTAAAAAAGTATGTATCTATAAATTTGAACAAAGTAAAGTAATATATCAAAATATAATTATTTTAAACACTGGAACAACACTTTATCCAAATTTATAGATATATTTTTTTAAAAATTTCAGTAATTAATTGTTCTACAGTGAGTATTCTCCTGTTGAAAAATGTCCAGTGTATTTTGTTTGTTGATGTAATGTTTTTGTTTAATTTGTTTTTTTTAATGCATATTTAATAATTTAGGTAAGTATTTAATGTCTGTTTAGCCCTGAAGAAGCCTAAATATTAGGTGAAACGTTGGCATGATTAATAATAATAATAATAATATAATAATAATAATTTTTATTACAGCACAATGGCCATATACTACAAAATAATAAAATGATTAAAAATAAAATAAAGCAAAACAAAATAATTATAATTTATAAATAAATAAAATGATTAGGTCACTTGTAAGAAACAAAGGCGTCGCCAAGTGGCGATTTGTGCAGAAACCCAAAAGCAGTCCGAAGATACAAACGCTTTTAGGAAAACATTAGGACTGGAGAGTAGCCGCTTCACAAAAGAGGCGAGCAACTTGCGTCTCAGAGCATCCAGGGTATCTATTCGGGCAGAGGCAAACATTTCCGAGGCACTACTATAGCGCGGTAGTCTATGGATAATGCGATATGCATCATTATAGCATACGCGAAGAGTTCGCCACGAGGCCACCGTATGATCAAGCCAAATTTCACCACAGTATGCGTTAGAACAAAATGTCCTGAAAAGAGAGTTCTTAACCTCGGCAGAATTTTCTAGCTAACATGTTTGCGCGGGCACAAAGGTTTTTCTTGTGACGCTGAATGTCAGAGTTGTCACTTAGCATATCATTGATAACGTGACCTAGGTATTTGATTTTGAACACGCGTTCAACAACAGAGTTATTTAAATAAACAGGAGGAACACAGAGGTCTCTATAATTTGTGGACTTGAACACTAAAACTTTACTCTTATTACTATTGTATTTAAGAGAACGTGATTTGGCAAAGTCTTCACATATTTTTATAAGCATACGTAGACCTTGAAGTGAGGGGCAAAGAAGGACCATATCATCGGCGTAGCTGATGCAGTTGACTTTTAGGCCACCAAGAAAGCATCCAGCAGGGGCTTTAGCCAGGAGAGTATGAAGGTCGTCAATGTAGGCATTGAAGGCATCAGGAGCAATTAAACTTCCTTGTCGTACACCGTTGCGTAGACTGAAGTCAGATGAAGTGGCAGATCCCCAGCGAACAGATGCCGTGGCTTTGGAGTTCCAACTTTGTAAGAAGCGGCAAACATAGCTAGGTACTTTCCGACTTATTAAGGCTCTGATTAACTTCACATGATGAACCCTATCAAAGGCCTTACTTAAATCCAGGAATATTGCATACACAGGAGTTTTCTTCTTAAGGTGGTAGCTAACTGTTTCTTTCAATAAAAAAATTGCATCTACAGCTCCCATAGATCTTTTAAAACCGAACTGGTTGTCACTGGTTTGGAAAAAGGGCCTACATCTATATATATATAATGCAATAAAGTTTTTATTTGCTTCATTTCCGAGTGTAATTATATATTAGCAATTCCTATTTTTTTGGTATTAATTCAAAATATAAATAATTTAGGTAATTAAATTGTATTAACTTTTAAAATGAATCGGGTAATTTACTGCTCAGTGGAGTGCACATTTCTAACCTAAAATATAAGTATTTAACCTTTTAATAAAATACGGCAAGGAATTATGTTTGATCCTATTATATATAAAATTTAATTAACCAAATTTTATTAGAACTCATAACATAGACATTCAAACAAAACTGCAGTTAATTTTTAACTGGTAGTTTTATATAGTTATGTTTTAAAAACTAAAAGAAGAAAATTTATATTTGTTATTACTAAACTGAACCGCACTATAAAAATTTGGATAATTTTCTTTGTTAATTAATGTCACAAATAATCATGCTGTGATCAATCAGCCAGACGACAACTTGGTTTGCATAAGTTAATACTTTGGGGAATGATCGACCAATTAATGTCTAAAATAATTTATAGGATTTTGGAAAGTGTTTTGACGTACCTAATAAAATTCTTTTTCCACAAATAGCTTTAGAACATACCACTATTTATCATGTTTTCAGTCTGTGAAATCAATTTTCTTCACCTATGGCAATAATAATTTTTTCTCCCCTAGTAGGAGTAAATTTTATAAACAATTGATTTCTGTCACTTGATTTTTCTTGAACTGAAAATGCATATAATTGCTTATAACTTTTAATGGACAAAATACAACAATATTTTGCCATTGGATAAAAAATGAGCATGGCAAATATTATAAATGAATTAATTATAATAAAATATAACATATTTTTCAGTAAATAAACAACTTACCGATGTTTTCACACATTTTAAAAATATCAAAATGTCACCAACTAGAACTGTCAACTCTCAGTGAATAAATCAATTTATTCATTTGTTTTCAGAAATGGCGATTTCAAAGGCTAATTGTTTTTGCGCAGTTAATTAGGATCCAGCAAACATTTTAGTTTATTATTGATATAAAATGTTAAATAATAAGAATAAATGCGCTACACGGAAAGAAATTAGTGGGCTCTGCGCTATACATTATAAGATATTTGGTAACAGTGGCAAATTATAGTGATTTAAGCTATAGATTATAAGGGACACAATAACTAATAATGTTAAAAATAAATTGTACGATTATATATATTACAGACACGATTATATTTATTACAGGCACTATTATAAATTTACAGAAATTTTATTATATTATAAAAATTATTAGCACGGACAATAATTAAATCTATTTAAGCTATAAATGCCATACTATTTGTTATATTTTATTATTCACTAAACAATTAAAGTATTTCATATAAATTTTTACACTGACTGCCATAATTGTAAGAGAAAGCCTTGTATTTATATAATAAGCGATTATAATTTGCTTGCTATGTGTGTTATAGCGCTCCTAGCTATAATTTTTTTTTTCCGTGTAGTTGTGAAAAACATAATATATAAACCACGGTAGAGAATACTATTATAGCACGCACTCTTAAATCCTTTGATGCTGCTCGGGATGTAACACGCTCGGCTATTACCAATGTCTTATTTATTATTATTATTATTATTATTATTATTATTATTATTATTATTATTATTATTATTATTATTATTATTATTATTACTATTAATTAATTATCTTAAAAGTAACTTTGAATAAAAATAGAAGGAAAAGCAACTGTGGGTCGAATTGAGAAATATATTTCATTAGATTTAAGTATACAAATGTTAACGTAAAAACATATTCGTGGTTCAGTTTAAATCCAGGTTTTCTTCAGAATTTCTGTACAGAAAACGGGAGCACTAAATGAATGCTGGAAAACTAATATTGTTTATGCTGGGTTTAGTTTATGTAGCTATTTAATTAAAGGTACTTATATATTAAATTATATTTATATCCTTTTTATTTGTTTCAGGTGGGTAACATATTTAGTTTCTCCGTAAGTATATTTTTATTAATAAAAATTATTTTAGATAGTAGATGGTTGGATTAGGGTTATTTATATTAAAAAACGTTTTTTTACTAAAACTGAAGACGTTTCGTTGGCTTTATTCCAACTTCTTCAAAAGGCACAAGTAAGTTACGTTTTCTTCGTTAAAATATAAGAATTAAGGATTGAAATAATAAATATATAATACATAATGGGTATTCGAAATACAAGAAAATAAACAAACATGTAGATAAGAAATTTCAAGTCGTGTACCAGTGCTATACAAACGTATACGTTTTTTAATATAAATAACCTTAATCCAACCATCTACTATCTAATATTATTGTTGGGTTACCAAACCAAGCTTAAAAAAAAATTATTTGGTTATCTAAAATATATTAAAAATTGTTAAATAAAAACATAGCTTCAAATAAATTGACTTCCAAGTGGTCTGAACAAGAATTTAAAAATAGCATAAAATCGTGTAGTGATTTTTTTTAGTCATTTCGGTGCCATAACAAATGAGGCTTTTAAGGCAACGTTAACAATATTTACCATTTCGATTAGGCAATTTTCTGGTTCGCTTAATGCTCATTGCTCCGTCCCCAACATGTTCTAATAACTAATTAGTGTTCATTTAATATTCTCTACAATTATCTCTTTTATTCTCTACAATTATCACTTTATTAATAAAGTTGTGTGTTAGGTTTTTGGGGTATCCCCCCGTATTCAATTAAAAAATTCATTTTCTCTAAATTGTGACGTTTCGATAGGGCCTTTCTATCGTTTTCGAACCTTAAATTCTACAAATAATAAACTGAACTGCTTAAATTCTTTTGATTTATTAGGCTGCCATTGGGGTGTTTCAAAAAACAAGATTTTTTGAAAATTTCAAGTCCCAAACCAAACCAAAAACACGAAAAGCAAGGCTACCCTGAGAGCGCGTTACCGTAGTAAAGGCAGACTAACATCTCTACTCTAAATTTCTCTACTCCCTAACATCCCTACTCCATAACATCCCTACTCCACAACAACTCTACTCCGTAACATCTCTACTCCATAACATCTCTACTCCGTAACAACTCTACTCCACACTATATGCACTTTATTAGCCACTTAATAATAAATGAGCAGTTCAAAGAACAAATAATCTTCTTCTTCTAGATTATTTTATTTTTTTCCTAGAAAACATTTATCTTTAAATGTAAATCTAGAACAATCATAAATGAATTTTTCTAAAAGCAACAATGACCGCGTACTCTTAACATGCACTAATATGTAAGTAATTAATAAACTGAATTCATTTTTGACAGTGACTTAGCATGACAAATATTCTTTTAAGTTAAGACTAGTGGCTTATCGAGTGTCTATAGTGTGGAGTAGAGTTGTTACGGAGTAGAGATGTTATGGAGTAGAGATGTTACGGAGTAGAGTTGTTGTGGAGTAGAGATGTTATGGAGTAGGGATGTTAGGGAGTAGAGAAATTTAGAGTAGAGATTTTAGTCTACCGTAGTAAATACTTAACGTTTTTGCTTATATGGAACCGCACGAAAGTTTAGTTAATATTCACTGGTTTTTACAATTACCAGAATTATAACAACGTTAAATATTACTGTAACAAGCAGTGAATGTTAACTAAACTTTCGTGGGGTTCCATAAAAGTAATAACGTTTAGTATTTAATACGGTAACGACCTCTCAGTGTACACGGTGTATTTGAAATATCGTCGGAAATCATTAAAATTTTGGTTTTCGACATTTTAGTATTTAATTTTTCGTCCTCGAACCGTGAAATTTCACCTTCAAATGAACTTTTCTCGAAAACGGTTAATCCTACAGTATTACAACAAGAGTACCTTTTTTATGTATTTTGATCTGAGGAATCATATTTCAAAAATAAAATTGCAAGAAAGTTACACAGAAAAAAGTTTGGGACAAAAAACTGATAAGGCCCCCCCGTTTCGCACACCCCTGGTTTAAATAAGTACGTGAAAATGACATACAAAGATGGACCTTATTAGGATTAATTCACGTGCAAAACCTCGTTAACATATCTCAAAGGGTTCCTGAGTTATTAAATAAAAACCGACTTTTTTAGCCAATTTCAAAGGGGCGTAGCTCCCTTATGACGCATTTTTAGACATATCTTTATAGGAACTTTTTGTCATATTTTATCATGTAGAATCACCTGTTAAAATTTCCTACGCTATTTCAAATACACCCTGTATGTATAAAAAGTTTGGCAGCGATATGTTATATCGGCAACATTCAACAATCTATTTTTGACTATTACTTTGATATTGAAGCACATAAGTGCTGAAGTGTCAATACTTTTGTTGATTACTTGGATTTCTAGTATAAAAAAAATTAGGCATATAAGCAGATACATAACATCACTTACTTTTATGTATAAAATGCGCTAATTTTTTTAATTAAAACTTCTTTAAAGTGAAACAAACACTGTTTTCCTTTATATTCCTATTTTACTTTATTTAAAAATTAAATTGGCATTAGGTTCACTGACCTAGTGCAGGTTAAATTTACTTTAATTAAGCTGTATTTAACCTATCAGTGTGTTAAGTTCAGTCAAATGGTACTCTTATCTAATCCCGTTGCAAAATTACTACTTTTTGCTTTCTTCCATATCGAAATAGAGCAATAAAGATTTTATAGCTTTTTTCCTGTTCTGCCTTTTTATAAGAAAAAAAAAACAGATTTCTATGATTAAAGTTGATGTTGTTTTGGCTTAGGCAAACAGAGAAATAATTACTAAACACAAATCCCTAATATTCAGATCAAGTTTTTTGCTTAATTAAAGTTGAAAAAGTGCTTACGATACTTATCTTAGTTAGACCTATAGGTTAAAACTTGAATCAAGTAAAAGTGCTTGATTTGAATGAAAAACTTTCTTGTATGGAGTTTTAAAGAAACTTAAATGAAACACGGCAAGTAGATATTTAGACTGAGTAAAATAATAAAAACAATGAAAAATAGTAATAGTTATATTTATCCAATACATACAGATAATAAGACAATTACCAGCTTTATTTTAAATAGATAAACTCAATAATAACCCCCGCGTGGCTTTTACTTTATTGAGTGGATAATTATTTATTTTACCCACTCAACTGTCACTTGTCAAATTATTTTCTTGTAAATGTCATTAAAATTTTTAATAAAAATATGAATTCCTAAGCTATTTATTGGATAAAACCTTGTATGGCACTCATGGGTAAACCGATATTGCCCATGAGAAAATTAACCTGCAAGGCGTCAGCCACTAGTACCATAAATAACTTTTTTGTTTTAAAAATAAGTAGGTAATAGTTGAACTTTTAAAAAATACTGATTTTTTTTTAATAAGTTTAATTTGTTTGTAGTATTTTTGCAGCAAAAACACTTAAATTACTTCATGTGTATATATATATATATATATTTTCTTTTCCTGTTTTTGCAATTCTTACACTCGTTAGCTATTGAAATTCACGAAATTAACGTCGATTCGGGCGAAAAATTTTTAAGGGTCCTAAATATTCGAAAATGTTTGAATATTACCTTTTAATGCACCTTTATCACCCTTCTTATCTTTTATTGTATTGTGAAAAAAAGATGGTTGGATGCATCTACAGAATTTTATCAAAGTACCCAAGTCCAATCTTAAATCCAATACTTTACCTCAATTAAAACAAGTACACGGAAAAAAAAAATTATAGCTAGGAGCGCTATAACACACATACCAAGTAAATTATAATCGCTTATTATATAAATACAAGGCTTTCTCTTACAATTATGGCAGTCAGTGTAAAAATTTATATGAAATACTTTAATTGTTTAGTGAATAATAAAATATAACATAGTATGGCATTTATAGCTTAAATAGATTTAATTATTGTCCGTGCTAATAATTTTTATAATATAATAAAATTTCTGTAAATTTATAATAGTGCCTGTAATAAATATAATCGTGTCTGTAATATATATAATCGTTTCCAATTTATTTTTAACATTATTAGTTATTGTGTCCCTTATAATCTATAGCTTAAATCACTATAATTTGCCACTGTTACCAAATATCTTATAATGTATAGCGCAGAGCCCACTAATTTCTTTCCGTGTATGATTTCGAATACAGCCGTCTAAAACTAATGAACCACAGATGACTAATTTGACTGGACCACCATCCAGTTACTCACAGAACCGGCACTCAAAGGTGAAAATAAACAAAAGAAGATGTAACTATGGACTATCATTAGTCGGAGCCTTTATCCTATTAATACTGACCTCCGGGGGTCAGTATTAATTAGCGTCAATTAATATACACGGGTAATTAGTAACAATAATTATTAAATATGGTTCTTTTGAGGGGTAAATTAAGTTAATTAGTATACAGGGTGAATCATATGACCAGCCCAGCCATTTCATCTTGTTATGAGATATGTCAAACACTGGGAACTAACACAATATAAGGTTTTGGTGTATGGGAATTTTTACATGATCATGGTTGAGTGTATACAAAAAATAAAAGACCCACTCTAACACGGAAAGAAATTAGTGGGCTCTGCGCTATACATTATAAGATATTTGGTAACAGTGGCAAATTATAGTGATTTAAGCTATAGATTATAAGGGACACAATAACTAATAATGTTAAAAATAAATTGGAAACGATTATACATATTACAGACACGATTATATTTATTACAGGCACTATTATAAATTTACAGAAATTTTATTATATTATAAAAATTATTAGCACGGACAATAATTAAATCTATTTAAGCTATAAATGCCATACTATTTGTTATATTTTATTATTCACTAAACAATTAAAGTATTTCATATAAATTTTTACACTGACTGCCATAATTGTAAGAGAAAGCCTTGTATTTATATAATAAGCGATTATAATTTGCTTGGTATGTGTGTTATAGCGCTCCTAGCTATAATTTTTTTTTCCGTGAATAGGTACACATCCTGTTAGGGCTTTCGATAATAGTATATTAAAGTACTAGTTTCATAACATGCGTTTTTAGCGTACGAGTACTAGTGCGCTAAAAACGTGTTATGAAACGAGTACTTTATACAATTTTTTCTATTTTGCTCTAAAATTTTAAAAAACTTACATTTAAATTGATGACTGATTTAGGGATTTTTGTTTCGGGTTGGCATTACAGTTTTCGTCATGTTTAAAATTCTAAGAACGAATATTATTTTGATATATTTTATAGTCATTTCTTCTCTTTTCCACTGCAAGTAACCAAGCCACAATTTTAGCACGATAAAACATAACCTAAACACAAAATTTTGTAGAAAATTAAACTTTAAACCGTCGAGCACAATTGAACGGCAAACGTCAAGAGATAGACTTTTGACTGTGGCCAACCCAAAAGAAAAAAAATAGAAACCTCTTATGGGCCTATAAGAACACGCAAAATGCGTGTGATTATGAGATTATAAGAGTCGCAAAATAGAAAAAATTAATAAAACAATGGGTATTATTCATTTGGACTTTCAAAGCTATTATATTTGTACTCCGTTATTTTTTCATTACGACATTGCGTCTACTTTTGTATTACTTTTATCGATCGGTTACAAATCTATTATGCACCAGGTATAAAATGGATTCTTACGGAAGAAGATGGCCATATTTGTCAGAATAGAAAAGATAACTACATGGGAAATATCGTCAAAAATTTTGACTTGAAATACAATTGATATTATTTTTAAAGATTTAAATTAGTAAGAAGTAATTTTGATGTCCGTAAATTAAATTAGTATTGAAATAAAATAATATATATGGGAACGTTCAAGTATTACGTAATGCAAAATGTATCAAAATTCATACACTTTATACCTCAGTTCTTGCGTTATTCAAGGCTGTAGAGATTTCATATTTTGGCTACCCCCCTAACAAACCCCCTAGCCAAAATATGAAATCTCTATAATCTATAATATCACGAGAACCGAGGTATGAAGTGTATGAATTTTGGTACAATTTGCGTTACGTAATACTTGAACGTTTCCTATATAAGAGGTTCAAAATTTTAGTTTTAGTGTTGCAATTTAAAAGTGTAAAAAAAATTGTATTGATCTTCATTCTAAGATAAGATAATTATAAAAACATAATATTATTTTAGCAGAGAAAAAACTACAAAGTAAACTTTTTATCTTATCAGACAAATATTAAATAGTCCCTAAACGAGTGACTAAAGTAATTCACCTATAGATCATTAATAAACTGTAAATGCTAACCTATAGTAAATTTAACTTCAATATGCAGTGTAGGTAAACCAAAGAATCGCGCATCACGGCAGCGGGCGCTTGGTTTTATTTGTTAAGACACTAGAATGTTGCGAGAGTAGGCATGTAGAAAGGTCAGTACGGGAACACTTGCGACGAAGCGTACCATACATTGCAATGGACCGTCCTATAGAAGTTCCCTTATTTTGAGTCCTACCCTGTTACTAAATCGGTTCTATTCACATGCGTTTGTTTACACCCACTGCATCTTGAAATTGAATATACTATAGCTCGAGTAGGTAGTTTTCTATATTTACACAGGTAAACCCTAAAAAAGACTGTGCTAGTTTTAAATCTCATACCGTTAAACACATCAAAACCAAACTTTATACTTTTAAGTAAGTTTTTAAAGGAACTGAGCAGGGGACTTTTTTATTTTTTCGCTACTGCCAAATAAGGGTAGTTTGCTTATGAACAAAAATCAAAAAATCGATTTTCTCAAAAAATCTCTAACTATTTTGCCTAAATTTTGTACAGTACCTAATAATATTTAGAAACATAACCACTTATTACTAGTTTTCTCCGAAAAAATAGCATAAGGTTGGAATATATTTTTTTGCAATTTTGGCGAAGGCTAATTATTAATTATTATTAGTATTATTAGTATTATTAGTATTATTAGTATTATTATTAATTAAAATTTATATTTGCATGTTACTTTTTCATAATCACCGAAATTAAATGAAAACTGATTATAAAAACAATAACAAAATAAACTAAATTAAATTGTTTGATATTTACAAATTTAAAAAATCTATATAAAACATTTTGCTATTCCTTAAAACGACTTTTGTTTGATTAACGCAGTCGTCCCTCCGAAGTGACTGATCGATTTCGTGCTTTTTAGCACTCTTCAGAGCCACATATCGGTAGTAGGGACAACTACGAAAATCAAATCCTTTCCATATATCTCTATATGGAGTTTAAAAATCGTTGTAAGGAAAAGCAAAAACAGCTAGCGACATCTACTGCTAAAAGCAGAGACTGGATAAACCTATCGACAGTCCAAAAAAGGAAGCAGTTATTGGTTTCAAGAACCTATTGCACGCTGTCGATAGGGGGCAGATTAATCAATGCCACGGTGGACATTGCCGCCAATTGAATCCTAAACGCTAGGAGGGCACCTTATACAGTGGTATCTGAATTAATAAACTAAATTAAATTGTTTGATATTTACACATTTAAAAAATCTATATAAAACATTTTACTATTCCTTAAAACGACTTTTGTTTGATTAACGCAGTCGTCCCTCCGAAGTGACTGATCGATTTCGTGCTTTTTAGCACTCTTCAGAGCCACATATCGGTAGTAGGGACAACTACGAAAATCAAATCCTTTCCGTATATCTCTATATGGAGTTTAAAAATCGTTGTAAGGAAAAGCAAAAACAGCTAGCGACATCTACTGCTAAAAGCAGAGACTGGATAAACCTATCGACAGTCCAAAAAAGGAAGCAGTTATTGGTTTCAAGAACCTATTGCACGCTGTCGATAGGGGGCAGATTAATCAATGCCACGGTGGACATTGCCGCCAATTGAATCCTAAACGCTAGGAGGGCACCTTTTACAGTGGTATCTGAATTAATAAACTAAATTAAATTGTTTGATATTTACAAATTTAAAAAATCTATATAAAACATTTTACTATTCCTTAAAACGACTTTTGTTTGATTAACGCAGTCGTCCCTCCGAAGTGACTGATCGATTTCGTGCTTTTTAGCACTCTTCAGAGCCACATATCGGTAGTAGGGACAACTACGAAAATCAAATCCTTTCCATATATTTCTATATGGAGTTTAAAAATCGTTGTAAGGAAAAGCAAAAACAGCTAGCGACATCTACTGCTAAAAGCAGAGACTGGATAAACCTATCGACAGTCCAAAAAAGGAAGCAGTTATTGGTTTCAAGAACCTATTGCACGCTGTCGATAGGGGGCAGATTAATCAATGCCACGGTGGACATTGCCGCCAATTGAATCCTAAACGCTAGGAGGGCACCTTTTACAGTGGTATCTGAATTAATAAACTAAATTAAATTGTTTGATATTTACAAATTTAAAAAATCTATATAAAACATTTTACTATTCCTTAAAACGACTTTTGTTTGATTAACGCAGTCGTCCCTCCGAAGTGACTGATCGATTTCGTGCTTTTTAGCACTCTTTAGAGCCACATATCGGTAGTAGTTCTTGAAACCAATAACTGCTTCCTTTTTTGGACTGTCGATAGGTTTATCCAGTCTCTGCTTTTAGCAGTAGATGTCGCTAGCTGTTTTTGCCTTTCCTTACAACGATTTTTAAACTCCATATAGAGATATATGGAAAGGATTTGATTTTCGTAGTTGTCCCTACTACCGATATGTGGCTCTGAAGAGTGCTAAAAAGCACGAAATCGATCAGTCACTTCGGAGGGACGACTGCGTTAATCAAACAAAAGTCGTTTTAAGGAATAGTAAAATGTTTTATATAAATAACAAAATAGTCAAAACCTTAAAACCTTAAAACTTTTCGTTAGAAATTAAGTGCGGTGGAACCGTATAATTTTCAGTTTATTAAATTATAATTATTTGTCTTTTCGGATGAACAGTTGGACCTTTTTCTTCCGAAGATACAGAAATAATTAGAGCACTTTTCTCTCTCTCTCTCTCTCTCAAGTTATTGTTCTCTGCATGAGAAAATGAAATCTAATGAAAGTTTTTCCTGCATTATTAATCTTCCATAGCTGTCCACAGTGTCGGACTACCCAAGAATTTTACCGGGCAAGTGCTCATAACGCCATAATGCCTAGTTTTTGAGATATGGGCATTTAACCAGTAAAATAGTCCCTCACTCCTTTCGCTTTCAAAATTATTCACTTTGGATAATTTTCTTTTCTTAACAAAAGGTTACGATATAGATTCCTAAATGTCAATTTTTCAATCGATTTAGTAACATTTTTAAGCTCGAGAAGATTTATTTTTATACCGTTTTCTTGCAAACATACACTTTTTGTTATTTATGAGAGATTTATAATAGGGTGCAGTAATTTTTAAAATTTTATCTTTAATTTTCTGGTTTGTAAGAAAAACTCGGATTTTTTTGGCAGGTTTTAATGCGTCACTTTATTATATGGCTAACGTTTCTCCCCTCTTTGGGGGCTTTATCAAAGCTGAAAGATAACAACTATTGTTAATAACAATAATAATGATAATATATAACAAAAATATTTTTTGCCTGTATTGAATCCCATTTTCAGGTAAAATATGTAAATTTTCTTACCTAAAAATTATGTGAGCGTAGTTATATATATTATAAACTTGAACATTATGGAAAAGGAACCTTTTACAACATAAAAATAAATAAATATTACATTACAATATAAAAATTGGTTTTGACACCATGTCGAAAAATTTGTAGGTTAAAACCTGCCAAAAAATCCGAGTTTTTCTTACAAACCAGAAAATTACATTCAAAGTTTGGCAACCTATATGGTATTTACCTACAATTTTATCTTTATATTTTTTATATAATATATTATCTATACCTCACTTCTGTTGTATATCAACATATTTTAAAATGTAGGTATCGATAAATTAGGTTTTTTTGTTTAATAAAAATTCATCGAAAATTGATAAAAATCACCTATTTACCACAAACCCCAAGGAACTTCTATAATTCTGTTTAGAATAGTTTATTCTATAACTAGTATGGAAAAGACAATATTCCGCGCGAGCGGAAACTTTTTTAGACTAGCCGTCAAGCGAGTATGACGGTCCCGCGAGCGCAGAATGACTATTCCATACGTGTTGTAGACTATACTTTTTCTTCGACTGCAAATATGAAACACTGTATGGCTTTAAACTGCGGACAAGGTTAAAAACAATGTTTTTTTTGTGACTTGACATTGTAAAAGTAACAAAACACATATTTGTAAATAAAGCAATTAATGTTATTTAATAATTTTATCAAATCAGTACTTAAAAAAAAAGATATATTTAATTTTAGCACATATTTACAAATTATAATGCAAAAATTGAAGGTTATGTCAGATTGTTGTGACAGATATCAGGTTTAAATATTTAACAATAAATGGAGCAGTTTTAATTTTTTGAACTAAATTGATAAAAAACTGGTCAAGTTAAGAAAAACTAATAAACTTTATGTAATTTTAACGCAAAACTTTAAATTGCATTAAATTATTCAATGTTTCATGGTAAAATATATATATTTTTGCTAATTTTGCTACAGTTTTCTTTACGTTCATAAACAAGAGATGGCACTATATGTGCTCATTCTAACACTTGATACGGAATATTCATACCGTATCTAGAGCTAGAATCTATTTATTCTGTGTGTTTAAAAAGTGTGTGTATTTGCTTATATTCTAAATCAGTCGTAGAAAAAATATATTTTTTGCTTATCAGCCACATATTATAATTTACTTTTAAGTAGGTATATCTTTTTATATACAACTTATGTCATCCCAAAATAATCCAGAATAATCCCGAATATTTCCAGAAAATGCGGAAGGCGTCGTTTTGTGATATTTACTCCGGGTCCGGGCCGTTTAATTTACATTAACCGGAATCTGAACACAAACAACTCAGGAAATGATACTTGTTAGCTTAATTTATTAATACGGAGTATTATAAAACCAAACCAGTTGAACAGTTGCAAGCACCTTGTCAAAACATTAGGCACTAATTTGAAACGTTATAAAAAGGAAAGTTGTGTGATCACTTGAATAGGCAATCATTAATATACCTGCATAATTTATTAAATTTTGAA
This sequence comes from Brachypterus glaber, assembly GCA_958510825.1. Classification (NCBI taxonomy): domain Eukaryota; kingdom Metazoa; phylum Arthropoda; class Insecta; order Coleoptera; family Kateretidae; genus Brachypterus; species Brachypterus glaber. The sequence goes on along the minus strand of OY294047.1, from coordinate 50,001,990 downwards.
AGTCTCTATCTCCAAAACGTTATATTCTAGTAAAAAACTGCTTATAATATTTTTTATAGGGATTAAAAATATTCATTTAAAATATAATTTTTTGAAATCGGGTTATAAATAAGTGAGATATGCTAAAAAAACTTTTTACTGATTTAAACGCAAATATCTCGAAAACAATGCATTTTAGGAAAAAATAGTTTAAAACATTTTTTGACCAAGAAGAAAAAACCGTTAAGAAAAAGTATCTCAAAATATGTAACGCTCGCATTGAGTTCTCGGATGGGATCGAGAAATCGTGAGGAAAATTCCAACAAAAATTGTGACAATTGTGAGGAAATCGGGAGAAATCGTGAGAAAAATCCCAACAAAAATCGTGACAATTGTTAGGAAATCGTGAGAAAAATCCCAACAAAAATTGTGACAATTTTGAGGAAATCGTGAGAAATAGTGAGGAAAATCCCAACAAAAATGGTGACAATTGTGACAAAAATTCATGGGTTTCAAGCCATAAGACATTTCCAATGTCAACTTTAAATTTATGTAACGCTTGCATTGAGTTCTCGGCTGGGATCATTGTTGATATCGTAATCGTCACATAAATTTAAAGTTCTCGCCTGGTATCATTGATGTTATGTGATGCAAAAGTATCCCAAAATTATGTGACGCAAAAGTGTCCCAAAATTATGGGACGATCCCAGCCGAGAATTTTAAATTTATGTGACGGTTACGAAATTAAGAAATATACAAGTAAAGAAAACCGTGTCTGGTAACTGGAGGCTTAAAACATATTAATGTTATCACGGTTTTGCTTTACTTGTAAAGTTAAACGTCTTTGCATATTTTTTATGTAACATATCTGTCAAAATGTAGGCAAACATTGCATCATAAAGCTTAAAACTATTTAAATAATGGTCAAATTTATTATTATAAAAAAAACTAGAATAATTTAATTTTTAACAAAAAATTATTGTTTATAATAATTATATAATTATTAATTTAATAAACATTTTACGTAATAAATAATATTTATTTTATCCGTTTGCCATTATTTTTACTTTATTTAAAACAAGCAATTTAAAAACATATTTATTTAAATTTTTACACACGAGTAGCTTTAAAGCCTGTTTCGATATTTTCATGAAAAATGTTTTATTTTCTCTATTTCACTTAAAATAGACGCAATTGTTTGTTTTTTGTTGATAAATAAATATTTGTCGGTATTATTATTTTTTTGTTAAAAGTGTTGTAGTATGCAGTGTATCCACAACAGCAAATTATCATGGAAAAATGGGTGATATGCAAAAATAATATTAATAATAATAATAATAATATTATACGCTAGTTTGGAATTTCCCATAAAAAGTCATAGATAAAAAATTCTTGGATAAAAAATTTAATGTGTCTAATAAAAAAATAAAGAACTGTCCGTCCGTCTTTGCGTCCATCCTTTCGTCCGTTCGTCCATTGGCTATTATAGCCATTTTTTAGTTAGTTAATCAGTCTTTTATTTGATATCCTCACTCTTATGACTATTAATTTTAAACGGTCTAAATTTTAAGTCTATAGCTTAAAGCGTTCTAAAGTTATTAAGCTTACAAGTTTACCTGAACAGACCAAGATCTGGACAAACCGAGATCTTGACTCTTGACTTAAGGCTTAAACCTTAAGCCTCAAGAAAATTTTCTTTGTTTAAATAAATAATGGAAAAGCAAAATGACCCTTTCCGCATTTTCTGGAAATATTCTGGATTAATTCCGGGATTAAAACGTAATATACACGACATAAAAACGTTTTGTTAAAGCTGGATAATAAATTTTCACAAGCTCACAGTATAAAGCTTACATATCATCCTTTGCAGCTTTATAGTCACCCACAGGTATAATATATAATTTAATATTCAGGATTTAGAAGTAATTCTTTGTTTTGTAGTTTGTTTCAATTTAAAATATTCTATAGAAAACTATAGTATATTCAACTTCAAGATGAAGTAAGTGTAAACAAACGCACGCGACAACAACGGATTTAGTGACAGAGTAGGATTCAAAACAAAATATTACTATATAACGGTCCATTGCAATGCATTGTACCTTTGATCGCAAGTGCTCACGTACTGACCTATTTAATTTTCTACATCCCTACTCTCGCAACAGTCGAGTGTTTTAACCAATGAAACCACGAGCCAGCTGCCGCGTGCGCGATTCTTTTATTTACTTCTACTTTATCTTGAAATTGAATATACTATACATACTGTATAGTAGCTATATGGTTTATGGCCACTTAATAAAATAAACACAATAAAGCAATAAATAACTGAATTTAGTATAATAGTTATAAGGGGGCCTGCAGCCTGCAGCATTAAAATTTTATTGTTGCTTTTTTTGTCCCCCATCTTCAAAGGGCCGTAGCTCCCTTAGGGCTGATTTCTGGACCAATAGTAACTTTTTTTTTGATATTTTCGGATGTAGAATCACCTCTTAAATTTTGGCATGCAAGTTACTGATAATCCTGTATGCCGGGGCCGTAATTTGTGATCTTTAAGAGGGGTGATTCAAGACCTTCCCAAATTGCCGGTGCACCGGGCATTTGGTTAATTTTCTACAGCGTTGGGCCAGTACGGGCCTAGATGAATTATTTTATTTTGAAAAGTTATGAACCTTTAAGTAGTGTTTCAAATTTATGACTGTTAAATGTCTGTTCGGTACATTTCATACCTAATTTTAATACCGGCTATATTTTACATTTTATAAGCTCATTTACTTTATGGAGTAGTATATTACACTTTTTATTCTCATATTACTTCTTATTCTCTACTTCTCTACTTATCTACATCTCTACTTCTCTACTTTTCTACTTCTTATTCTCTAATGACACAAGAGCTGAGAATTATGGTGGAAAAAATCGCTGTTTTCATGAAAATTTGATGTCTGGAAATAATTACGACCGGGGCCCCTGCAGGGCGATGCCCCTGGAGTAATTATTTCCTTTGATATCAAACTTGAATGAAAACTGTGAATTTTTTCAGATAATTCGAAAAATCATGTGTTATTCGGATATTTTTTAACTATTTATAATATGTCAAACCAACTTTTATACTTTTTTTTATCGCAAAATGATATAAATTATTTTATTATTTTTATTAATATTTTACAGGCATATTCTTTAATTTAGTTAATTTAATTCCATTCTCAGTTGCTAAACTAAAACCTTTTTTGTCCATTTTTTAATTGAAAATCATAGTTCTGTCAGTAGTTCATGAACTAAAAACTTATCATTACATTTTATAAAAATAATATTTTGTGGTATTTTTTGGTAAATAATAAAGTAATAACAATAATTATAAATAGTAATATATTCATATTTAATTATTAATTAGTTTTAGGTATAAGATCTTGGAAATACTGAAAAACAAAATAATACAGCGATTCTCACTAGAATTTTCTACAGTGGAAAATTCCCGATATAACTGGAATATGATTGAACAGAATCAAACACGTGGTCAGAAATATTGTTAAGTGATTGGTCGATAAAAACATTAAAAAATAATCTAATTAAAAAATCCGGGCTAGTTTAAAACAAGCCTTAAAGGTGCACTTAGAATACGTTCCGTACCAGTTGGGGGGAAGGGAGTTAATAGGGTTGGTTAAATTTTTGTTTTGGTCGTATTTTAGTTTTTAAATTATTAACAATAAAAGTACAAGTGAATGAAGATGTAATTTTTAAAAAATTTAAAATTTTCAATGAATGAAGGAGACCCTTCTAAGATATATCAATAATAATTTTAAAATAAAAAAAATAATGTTACATAACACCGTCATCCACTTTTGTAAATTAGTTTATCGCGAAAAAATCTGTTTTCTACTAATCCTAACACATTGTCCCATTTAAAATTATGTCATCAGAATTTTTTTCAGGTATTTTACTCGATGATGATGGTGTTTTCTTATCTCATTCAGCTCTTTCCATTAGTCTTTAATTTCCGTAATAATTTTAAGAATTTCCAAGGGACAAAACGCAATTTAAATTAAGTACAAACTTTTCAGAAAGATTTAATGAACGCGGGCCTAACAAACCATAGGATCCTGAAACTGCTCGACTTTGTAATGTATACTGTTCGCAAAAAAATTGTTTTGTGCTACTTTAGTCAAAAAATTAATTCTTTTTCAAACGTTGCTACACACTGTATTCCAGAAAATTAAATAGATCCATGTAGTAGTTAATTATAATAATGTGGCCAACAGATATCTAGATACCTCATATAGTTCTCCGCATGAAAGAAAGTCTCCGACCTAAGGGGGAGGAATCATTCGCGCTCTCTTCTCACTTGCACACACATTCCAAACATATTTCCCGTAGCCACAGATCCGTGCGTCAAACTATACGCGGTGGATTGGATTGGCCGAACAAACTTTTAGTTCAACTTGTTGTCAACTCTTTAATTTTCATGAACTTTTTGTTCATAATGAATCTATCAATTAAAGTCCAAAAATAAAAAAAATCTTTCTTTTTATTTTTGTGCAAAGTGAAAATTTATGCAAAAGTGCAAAAAGATATTATCATTAATATGTTTTTCTATTTTGTTACTCTTATAAGCTCATAATCACACGCATTTTTCGTGTTCTTATAGGCCCATAAGAGGTCTCTACTTTTTTTTCTGTTGGATTGGCAACATACAAAAGCCTATCTCTTGACGTTTTGCGTGCAAATGTCAATGTCGATTTAAAGTTTAATTTTTTACAAAATTTTGTGTTTGGGTTATTTTTTACCGTGTTAAAATTGTGGACTGGTTAATTGCAGTGAAAAAAGAAGAGATGATGTAAAATATATCAAAATATCACTTATTCTTAGAGTTTTAAACATAGTGTAAACTGTAATGCCAACCCAAAACAAAAATCCCTAAATCAGTCATCAATTTAAATGTAAGTTTTTTAAATTTTAGAGCAAAATAGAACTATCGTATAAAGCACTCCTTTCATAACACGTTTTTAGAGCACTAGTACTTGTGCGCTAAAAACGTATGTTATGAAACTAGTACTTTAATATACTATAAAAATATGATAAATTATTATATTTTATGATGTTAAATTATAAATGTGTATTGATCTTCTTTAAATATGCGAAGATTTAAATATAACTAGAACCCTCTACGCTTTTCCTCTTGTCGCGAACACCAGAATCAAACCAATTAATTTACCGTGCACAGTGTTATGTCGGTAAAAAAACACAATGAGAACCAAAATCTCTTTTAAATTAAAAATAATTTAATGGATCCATATTTAATTTATTATTATAATATCCACAGCGCGTGGGCGCTAGAATAGTGAATTTATGGGAAAGCATTATTACACTTTCTGTTTTTTTTATCAATGTTGGACCCTGAGGTCTCAAAACGACAATTTGAGATAAGAAAATGCGTGAAACATAGAGATTGGACTTACCTTGATGTTAGCTTTTCTGGTGATGTCTGAGCTCAGAAGTGGTGATGGATAGGCCCTGTCTCTATATTCAGTAACGCGAAAATGAGCTGAAGTGGAACTGTATATCATAGATGGTATCTATAATCTCCTTTTTGCATAGCGAGTGACGAAACAGCAATGGCCGGCGGCGATATTGATTGATAATATCGAATGTACGCGCTGCGTCCCGAACTAATTACTACTACTACTAAAAAGTCCAAATAAAATGGAGCCGTTCAAGTATTACGTAACGCACTTTTTGGTTAATTTTGACCCCCTCCGACCCCCTGGTAAAACACGGTAAAATTTTATGTTTTTACCAGCTTTATGATGAAATTTTCCACGTGTGGTTTTAAAACAAATTAGGGATCAGAAAGGTCTTTTATTGTCAAATTTGTTTAAATCGCTAAAAAAACCTTGAGAAAAACAGTCTGGTTAAGAATATCACACAATTTTACGATATTTCTTTTGACATGTGCAACATTAAACCCACCCGAGACTCTCCACCACTGGAATTTAAAAGTATATGTAATTTTTTTATAAAGCATATATACATATGTAAAGTTTATTTTTTTAGGGTATAGTTATTTTACATTTGCCGCTAAATACTTCACAAAGTCCGATTTACACTGAATCATGTGGCTTGTTTTGAATGTCAACATAACCAAAATTTTTAATTTTTGTTTACTTACTTTGTTTTTATGATGATTTGATGTAAAAAAAGTAAAAAAAGAGAATTGATAAAGTTGTTGCTAAAAATACTTTTGTATTCCTGTAGAAACAAAATTTGCTTATGAAATCGCTTTTATTCCAATAATATAGAGAAATAAACTATCGTTTTGTTCTCGTTAATGGCACGTCAACGTTTTACGGTTATGTAAATTGGGCCTAGTCATTTCGCTTACGACGCATGCGTATCTTACGTTGCTATGGTAATTTCGAGATTGTTTACAAGCGGGAAAGTTTAAAATAACTATACCTTGAAAAAATAAACCTTAGTAGTATTGTATATATAATTTTTTAGCTGTATCTATATTATTTATATTGGCATGAAACGTTTTTATTTAACAATATTTCCATACATTTTTTTATGTCTTTCGGATTTTTTTTTTCGGACTCGAATGCATACAAAAAACCCATTGTGCGCTATATCTCAAGATTTTGGGGGTACAGAATTTTTTCATTGCCATATTCGTTTTCAGCGACTAAAAATACGTTAAAAAAATATAGTTTGGTTTATGAAAAACTAACTTTATTTTTTTCTTGTGGTCCTGTGATATTTCTTGATTTTCGGATACTATAGTACTACAGACCCAATTTTAAACTATAAATTTTATTTCTATTTATTTTTATATTGATTCAGCCTAGTTTAGTCACGTATCACAATTTAAAGAAAAAGTCCATCGATCTTGTTTCTTAAATCCCCTGTTTATACTTCTGGAAGCGCAGGTAAACTGAAAACAAACACTGACGTCAAGAAATTGTTTTTTTTTCACGTCCAGCTTTAAATACCATTATTTATCATGTTTTTAATCCGAGAAATTCAATCTCTGTATCTACGCAATAATCATATTTTATCTCCTAGTTAGAGATAATTTTGTAATCAACTTGATTTTCCTTGAAATGCAAAGGCATGAAATTCCTTATAACTTTTGTACGAAAAAATACATAACATCATATTTTTCCATTTTATTAAAAAGGAACATGCCAAACATTATAAATCAGTTAATTATAATCGAATATAACATATTATTTATTAAATAATTACTTACCCATATGTTTTCATATTTTAAAAATATAAAAAAGCTACCATAGTAAATTCGAGTCCAAGATGAAGTGGATGTAAACAAAAGAATCGCGCACGACGGCAGCGGGCGCTTGGTTTTATTGGTTAAAACACTCGAATGTTGCGAGAGTAGGGATGTAGAAAATTAAACAGGTCAGTACGTTAGCACTTGCGATGAAGCGTACAATGCATTGCAATGGACCGTCATATAGAAATATTTTGTTTTGAGTCCTACCCTGTCACTAAATTCGATTTATTCATGTGCGTTTGTTTACACCCACTTCATCTTGAATTTGAATCTACTATAGGGAGTACTGTCAATTTTTAGTGAATAAATTAATGTATTAATTTATTTTAAAAATGGCGATTTCAAAGGCCACTTGTTTTTTAACGGATAATTAAGATCCAGTAAATATTTTACTTATTACTGATATAAAATAATTTAAATAATAAGAAATAACGTGCTAGTAGTTAAAAAAATAATATATAAACCATGGTAGAAAAGACTATTATAGCCTCGCACTCTTATATCCCTCGGGATATAATACGCTCGGCTATAAAAAAAGTCTTTTACCTTGGAATATAAGTTAAAAAAAAACCTGAACATCTTGATGATGTGATAAATTGACTTTAAGAGCTCAGAAACATTTCTTGCGTACTTTCTTTTAATTAAAAAACAACCAAGCCCCCCGGAAAACGCGGTCCATCAAATAGACAACAGCATTTAGACAAAGAACACGATATGTCGCGGCCAGTCACAGTGCGTTGGTGGGCTGCAGCCCGCCAAAATAAAATAAAAGACAAACTCTTAATAAAAGTGTCACTTTTAACTTAACATTTCTAACTGAAAAATGTCGCTTTGGAATACAAGCGAACAAAAAAAGTCCTTTTTTAGATTTATTCCCTATGAGGACTTGCACCAAGTAGGTGTCCTAATCGCTGGTTAACAACACTATGTTTTGATTGGTGGATACTTAAATAAAACTTCATATTTCTTGGTGCAAGTACACATAAATAACCAGGGGTTTAAATAAGCATTAAAGTCTTTTTTAAATATCAGAACGTGTACATTTATTGCAATTTACATTTCTTATTTGACTGGACTATTTACTTTGTGTTTATAAAAAACACAAAATATTTCTTAGCGAAGTGTTTGCGAAGAGAAATTATGTTATCAGGTTGGCAACATGATGTTTCTGTGCAAAAAAGCGGATATCGATGTCAAGGACGAAAAAAGCAATAACTTTAATATGTAGGTATCGAATGTTTGATGAAAATTTTATACCAGTAAAAATGTTTTTGCTATATACCGGGTGTTTTTTTTTACCTGAAACTTTCAAATATCTCAAATACTATGCATTTTAGAAAAAAAAAATGTCGGACAAAATTTGTTTATTTTAATAGGGGAAACAAAATGGCGTATTTATTTTTTACGGATATTTACGTTTTCAAGGTCAACTTTGTTTTTTTAAGTACAAACATATATTTTTTTTACTGTTATTTAATTCCCCTCAAAACAATAAAAAAAATTGTAAAGAACTTTTTTTGATATGAGTTTTAGTTGCAGAGATAACACAGCCACACAATATTAAAAAAGTTGCATCTCCGACGGACTTGACTAGTCAATTCCCATGTATTTTCGATAATTAACGATAACTTTTTTTCCCACCTTACTCGTTTAAATGGAATCATTAAAAATAATCAAGATAAATATGTCAACTTGGTGTACTAATAATGGACTAATTTTAAATTCTTCCAAAACCAACTTTATTTTGTTTCACCCGCTGAGATCAAATCCTAATCTGAGTATTCTGGTCAAATCTGGTAAAAGTATTGTCCAGCAGAGCGACAGTGGTAAATTTCTGGGTATTTTAATAGATTCTACCCTTTCATGGAAGGGACATATAGAGGGTCTGGTTAAGAAGTTGGCTACAAAGTGCTATTGTATTTCTCAAATTAGAGATACAGTCAGTCCTTCTACACTTAAAAAATATTATTTTGGATGCATAAATTCATTACTTACATATGGTCTTCTTTGTTGGGGAAACAGTGCCCACATTAGCAAGGTTTTTATTCTTCAAAAAAGAATTATCCGTTTGATGTTCAAAGGCTCGTTTAATTCCTCTTGCAGGACACTGTTTAAACAGCATAGAATTCTCACTATTTATAGTATGTATATACTTGAAAGCGTTGTTTACATCAGGAAAAATTTAGATAGTTTTGTTAACTGTGGGGATGTTAATTTGTACGTCACTCGTCAATCAGATTCTCTATATGCCCCCCCTTATAATCTGGTTCAGGTAGGTAGGGGCCCCAAGCTCACCGCCATTGGGCTGTATAATAAGTTGCCTAATTTTATCAAAAACTCTGGCAGCCTCAACCAATTTAAATACAGAACAAAAAATTATCTGAGCGAAAATTGTTTTTACTCTCTCTCTGAAAGTCACTAAATTTTAATTTGTGTGTACTTATTTATTATAATTTTATATGTTTTTATACTGGCTAATATTGTATTGACTACATCCGATTTGTACTATACATCAATGGATCTGAATAAATCTAATCTAATCTAATCTAATCTAATAAAAAAAATACAAATGTTTATATTTAAAACCTCGCGTTAACGATAGAGTCGACGCGGCGCCTATGCGAGTACTGGAAATTTGCCGAGTACTGGTTATAAATCTGACCAGAAAAAATAAGTTATTGATTTTATTTTATAGTGTTAAGTACAATAGAAAGTGCACTATCAAATATTAAAGTTTTTTAATAAAACTTCGAACAATTCTTTTATTATAAAATAAACTTGAAACTTAAGTACTTACATAAAATACGTGTTATATTAAATAAAGACCCTATTAAATAAAATATATCGGTAGTTAAAACTTTTTCTATTGGACCAGACAAAAATTTTTTCTTTGATTATTTAAAAATACCGTAGTTTTATTTGTTTACAAAATATTTATAGTTTAAACTATAATTAAAATAAATCTCGGTTTTTAGAACTGAATAAAAAGAAGAAATTCAGTATTTCCATATAAGGGAACGTTCAAGTATTACGTAACGCTCCTAGGGGGGGGGGAGATTTTTATGTTTGAAAATCCAAAAGTTTTAAAATTAATTTTGAACGCACTGTATAAAACATTTATTTTTTTATACATAAAGTAATTAGATACACCCTTTTAAGATAAGTTTGCAAAATTTTATTAATTTTTGACAAAAGTAAAGAAATTGAAGCAGGTTTTATCTCATCACTAAAAATGGATTTTTTTCTCAAAAAAAAAATTATATCTCAAAAACTATAAACAAAAGATATATAATATGATATTAAAATAAAGGTATTTTTATGACATAATAAATATACCATTCCATTTAATAAAATTAAGTCAGATGTTACCCACCCTAGGAGGACCATCCTGTATATTTCAAAATATTTTTAGAATGTGCGTTTTTAAAACCATACAACTTTTCCCTTTAATTTTTTTCTCTAAAGTGGATACCTTACTATATATCGACCTAGTCAGCTTCGTTGAGACAAATCACCACATCATTGATTTAAGACAGTACTAACCTAAAACTAACCATTATTGCCCATCTTATTATAATGTCAAATTATTGATTATTGGACCAGTACGTACAAAATCTGGCAACTTTCTTCCCAAAACTAAATTAATTACCTTTTAAAGTTCAATTAATAAATATGATTTATAGTCTTAGAAAAGGTGTAGTCTGTAACACGTTCGAAGTGGCTTCTGCACACTCTTGGACTGACGTTATTACTTTTGGCAAGGGAGAAGAAATTTCCTCTTGCGCGGATCATACCTAATATTTAGTGTATGTATACTATACAATGTACATTGTAGAATATGTATGTTTATTCCAAAAACATACAATTCATTTGTTGTACAAACAAAAGTTAAAAGTTAGCCTATCTATTCCTTGTAGAGCGACCCCAAACAGCCACCGAAAGCGAATTAAGTTGCTGTTTAAAGTCACTATGTAGCGGCGCGCCGTATACATAAGTATAAAATAAGGCAAACGGAAAAAATAATAGTTGAATGCTACTAAAAAAAAATAATAAATAATAGGCATTTACAAGAAATGAAAAATTTTAAAAGTAATGCCATTTTTCGGCGTCGATTTTGCAAAAAAAAGTCATGCTTTTTCTAGAATTTTTCTTGACTCGAGAACGGTTTGAGCTAAAGACTTTAAACTTGAAACATTCCTTATTCAAAGTTCTTTGCTATAATAAAAAATTGGGGTGAGTAAGTGATAAAATGCATTTTTTTATATTTTTTCGAAATACTCCTGAAAACCTTTTTTTTACAAAATATATATTTTCCATATTTTTTAGTTTTCATTTATTAAAAAAACAAAATAAGTATAGATTCATCCTGGAATTTTCTTGTATGTATTTTTTTTTTGCTGTTCATATACTGTAATAAGGATTATGTAAATTTACAATATACTAGGTGAGACCTTTTAGCGCATGGTAAATTTTCATGATGTAAATATTGTGTAATATTTTATCATACCTGTCTAATATGACAATACCATAAGGTAATAAGGTAATATTTGTATAAATATAACAATAAACATAACAATAAAAAGCCAAACAATAATAATAATAGGGTAGCATCCTCGGGCCCTTGTTATTTATTATATTCTTAAACGATCTATATGTCACCTTAAAAAATAAACAACAAATTTTAGTTAGTTACGCAGATGACTCAAATTATTTAGTTAAATCCGATATGGAAAGTTTAATAATAGAAACAGAAAAACTTATTAAATCTGTAAAAGAATGGTTTCAAAAAAACAAACTTATACTAAACGAGGAAAAAACCAATTTTATTTCATTTAAAATGATAAATCAACCGGTAAGAGAAATAAATATTGAAAATACACAGAAAGAATTACAAGAGAATGTAAAATTTTTAGGCTTGCACATAGACGAGAACTTGAGTTGGTGCTCACATACAGATCGTTTAAGAATAAAACTAAACAGAGTAAGCTACTCTATATATGTGCTAAGGAGTTATTTAGACGTAGACACTCTAAAAACTATCTACTACGCAAATTTTCAAAGTCTCATCAAATATGGCATAATTTTTTGGGGTAAATCAGTAGAGATAGAATCTGTTTTAAAATGCCAAAAAAGAGTTATTAGAACCATGTTAAAAATGCCGTATAAGAAAACGTGTCGTAACATTTTTAAAACTCATAATATTCTGACGGTCACAGGTCTGTATATATATGAATGTATTTTATTTTTAATTAAACATAGAGAATTTTTTTCCAAATATGAGCCTACATCAGATAGAACTTTCAATTTTAATTTTCCGAATCACAGGCTAGCTACTTTTGAAAAGGGATCATTGTATTCTTCAATACAATTCTTCAATTTGTTACCTATCTCTATAAAAAAACAGAGAAATAATTTTAGGTGCTTTAAAAAAGCTTTATACAATTTTATTTGTGAGATAGAACCTTACAATACTGTAGAGTTTAGAAATGCATGTACAGGCAGAGTTGCATAACTTAGCTATATTTCTATTCTATATTTTGTTTTGACACTATTTCGTTTTAATGTTTGTATAAGTTACCTTGTATAAATGTACTCTTTAAAATAAATAAATATTATTATTATTATTATTATAATAATAATAATAATATTTATTGAATAAAACAATACAATATAATGTAAATCAAGATACTCTTTTTACAGTGTATTCTTACGACGGCGCTAAAACCGCTACTAGATAGAGTGACTGTACACCTGGGTTGTCCTTGGAGGCCCCTGGACACCGTTGTCCTTGGCCTCACTGGCTAGATGCAACCACCTCGTGTCTATGCCCTGATGGTGGGCAAGAAAACGACCCCAGATCGGTTTACTACTACGCCGTCGCGACGCGTCCCGCCATCGTATACTACACGTAGTAGAGCCAATCTAAGGTCGGACGGGCAAAGAAAAAACATCGTTGGCGACGAGAAATAATTCTTAATTTAAGGGAAATAAATTTATTCATAGGTTAAATTCTTAGACTTGTGAATTACTATTCAATTCTTAATAATTTAAGTTAAAAGCCCATATGTCAAAGTCAAATATTTTATGTTGAATTAATTACATAAAAATATTTATTTTTAGGTAAAATGCAAACATATGCTACTCGTAGTTTAGGTAGTAAAATTTATAAAAAGTTGGATTTTTTTCAAAACGTTGAGCCTCCCGAGGAAAATCCATATTACTCACAAAGAAAATTCCTGGCGACAATAAGGGATATCAGTGTCCCTACTACACTGTGTTTAGAGATTAGGGAACCTTCAAGTATTACGTAACGCAAATTTTGATAATTTTGGACCCCCACCCCACCCTGTAACGCTATTTTCCTATACTATTAACATGGGCGTCACACTCCAAAATGACCCCCACCCTCCCCCTAGGAGCGTTACATAATACTTAAACGTTCCCTTAATTAGAAAGTGAAAAATTATTTTTTTGGATCTAAATCTGAATAAAGGGAACAGTAAAATAGTAAAAAGCATTTTTATATAAGGGAACGTTCAAGTATTATGTAACGCAAAATGTACCAAAATTCATACACTTCATACCTCGGTTCTCGCTTTATTTAAGGCTGTAGAGATTTCATATTTTGGCTACCCCCCCTAACACACCCCCTATTAGGGGGGATAGCCAAAATATGAAATCTCTATAATCTATAATAACGCGAGAACCGGGGTATGAAGTGTATGAATTTTTTGTACAATTTGCATTACGTAATACTTAAAGGTTCCCTAATTAAGTGCTATTCTTTGGATATTTACAATTATGGTGAAGGCGCTAGCATTGAAATAAAGATTTTTTACAATTTTTTTTCAGTTTATTTTTTTATAAACTCGAGGTTCTAAAAAATATATACAGCCTGTTCCAGAACTCGCGTACAGAAATTTGAGGGTATATTAAAAATTCTCTGAAAAATATGAAAAAAAAAATCAAAAAAAATCCATCTTCGTTCAATTCAAAAATAAGAACGCTTTAAGTGGACCAATACTGTTGATGATGTTAAATTACCTTTAAAATTTGAATTTGTAGCTATGGAAGCAAATTTAATTATTTCAGGTACATATTCTGTAGGTTGACATGGTGATTAATCTGACATAAATATTTATTAATGTCATAAAAAAATATCAAAACTTTCATGAAGTTTACTTCAGAAGAGTATTGCGAAATTCCAATTTTATATGACGAGTGTGGCTGGATAATAATTATTATAATAATAAAAAAGTTTTTTAAATTAACCTTTGAATTCGTAATTTAAAAAAAATAAATAACTCAACTAAGGTTTATTTTTTTAATGTATAGTTATTTTAAATTTGCCGCTAAATACTCCACAAAGTCCGATTTACACTGAAGCATGTGGCTTGTTTTGAATGTCAACATAACCAAGATTTATAATTTTTGTTTACTTACTTTGTTTTTATGATGTTTTGATCTAAAAAAAAGAGAATCGATAAATCTGTTGCTAAAAATGCTTTTGTATTCCTGTAGAAACAAAATTTGCTTATATAATCGCTTTTATTCCAATAATTTAGAGGAATAAACCATTGTTTTGTTCTCGTTAATGGCACGTCAACGTTTTACGGTTGTGTAAATTGGGCCCAGTCATTTCGCTTACGACGCATGCGTATCTTACGTTGCTATGGTAATTTTAAGATTGTTTACAAGCGGGAAGATTTAAAATAACTATATCTTAAAAAAGTTAACTATAGTAGTGAAAAAAGTATGTTAATATACTCTATTTTTTCTTGGTTTAACCCAAAGTGTTATTAGCCCATAACGAAGCCGAGCACACCAAACAAATCAAGTTACCAACCTGGGAGCCATATTCACTTACGATTTTTTTAATTATAAATGCAATTTTATTGGAAAATCGATAATAGCTATTTGCTACACTAGCCGAAGATTAGCACAAGTATTTTTTTTTCTATTTTAAGAAAATTTTAATGTGCTCATCAAACATAAATATAAACAAGCCGTAAAGACATGTAATGTTACGCATTTAATTTTATACTATTCACAGTAAATGGTATATTGCATTTTCCTAAATACTTTCAAAAAAAAACTTAAAAAAAAAATTCTACAAAAATCTACAAAATCCTGTAGCCAAAAAGTTTTTTGAACGAACCTTTGATTAATTTTACCCCCAGTGATTCGATTCACTCTCAGTGATCCACTTAACCCCGGTTGACGGTATTTTACCTTTTAAAAGCCCTATTATTATTTTAATTAAAAATCAATTTTATATCGTTTATAAATTTATTATTATTAATTATAATTATTAATCTATATTAATACAGCTTTTCTCTGATAAAACGTTTCAGTATTAGTTTAGTATTTCTTATAAATATTTAATTTAAGGCTTTTTAAAGTAAAATTAAAGGTAAAATTATCCTGTTATAATTTTTAAAAAGGTTAAATTTTTTTTTTTCTATTTTGCGACTCTTATAAGCTCATAATCACAAGCATTTTAAGTGTTCTTATAGGCCCATAAGAGGTGTGTACTTTTTTTTATTTTGGGTTGGTAACAGATAAAAGCCTATCGCTTGAAATTTTTCGTGCAAATGTCAACGACGATTTAAAGTTTAATTTTCTACAAAATTTTGTGTTTAGGTTATTTTTTAGCGTATTATTTTTATTAACATACTATTATTATCGCGGAAACATGGTAATGGATAATATAATAACTTGTGTTTTTTTATTGGAATTTATTACTTTTTTATTATTTTTTTTACATTCCGCGAAAAATAAATTATTTTTCTTTGTCTGTTGGTCTGTCTGGAAAATGTTTGACTGGAGAAAAATTGTTTTTGTAAAAATATTGTAATAAGTAAAAATTTTGTTGAATAGCTTTTTTTACTGCCGGATAAAAATTAAAATAAATTCTGACAATTTAAAAGTAAACCTTTAATATACTTTTAACTCTAAAGCTGCAACGAGTATAATAAAGAATTAAAAGGATAAAGTTTAATAAATCGTATTTTACAATGCATGAAAAATTACTAAAAGTGGCTTTTATTTGCCATTTGGTTCCACTTTATCTCGACAAAGAACTTTCCACTGTAATAATTAATCTCAGGGCCATTATATAGAACGTATACTTTACATATAATTCTTGCAAATTCATGGCTGATTTAAATGAAGGGATTTTAAAGAAAGTACTGTATACAGGGTTATTCTTTTTCCTATTTTGGGACTCTTATAAACTCATAATCACACGCATTTTGCGTGTTCTTATAGGCCCATAAGAGGTCTGTACTTTTTGTTCTTTTGGGTTGGCAACAGACCTGGCCTATCACTTGACGTTTTCCGTGCAAATGTCAATGTCGCTTTAAAGTTGAATTTTCTACAAAATTTTGTGTTTAGGTTATTTTTACCATGTTAATTGTGGCTTGGTTAATTGCAGTAAAAAAGAGAAGAGATGACTATAAAATATATCAAAATATAATTTGTTCTTAGAATTTTAAACATGGTGTAAACTGTAATGCCAATACAAAACAAAAATCCCTAAATCAGTCATCAATTTAAATGTAAGTTTTTTAAATTTTTGAGCAAAATAGAAAAAATTGTATAAAGCACTCGCTTCATAACACGTTTTTAGCGCACTAGTACTTTAGAAAACTCGCCGCAAGCGGCCCGTTTTCTAAACTTGTACTCGTGCGCTAAAAACATATGTTATGAAACTAGTACTTTAATATACTATTAAATGGTAACTTTTGAGTGGGATTAGATATAAAGTTTATATTTGAAATGTGCATATTATAAAGCAGAGTCCGGAAACTACAGACGACTAAGAAAAATCACTTTTCCTCTGAGTGAAACATACTATTTTTTCTTCAAGCATCCTATATATATTTTTTTAAATATTAATTTTTGAATTTAATTTAATCAGTAATAAAGTATGTTTTTTTTTATTAAAATAGGCCAATAAAACCCTTTCGAAATAAACTTAAACCTTCCTTAGCTAATTTTAAATTTTTTTCGTACACTTTTCGCGATTTCGATGGTAACTTGTCTAATGTAGCATTTGCAATTTCGGAGAGATTTGTAGGTGTATAAACCATATATTCTTCTTTAATCATTTATAATCAATTTCACACAAGGTTTTTAAACAGAATCTCGAATCAACCACCTGTTTACATAATAAACAAACAAATTTGAAGTATGGCTGTCATCAAAGCCAAAGAGTGCTGCCGCCAGTGATGGTTTTGCTAACTTTTTTTTTTACGGCGTAAAACAATAAACTCATTTATTTACTGTAAAAAAATAGATCACTTCTAACTAGTGTGTTCAGTTATAAAATATGAACATTTTAGTACGCTTGAAGAAAAAAAGCTAATATTTGTCATATTTTTCAATTTTTTATTCGCTACCGCGGCGACAGGGGGCCAGTGGTGGACAATATTTTAAATAGCAACATAGGTCTTGTAATACGTCATTTTAAAGAGCCTAAAATTATCTATTTAACCATGTAACTATTTTTTTTAATATTTTTTTGAAGATTTTATTTCCTTCAAAATTGATGACATTTTCAGTATTTTTAAAAATTTAATTATGGAAAAAAATCTTCAAAAAAAAATTTAAAATGACGTATCGCAAGAACTAGGGTGCCATTTGAAATATTGTTCCCCATTGCCCCTGGTTAAAATAAGTACATGAAAATAACATACGAAGATGGGCCTTATTAAGATTAGTTATTAAATAAATACCGAATTTTAAGCCACTTTCCCTTGAATCTTCTCCCTTACGACGCATTTTTAGACATATGTTTATAGGATTTTTTATGATTCAAAATCACCCTTAATTTTTTTTCCAGAAGACCGTAAACACCCTGTACTTAGAAGAAAAATTTAAAAACTTTACTTAATTAATACCTTGGAATTTTAGAACTATTTAGATCTATTCTTGGATATACAAAACACTAGATTTTCCCTATTTGCTTTAAAATCAAATTTAATAATAATAGTAATAAATAACTTTTATTTATAATAACTATTATTATTATTATTACCAGCAAAATTCTGGTAAACCTTTTTTAGAGAGTGACTAACTAATAGAACGTAAAGGTATAACTTTTTGTGCAAAACCCTTTAATTTTAAGGTCATTAATAAAAAGTAGATGAAAACCATCACCTTTCATGTTTTATGTATATTTTCACTTTTGTCTTAAGTTTGCATTTTATTCATTAGAGCTTACACTAAATTTAACATTTTGTTAAAAAAAAACTTTTATCTCTCTGCTAATGGTTAGAAAAACCCCGTATTTGTACCTATACAGTTTATAATATAAGCAAAACTCTCGTGTCTGGAATACATATCTGGGCAGATAAACTTAGTTTATTATTTTATCAAATATTATTAAGGAATCTACCGACTTAAGGCCTATCCAGAAGCTTTCATAAGAACATAAAACATAAGAATGCTATGTTGTGATTGGCTTACAAGATACATGGCGGCACATCAAGCCAATCACGGCATCGCATTGTCATGTACTATATTGTTATGCGAGCTTGTGGATATAAGGCCATTATGTTTTTAAAAAAGTTTACAGTATAAAATAAAAAAGAAGTTTTATGTTAACATATTATTTACATGCAAAGCAATAATTTTTTTACACGTTCATCTATTTGCAAAATTAGGGTGTTTTTTTTTTTAAACAGAGCAAGCTCCTTATTTCCAGGGCAGTATATTATTCTACAATATATTATTTTATATTCTAGGCTTCGATTTTTAATATATTTTTATGTATTTTCTAAAAATGTGAAATTAGATCATTTGCTGGTCTATAGGATACAAGAAATTCAAAAAAATCTCTATGGGCTGTCCATAAACTAGAGATAAAGGTGTTTCCGTTTTAGCGTGACGTTGTATGGAATAATTTTACATAAAAAATAAGAGGCCTATTTAAGAAAATTAATAAGTAGGTAATGCGCCGCGGCGCGCCGGTTGTGTTTGACACTTCTTTTAACCGCTATTGAACAGTTTTGAACATCTTTTAAACAGCTTTGAACAGCTATCGAACTGCTTTTAGGAGCACTGTCTGACACAACCGGCGCATTACCTACTGTAATGAATTTATTTTTCATTTTTACTTTCCCAAGAAGTCTTGCGTTAGTAAAAAAAAATTAGAAAACTTTTTATTGCTTTTTTTACATTTCTGGACGTTTTATATCGAAAACATATGATTTCCGTCTAAAAAAAAATCTATCTGGCGGTCTGTCGGTCGGTCCGTCGGTCTGTGGGTTTGTGTGTCCGAGAAATTTGGACTATAGCATGATTATCAAAAGTTCTAGGCTGGGATTATTTTTTGTAAAAATCGATTTGGGGTAAGGGGGTTTAATGGGGGTAAAAATATTTTTTTTTCAAAAACATCATTTTTTTCAATTTATTTTTTGTTTTACGAAAAAAGAAAGTTTTTTTTTTGAAAAAAAAAATACAAGAAATTCTAAGAAATTGTAATTCGCTATTTATTTGGCATATATCAATATACATATTTAAAAAAATCATTTGCTTGTGAAAAATGCCATATTGATTTTTTTTTTAAGATTCTGTTTTTTTAGTATATGAGGGGAAGGGAAATTAAAAGGTATGAAATTTAGCGTAAAATAATTTCGTATTTCCTTTATGGATGACCTGCTTATACTTTACATTTTTTCATTAATTACTTTTGTTTTCTTAGGCTTTTATTATTGAAAGCAGAAAGAAAAAAAAATCACAGGCCCACAAAAAAAGTCTATTACTCTTATCCAGATTATATTTTAAATCTGCACTTAGTGCTACTAAGAGTGACGATGTATTGAAATCTTCGCCGAAAAGTCAAAATCTTTGACCATGTTTTTTCACATTTCTCGACGTTTTAGTCGAAATCGGTAAAAAAATATTCCGTCCGTCTGTCTGTCTGTAAACTTGTAAAAGTCCAAACTCCATTTCTAAATAAGATTTCGACAAGCGGTTTTTTGCATATTGTTTCATATCGTATTTTGAAGAGCTGATTAGATTTTGGCGGTAAAAGATTGGGGGGTAAGGGGGTAAGAATGGGGTAAAACTCCTATTTTTAGCATTTTTTGGTTATAATTTAGGCAATTATTCTTGTAATCTTTAATGTAGTACTTATATGAAAGATAATTTTAAATTGGTCAAAAAATGTTAATGACTATTTTTTCCTAAAATGCATTGTTTTTGAGATATTTGCGTTTAAAGCAGTAAAACGTTTTTTTAGCATATCTCACTGATTGATAACCGGATTTCAAAAAATATATTTTAAACGAAAGCTGTTTTTAACTTCTATAAAAAATGCTATATACAGTTTTTTGCTAGAATATAACGTTTTGGAGAAACAAACTTTCAAACTTTAGTAAATTATGCAGGTGTATTAATGGTTGCCTATTCACGTGATCACACAACTTTCCTTTTCATAACGTTTAGTGGCTAGTGTTTGCAACTGTTCAGCTGGTTTCTTAGGTATTTTTCGGCGCTACTGACAGTAGAAACGCTCGCCGACTTTTAATGAGGAGAAAGTCAAAAACTATGTTAATTTTTTTATTCTTAAACCTTAAACACTTTTAAACAAAATGTCGAAAACTATACTATATCCAAATAGTCGGAGAGCTGGTGACCTTTTTTCAAATTGCTAGGCTCCGGATGCGGCTCCTTTGGGTGCTAGAAGCTCCAAAACTCTATTTTTAACTTTCCGAGTCATATACGTTACATTTATTACAGTCAGATTAAGTTATTTTCGTGGTTATATGCAATAATCATATGTCCAAGGGTAATAACAGTATTTAAAAAGTGAAATGAGAAATAATGAAATTAAATTTTGATTAAATAAAAATTTATCAGAGTTTTTAGTGTTAACATATGTCAAATAAACATTTAAAAGTCCTTTTTACCCCTTGGCCTACTAAATAATTGTGTAAAACTGTAAAAATAGACTAATCTAGATGTAATAAATGTAACCCTGATAGCACAAAAGCCTTCTAAGAAGATTCTTAAAATAAATAGCCGGAAGGACAGCATGTTTCTTAGAAGCATATATATTTTGCTCAGGATATTCTAAGAACGATTAAAGAAATGCAAAGGATACCCTTTTAATCGTGCTGGTAGTTCCTAAGAAGCTTCTTATAAGCCTCTGTATTAAATAAGAACGTTTTAAGAAGCATGTTAAAAATGTTCTTAGAAATAGGTACATGTACTTTTAAGAATATTCTTAGCATGCTTCTTAAAATATTCTTATTTGATGCATTTAAGTAATAATATTGAATATTGCGCATGCGCAAACAAAGTTTCAGATTTCTACATTAATGTAGTTTTTCTCTTTCTTTCAAATATATTTTATGATATTCGATCCTTTTCATGGAGTGATATCATAAATTTGGACATGTCGAAAATTTTTACGTCTTTGTGATAAACCTAATAATTAAAGTATTTAAAAATCCTTAGATATAGCATCCATCTGGTAAGATTCATATGCGATATGCAGTTTTACTGTGAAAGCAAACTTTCTACCAGACATAAAATTCATGCGCCACACAAAAATCCAATGTTTAGAAAAAGAAATAGCAAATAATTATCATTTCAAAATATAATAATTTTAATTTTTTGTCTAAAACTATATCAAAATCACTTTATGTCTAAAAATATATCCATTTCTACTACTTAAGGGTAAAACTTGCGTTATTAACAGTAATTTAAAGAATATTTGTATTTCTAACCTAATAAAATTAAAATAATATAGACGCCATATTATTGTTCTAAAAACATTCCCATGTGGTAAGTTAAAAATATATTTTTCGGAGACCCCATTTCACCACCTTTTAGCATCCAAATGAACCCGATCCAGGACCTGGCGATTTGCAAGTAGCTTAATTTGAATGTATAAGACATATATAAAATACACCTGGGAGCAAATGATGAAATAAAAATGGTCACCAGCTCTTGACTAAAAAATCAGTCAAATCCGACCGAAACCACTTTTTTTCCAGGTGAAGAAAGCGATTTCATTTGGGGGTTAGCAAGCTTTTCCTTTGTCGAATTCGTTTTTAGCGCACAAAAATACGTAACAAAAATAGTCTCGTTAACAGTATTTGAACCTAATTTTTGTTTTTTGTGCGCCTGTGTATTTTCTTATTAGCATTCATTTATTTTCAGTGAGTGCTCTTTGTTTTTTATCTTTTATTCATAATACTTTTAATTCCGGAATAATATTAAAATAATTTGAAATAAAATTGCCCTCACTTAGATTCAAATTTGTTGCTTTTTAAAAATAAGACAACCTATTTATTTATTTATTTTTATTTATTTTTGAGTATACTTCCGCCAGAAAAGGCCCAGCAATGATCTGAAACTTTTGACACAGGATTTATTTTAATTTTTTAAAAATCATTCTTCAGTTTTTAAGGAATCCACCAATCACAGTGTTCATTTTTAACCTTCTGTTAGTCAGATAGGGTTAAACTGACCCCAATAAAACCTAAAAGTAAAATAAAATTTTAATTTCGTGATCTACCGCCTGCGGCACTCAGTACCTTCCTATCTCGTGGAAACGGATGCATATCAGGCATAAGCCAATCTGTTATTATTTCTCATGGTGATGGAAAAATGGTTTATAATATAAAAATTTATAGATCTTTCCTAGACAAACTGACAAACATCGCAAAATATTTGTTTTAAATATAAAAAAGTGAGGACAGAAATTTTTAATTTTAAACAAAATTATAAAAATATGCATTTATTATTCCATCAATCTATTTTCTAATCATCGTACAGCCCGAAACTGTCTACCAAAAGTCTACCAATATCACTCTGTACGATGATTAGAAAATAAATGTAAAATTTTATATTCAACAATACTTTTTGTAAATTACATTTGTACATATGTGGTTCTTTTTTAAATACATTTACTCATAATACACACGGAATAAAACATAACACAGCCCCACAAAAAAAAAAGTCCGGATCTCTAGACCAGACATGTGTATCCTTATGTATTTTGGCCCGCTGAATCCGAATCCGAGGTCAGAAAAAGCCCTACACCCCAGGAATTGGCCCCAGAGGCCGAAAATGGCCGCTGAAAGGTGTGAAACGGGAATTTTCGGCCTCTGGGGCCAATTCCTGGGGTGTAGGGCTTTTTCTGACCTCGGATTCGGATTCAGCGGGCAAAAATACATAAGGATACACATGTCTGGTCTAGAGATCCAGACTTTTTTTTTTTGTGGGGCTGTGTAATCTAAACGCATAATGAAAAAAAAAACACTATATCATATATAGGGTAAATTTGACCCCACCAGACTAAATAAGTAAAAAAACAGCAGGCTTTACCAGACTTAAAATAAAACTGGGCAAATGCACAATTTAAAGCTAAAGTTCTTTTTAAAAGTTTTAAATTTTCTTAAAAATCTTTTCCATTTATAAGATCCAAATGATTTTAACAATCAAGGTCCTTTCTGAGACTGAATATACGTTTTATTTACCTGAAAGTTATTTACAGTATTTTTAACACCGGCCCAAAGACAAGGGTTGCGTCCCTTAAATTTTAAGGCCTAAAACGTCAAGAACGTTAAAAGAAGAATTTTATTATGTCAAGACACCCTCTTTCTAAAAAGCAACAATTTATAATCTAATTGGGTAAAACCGAGGGTAAAACATAAAAAAACTCGGTCCTTTTTAGTATAATAATAATAAAAAATATTTTTTTCTACGACTGCTTTAGAATGTAAGCAAATACACAAACTTTTCAAACACAGAATGAATTCATTCTAGCTCTAGATATGGTATGAATATTCCGTATCAAGTGATAGAATGAGCACATGTAGTGCCATCTTTTATTTATAAAAGTAAAGTAAACTGTAGCAAAATTAGCAAAAATGTTTAATTTAAAGTTTTGAGTTAAAATTACATAAAGTTTAATAGTTTCTTAATATTTAACCAGTTTTTATCAATTTAGTTAAAAAAATTAAAACTGCTCCATCTATTATTAAATATTTAAACCTGACATCTTTCACAACAATCTGACATAACCCCCAATTTTTGCATTATAATTTGTAAATATGTGCTAAAATTAAATAAAAATCTTTTTTAAGTACTAATTTGATAAATTTATTAAATAACATTAATTGCTTTATTTAAAAATATGTGTTTTGTTGTATTTACAATGTTTTTAACCTTGTCCGCAGTTTAAAGCCATACAGTGTTTCACATTTGCAGAAAAAGTATAGTCTACAACACGTATGGAATAGTCATTCCGCGCTCGCAGGACCGTCATACTCGCCTGCCGGCTCGTATGACAAACTTTCCACTCGCTCGGAATATTGTCTATTCCATACTAGTTACAGAATATACTATTTCCACTACTAGCTTTAGAACTCCACCTAATATTTTTTCCTGTAAGAACATGGCAAACATTTGTAGTGAAGTGGTTTTTTTACTATTAAATATTTTTCTACTAATGTAGTGATGTCGAATTCTATCACTAATTTAGTGATGTGGTATATAATTCGGTTATAGCCCAGCAGTTAATTATAACTTTTATTATAACTTACTCAGTTAGGTTGGCCATACAATCTTCCATCGTATTTAAAGTATACCCGAGCGGAGAATATACTTAACCACTTATCACTTTATTCGGGAGCGGGTATTCTAGGAGACGGCGCTTTGGAAACAGATAAAACGATTTCTTCTTAACTTAAGAATAATATATTAAATAAATGTGAATAAATTCTCCAAGAACATGAAAGATCAATTCTTACTTCTAAGTCCTATTTCTATGCAAAGCCCTTAAATTCTAATTTCCATTATATATTAGTTTTCCATTAAATACTACTAACTTAAAACATTCTATGTTTGAAATCCCAACCATTCGCAATCCTTTTCAAATCCCAATTTATTGTCCACATTTTTCTTAGTGTATATTAAAACTGGTTCGTATAAGTCATTTAAATAAGTTTACAAAATATTTTTCAAAGTTAAATAATATTCGTCAAAATTTCTATCAGTGTTCATACTAACAGTATTTATAAGTGTCCAATTATTTTTGTCTGATAAAACGAGTCTCAAAATTTTTCTAAGTTTAAAAACTATTTTTTTAATTCAAGAATAAATCTCAAAATTAATTTTCACAGAAACTACATTTTCACTTTTGAATTTTACATAGTGACACCCTGAATAAAACTGAATAATTATGAATCTTTTCATGAGTTTATATACCCAATAAGAAGGTCACTAGTTAAATTTATTTGACAATGCTATTAGCGCAAAATATCTACAAAGATACCGCGCATATTTAATTACCCCGACAAAAGAGTTTCAGTCTCATCAATTTGCAAACTAATTGCTATTTCTGACATCTGAAACGATCATTTTTACCATAAATTAAATTTGTATAAATAATTTGGACTACTAGACAACTTTTAAGTTATACCGACAAGAATTACAGAGGAGGGGTCCGATCAAATGTAGGACACACCGAACTCTTCCGAAGCCGAATCTCGTGAAGCCAGATTGTATCATAGCGCAATATTAAAGAAATATTATTTTAAAATTTTAACAACATATAAAATATTTTAAAAAATCAAACTTTTAGTCATCATTCACTTTATTAATAATTTAGGTTAGTTACCGGTTTCGATTATCATCGTCAGACTAGCCAAAAATATATAAAAATACTATATCCATAAAAGGTCAAAAAAGGTCAAAAACAACCAACATTACATGACCTTTTTTGACCTTTTATGGATATAGTATTTTTATATATTTTTGGCTAGTCTGACGATGATAATCGAAACCGGTAACTAACCTAAATTATTAATAAAGTGAATGATGACTAAAAGTTTGATTTTTTAAAATAATATCTCTTCACTATAAGTATACGTACGTTAAATTATGGATCTCAATATTTTTGATTTTCGCAATTGGGTTACATATAAAATATTCAGATCATAACACATTATAAATTATTTAATTATAATAATAGTTATTTATCCACAAGGGACTAAACTGGCTGTTTTAGTCCCGCTGCATTAGTGTTTCCTGAGTGAGCGTAGTGAGCGAGGGAAACAGAAATGCAAGGGACTAAAACAGCCACGTTTAGTCATGAGGTATATACACTATTTTTTGCAGGACCAAACATAATTTAGGTAGGTAGATAAAATTTAAATTAAAAACCACGCGTCTAAAATTGGTTGTTTTATTTTCGTAATTTAAGCAAGATGCCTGTAAATTGCGAAAAGTCAGTTTCATGGCTATCGCGATTTCAATTGTTTTTTAATATGGTTGACACAAACGTCAAATAAATGGAAGAAGATGATAAATTTTAAGTTATGGATAAATTGTTGTAACAATTTTATTTTTAAAGGTTTTCTTTGTTAAAATCAAATAACTTGGTTTGAATTGCTAATTTATTACAGAATACCACCAAACCTAATTTTTGAACCAGCAAAGCACATAGTAAGTATAATATTTTAATATTATCAAGGTTGCCGTGATTTTTATTCCCTAGGGAGAAAAACCGCAAGTTTAGTCCCGAAAGTGAAAGCGTAAAATTAGATTTTAGTCTTGGTCGTGCAAAAATTAATGTATTTGCTTAGAGTTGACAGTACTAAAGTTTATTTTTTTAAGGTATAGTTATTTTAAACCTTCCCGCTTGTAAACAATCTCTAAATTACCATAGCAACGTAAGATACGCATGCGTCGTAAGCGAAATGACTAGGCCCAATTTACACAACCGTAAAACGTAGACGTGCCATTAACGAGAACAAAACAATGGTTTATTCCTCTAAATTATTGGAATAAAAGCAAATTTTGTTTCTACAGGAAGTGTTTTTAGCAACAGCTTTATCATTTCTCTTTTTTTATATCAAAACATCATAAAAACAAAGTAAGTAAACAAATATAAATTTTGGTTATGTTGACATTCAAAACAATCCACATGCTTCAGTGTAAATCGGACTTTGTGGAGTATTTAGCGGCAAATTTAAAATAACTATACCTTAAAAAAATAAACTAGTAGCGTTTTCATGTTTTTAAAATGTGTGAAAATACATGGAAATTCGTTTAATAAATAGTGTGTTATATTCTATTTTAATTCAGGGAATTGTTGAATTTTGTCCAATAGGAATTATAAGCAATGTCATGTCTTTTCAATTTAAGGGAAGTCAAGTACAGTTTTCAATTTTTAATAACGTTATCTCCTACTAGGAGAGAAAATTTGATTATTGCTCTAGGTGCAGAAAATTCATATCTCGGATTAAAAACATGATAAATAATGGTAGTCCAAAGCTAGTAGTAATAAATAAAATTGTTTGCTCTATGTTCGAAACCACTTTGCTGGACTCGCCTTTTGCGAGGATCGCACCTCGGCTCGAAAATCAGGCTTGCCTAGCAGAAAGACGCTCTCTTACTAAAAGATTCTCTAATAGTTAAAAATGGCGGGTGTGCGCGGATATAAATGGTGCACAAACCCGTCATTTTAAATAGGGCTTATAAATATATAAGCTTATTCAGGATAAAAAAAGGATAAATTAAAGATTAACTATACAGGTCAAGGAACAGAAATTTGTAATTTTAAGAGTTGATTCTTGGTACTGAAGAGTGCCAGCATCCCGAAACTGCAGTCCACCGATATCACTCTGTACGATGATTAGAAAATAGATGGAATATTTAAATATACATGTCAAATTAATAAGTTAACTTAATAACTAATTAACTATATTACTATCCACTTCAAGGTGTGATAAAGTTAAGGACAAACTACATAATTAACTTCTATGTTACATATTTTACTCCTGTTAATGTTGACAAATGAGTTTTCACAGTTAAAATTTATGACAGTCATATCTGAACAAAACAAAACAATGCACTGGTTTAAATTATATTCAGCACACAGTTGACCACATGGAATAATAAATGAGCCCTTTGTTATGGAAATTTAGTTTCCTTTAAATTTTTGATGGATGGAGGAACATAGGTACATATAAATAATAGCTTATGTAGAATAAAAACTTGCAGAATAATAACTTTAGCTATATTTAAAACCAACGAACTAACAACTCTTTTCTCTAGAATACGCATACCGTTAATATAAAATATCGCCATCTCGGTTTGTTTGTTAACAAATAGTAGGTATATTCAGGCCTGAATAATAACAGTTACCAGTAACTGTTATTGTTGTCTCTGTTAGAACAAAGCTGTGCAAGTAAGACAGACAAATGTATATGTTGGCTACGTTTTTTTCAGTTTTTACAAATGAAATGCCTATTCTAGAGAGGGGAGTTATTAGATCGTTGTTTAAAACACAGAAAACAGTCTAAAGGTTAGTTTATGCAAACATTAACGACGCTAACTAGAAATATGATAAATTAATTATACTGCTTGTTCATAAAATCACTTATATTTCTCGTGATATTCGTTAACTTGTGCACAAAGCAATCTTAACAATAATTACCAAAAATTAGGCAGTTAGGTTACATAATGTGTAACCTAATAATATACAATTTTAAGTATTTTTTTCTAAACGTATTACCAAATGTATATGAATAAATACTAAAACTATTTTATAAAATATTGTAATTTTATTCGCGTTTTATTTAACAGGTAAAGTGCCATGAGAGACGAACATGGTCTCACACATACTTTTGACTTTCTGGCAGCGTGAGACCCATGTGGTCTCGCATGTTCCTGTATCTGATTTGGCTGCGTAGCTTCACAGCGGTTCTTCGCAGCAATGTTAAATCAATTGCATTCAAAAGAGCGCGGCCTGGCGGTCCCGAGACTACTTTTGGCCTGTGGATATGAGATACGAAAGTGGTGCTACGCGGTCAAGAAGATTTTGCAGGTATTTCGTCGTCGGATGATGAAGAATCTTGCGAAGCTGCAATATCTTCAGCCACTGCCGCTCTACTAGTCGACGGTTCATCATGTCTAAATGCTCGAGTTTGCCTAGCATTGATTTTCTTTTTGGTCTTTCTCCGGTCATTCTCCGAAGACGACGAGGAATCTACTGATGACTCACATTGATAATCGTCAGAAAGATAGACGTCCCCAAACAGTGATTCTTCATCTTGACTGCTGTCATTTTCATTTTCATCGGACAGCATTTCCTGCCACAACCTTTCCAATTTTTCTTCCTCGTAAGATGGCATCGTCTAATCTCTGCAGGTGTCCAAGTCGAACTGAGCTGACTGCAATCTCCCAAACTCAACACCGCGACAAGTCTCGACAGGCAGAGACATGTATAACGTAGTGACACGTTGGTCTCACATGGCCGTTTGGACAAAATGGTCAAATGAGAGGCCGCGTGAGACCAATGTGGTCTCCAAAATTTAAACGCCATTTTGGATGTTCCCAAAACTTTTGGCACATCAAAAAACATATTTAAATCAATAGAACCTTCGTATGTTCAGGCAAAAAAAAGTTGTCGGCCTCTGGGGCAGAAATTTTTTAATACATGGTGGCACTTTACCTGTTAATTAACAATCAAAGAATAAATTCACTACAATCACCTTACATGTACTTTGAAATGAATATTTTCAAAGACGACAATTTAATTAAATAAACTTACGTCAAAGTAATAATAATTTAATATTCTCCCTCCGTATTCCTCCGGTCAGAAAATGAAATTATGTTTGAACCCACAAAAGCACACTGCATTTATGAACAAATCAATACAAGAATAGCAACCCGTGAAGATATGAAATGCTCAGCATTTGAGAATGTATACTCTTAGCATTAATACACGGAAAGAAATTAGAGGGCTCTGCGCTATACATTATAAGATATTTGGTAACAGTGGCAAATTATAGTGATTTAAGCTATAGATTATAAGAGACACAATAACTAATAATGTTAAAAATAAATTGGAAACGATTATATATATATATTACAGACACGATTATATTTATTACAGGCACTATTATAAATTTACAGAAATTTTATTATATTATAAAAATTATTAGCACGGACAATAATTAAATCTATTTAAGCTATAAATGCCATACTATTTGTTATATTTTATTATTCACTAAACAATTAAAGTATTTCATATAAATTTTTACACTGACTGCCATAATTGTTAGAGAAAGCCTTGTATTTATATAATAAGCGATTATAATTTGCTTGGTATGTGTGTTATAGCGCTCCTAGCTATAATTTTTTTTCCGTGTAGTGGTTTATGCTTTATTTTTTTAATTTTATCATATTATTTCTATTTAAGTAGTAAATTCTGTAACTTTCTAATAAATTCTTATATTTATGATACATTTTCAAAATAAATATACCTCATTATTAAATTAAATTTAATAAAATAACGAAATATTTTTTTTTTGACACAAGATTAAATATTTATAAAAGGTCTTAATATATTTGTTTCTTCCAGAAGTTTCCCTTTGGAATAGAATGGACGCAATTGTATTAAATGGACTGTATTAAGGGTTGATTCTAAATTAAGGGTGTCGAAAGGTACAAATCTTACCTTTGGTTGGTTGTCTGCTTTCTATGGAGAGTATAATCTCTTAATTCAATGTTCAATGGCTAAAAATGGAGGTCCAGACTTGTAGCCTTTTCTTCCACACGATAATGTTGTAGAGGTTTATATTATACACATAAAGAAATAAATAGTAGTTTGATTTTGTAATTATAAATAAGGACGCACAGGTAGGCCGCGGCTGTCACGCGGTCCGTTGCGAGCTTTTTTCACCGAAAAATGTATCGTGCGTTCGACGATGGCTAAGTTAGAACTGACCCTTGACACAAGGTTATATGGTAGGTCGCGCATACTTAGCTTACAAACCCAAGTAAAGCGGACCAAGTAGCGACAATAATATTTCCGCAACAATAATTTTTTTGTAAACATAGATCTCTATGACTTTTTTATACTTTATGGAATTTCTTAGGAATAGACAGTAAGAAACAGGCCTCTATAATATATTTTGGTACTCTACGATAACCAGAAATTCAATACAAATTATTGTGCTTCCAGAAATTTAAAATCTGTTGTTTTTGGTAAACACAATAAAATTTTGTAGAGAGAGTATCTCAATATATTATAGACGTATAAGAATTAAGAGATGTTATGGGGTAGATTCTTTAGACTAATTCCTTCTAGATTATTTTCTTGGATTTGGTTTGTTTTTACTTAAGAAAAAAACTACTTTTCTATCAAAAATAATAAAAAAATACAGAAAGATAATAATTTGATGTTAGAATTAGGAATTTAGAGAATTTTAAAATGTTCAAAATAAGATTATACTTTTCTATAGTTACAGCTGTGCTACAAAGAGTTTAGCAAGGCTATGTGTATTATAATTGTACAATGTATTGCATACAAAGTAGCATAAATTTTTATTTTTGAATACAAGCATGTATGTACCTATACATAAGATTAGCTATGTATCGCGTTTAGCAAAAAAGTCTTGTTTCGAGATTTTCTTTCATTTCGAAAACAATAGGTATGCAAATACACCACAAAGAAGAATCGTTTAAATAGGAAATTTTGGACTAAATGACAAAAAAATATGTTTGTTTAAAAAAAGGCAAATTATAAAAAGAAATAAGAGAACATTCAAGTATTACGTAACGCAAATTGTACCAAAATTCATACACTTCATACCCCGTTTCTCGCATTATTAAAGGCCGCAGAGGGGGGATAGCCAAAATATAAAATCTCTACAGCCAATAACAACACGGGAAACAGAGTGTGAAGTGTATGAATTTTGGTACAATTTGCGTTACGTAATACTTGAATGTTCCCCGATGAGACAATTATTTCTAGGTTTTATTTATTAATACTAAATAAATAAATAAACAAACAAAAATTCGTCTAAACCCATTATATTATCGCAAATTTGGCAACAGCGCATCACGCAGTAATTAGCGCGATTTTTAAATTACTCAGTAAGTGTTATTTAAGTGTTATTCTTCCTCACTCTCTTACTTGCAAAGTTGCAGTCTGATTTAACAAGCGAAAACGTCAAAAAATATTGAGTTTTTTTAGTAAAAATGACTTATTTGGACTAATAATAGTAATATCTGATAAATATTTATTTAATAAATTCATGGGTCATTCCTTAATGGGTTACAACAAAATTGATTCCAGGCTATACTTAAACCATAAATTTTGTGTCAGAAAAAGATGAAAAAATTAGTGATGATAAATGTACCTGGAATTAAAGTATCCCCAGTACATATTTCGCTGGTCAACTAAATAGTTTTTTAACAATTATAGCAAATAATAGTATATTATTCAATGAGTGTATAATAATTGCTATTATTCGATGAGGGTGAATTTTGGGACACGAGCCGATAGGCGAGTGGCCTAATCACCCGAATTAAGAGCTATTATACGCTAATAGAATTCTGTACTTTTTTAAATTGTCAGCGGTTTATTTTTACAGACCCGTAATTAATAAGCCTATTTATCACGGCCGTGGATAATAGTATATTATTCAACGAGCGTATAATAATTGCTATTAATCAATCAAGGTAAATTTTGGGACACGAGCAGATAGGCGAGTGTCCTAATCACTTGAATAATTAAAATCTATTATACGCGAGTAGAATACTATACTTTATCCACGGCTGCTTTAAGGTTTAAACGGTTTATTTTTACACACCCGTGAATAATAGGGCTATTAATCACGGCCGTGGATAATAGCATATTATTCAATAAGCGTATAATAATTGCTATTAATCAATCAGGGTGAATTTTGGGACCTAATCAAAAAGACCCGTGATTAATAAGCGTATTAATCACGGCCGTGGATAATAGTATATTATTCAACGAGCGTATAATAATTGCTATTAATCAATGAGGGTGAATTTTGGGACCCGAGCCGATAGGCGAGTGACCTAATCACCCGAATGATTAATAGCTTTATACGCGAATAGAATACTATACTTTATCCACGGCCGTTTTGAATTTTAAACGGTTTATTTTAACAGACCGGTGATTAATAGGCCTATTAATCACGGCCGTGGATAAAATTAGTTAAACTTTTTAATAATATAATTAATATAATGAAAACTGTTGTAGTTTTAATGTTCTATAACGCAATATTTAATGAATAGTTATAATTATAATTATAAAAAATATACATAAAACAAAATACAAAAGTCATAAAGTAACTTTAAGTATTAAACTTCTTTATTATCAAGATTTTTTGATTAGAGGCATAATGAGGTGTAAACTTGGCCTTCATTAGTCTTAACATTTTAAAGTTTTATTAGTTTTTAAAAAGAGTAATAAATTACAATTATTTTAATTTAAAACTTTAAAATAAATTACCTGGAATTTTTATCAGTTTTGTTTTTGCATATTAAAATAATTTTGCTTGGAAATATAGTCCAGTCAAATAATAAATGAAAATTGCAATAAATGTACACAGGCTGATATTTTAAAGGGTAGTAGTGGATGGTAACAGAACACTCCTGTTAGTTGTTCACCGGGTAATTTGCGTAAGGGGTGTCCGCTATCTTGAATTTTGCATAGCGAACCAAAAAAAATCAAAAACAAAAATTTTAAGTGCCAGGGACTAGACCAACGCATTTTTATATATTCGGGTTAACTGAAACCGAACCTGACCTCAGAATTGCTCCAACAGGTCACAATTGTTTTCAACACTTAAAAATGGGTGCGAAAATTACTTAAACTCAGATGTTTTTATAAGTAGAAAAAATTGGGATCTGATGGAGCAATTCCGAGATCAGATTCGGTTTCAGCGACCCCATAAATAGTCTGGATATTATTTTTTTTTTGTGTGGCTGTGTAATTTTTTGAGTTTATTTTTTATTATTAAAAGCTTGAGACCAAGGCTCAAGAGCTTTTAGCGAAAACTAAACAAACAAAAAATACTTAAAAACTAAATTATTTTATGAGGCCATCACAGTTAATTTGAAATATGTCTACTTGTACGGTTCTATAGTTTTGTTTATTGTTCGTAATTGTTTATTTAAATAATATTTATGTTAAATGTAGTGTTTTAAGTATGCTAAGCAAATAGAAAAAAAAGCCATAAAATTTTCTGAATATTTCACTGCCTCTAGTAGTATTTAGCTTGATAATTTTACAAACCATGCAGCGAAAAAAGATTTTTTCAAACAAATGTTTATTATATGCAATATTTTGTATTTTGTATTAAGGTTTAGTTACGAAGCCAATATATTTTTAAATAGCGCGCGCTAAAACCTGTAATTTAATGAAGATAATGATGGTAGCGCGTAAAAAATATGTATGTGCTAAATAGAAAACAGCAATTTTTTAAATAAATCAATAAATCCAGCTGTGGTTAATATATCACCGTACCTTCCTCACTAATTACACAAAATATAAGTTGTTTTCGCTGTAATAAACAACGCCCCAACAATTACATTAAAATCACGTAGGCGTGCAAAACTGTTTCAATGTAAATTCTACATGCAATTGCACCAAAACTGAATGTGTATACCCTAGGCAACTAACGACTGCTAAATTATATCGAATTACTTCTTAATGATAGAGAAATAGCGAAACACTGGTCAAATTTTTATTATTTCACCAGATACTTCTGCCAGGTGGCGAAAAAAACAGTTTTCCTACGATCCTCTATGAAAATGACATTTAGCACACTCTTTTGTTCTTTAGAAAACGCCTCATATCGCACTAGTTTGATATTTTTAAATCACATTCGTGTGATATATATGTATGGAGGTTTGCTCAATTTTATTTAGATATTTACCTCGTAGATTCTATGAATTTTATTCACCTTGTTTCACCTTTCACCACAGCCTTTCATATCTTTTAAGTGTTTTAAACCAAATATTTCTGGTTTTCATGTCAAAAATAGAAACTATAGTTATAACGTTACCATTTTAACCATTACTATCTAGTCTAGGCAGTCTAGATCTTACAAAAATTACTTAATTTTTTATTTAGTCACCTTACATTACATAAAAAACATTAAAATACACAGTATTTTTCTTATGAAATGTAAAACAGTACAATTTTACTGTCTTATATGGCAGCATAACCACAGAAATCTAATTTAATAAGTAAACTCAAGTTTGCATTTATTTAGGAATAGGCAACCCAGGCAAACAGCTATGTATTGTATTAAATATAAAACCAAGAAAACTAAAGCTAAATGAAAATCATATTTCCTGTTTGACATACCTACATATATAAATTTGTATGCTCTTCATAATTTATTTGTGCTTTGCTTTTCTTAAAAATGAATAAAAATTTGAAAATTTTAAAATAAGAAACTTCATATTTTTTTGGGATCGTGGGAAAAATAGTGTACCTAACTCGTTGGAAATTGTATTTCATACACTCGTGGGGTTTTCTCACTCGCGTGAAATATGTCACTTTCCACACTAGTTATGTAATATACTATTACCAGATTTCGAATTATTAATTCGTTTTAAGTTCTATACACTTCGAAAAACAAACTTTTAATGTTCGTTCATCTGTCCGTTCATCCGTCCGTCCGTCCGTTTGTCCGTCCCTCCGTTCGTCCGTCGCTCCGTTCGTTCGTCCATCTTTCCGTCCGGAGGCCTTCAGGTCATACCGTTTGACCAGATAAAAACCAAATTTTGGACTTTTTAGAGGATTGCTCAGGCGGGTTACCCTTAAATTTTCTCCACTGCTCCAAATAGGCGTGGTTTACTGCTCAAAAATAAATCAAATAATTCCATTTCATTTCTCAAAAATGGCTCCAACGATTTTGCTCAAACTTTGTATGTTAATCGTAAATTACTAACACAAACAACAACATGCTATTAGGGAACGTTCAAGTATTACGTAACGCAAATTTTGATCATTTTGGACCCCTACTCCCCCCCTGTAACGCTATTTTCCTATACCATTAACATGAGCATAACACTCCAAAATGACCCCCCCCCTAGGAGCGTTACGTAATACTGTTTTTCCCGGAAAAATCACATAACCGCCTTTTTTTTGAAATTTTGGCGAACCGCATGAAATTTACATTTGGGGATTAGTTTTTCGTAATCACCGAAAATAAATGCAAACTGATCTGCACATTTTCGCGAGAAATTAAGGTAACCCCACCATTATCAGTGTATTTATTACACAGGAAAAAATCCTTAAACCAAGGACACGTGTCTTTAGATATGCGTAAAGACATATTCTCTTGTTTCTAGCATTTCTTTGAATCAAAGTCAAAGTCAATATCTTTGAATTAAGAGCGCGCATCTTCATTCAAGGACATTGAATTCGGTTTAAAGAAATACTAGCCTCAAACAAAAAAATATGGCTTTGACCATATCGAAAAACATGTGTCGTTGGTTCAAGGAATCCGTTTTTTCTGTGTAAAATGTTTTGAATTCATTTCAAAGTTATTTTGCCATTCTTTGTTTCTTAAGGAAATTATACTCCGCCGACTTAAAAATTAAAATGCCCAACTTGTTTTGTATTGCCGATTTGTGACAGTTGCATGTCTGCGTTTTCACTGTAGCGTGACCGTGGTTTTAACACTTTGAAGTCGGAAGGTCAGATTTGGCAAACAAATTTGTATACTATTAAATATAGCACAGGATAGGTAGACAGACTAGCATTCCTACTCTTAAATTAGGGAAGTTACGGAGCATGGAAGTTAGGTAGTAGGGAAATTGAGAGTAGGATGTTAATCTGCCGATAGGTAGGTTTGGCAGGTTAGGTAGGTAGTTTACAACTACACATGATTTAGTTCTGTTATAGTTTGTTTGTTTGTTTGTTTGTTTGTTTAACCTCGTAATATTCTACTTAATTAAGCATCCCCTAAGTCCAGGACTTGTGTGGGCTAGTAGTAGAGGGAACCACCGGCTTATACTGACTTTCGAACCAGTTTCTAGAGAGTGTCCGTTTCACTTATTGCCTTCGCCAAATTTCAATTATTAATTAACTGAAAAAGGCAAATCGGCGCCAGTGAAAATCGAACTCACGATAGTAGACTTGCTATGCATACGCGCTAGTCACTACGCTATGCCTCCCAGTTCATGTCACACTTCTATTTTTTTTTTTAATTTTATATAAATTTATACTAGAGTGCTGGGTGTTTTATAAAGTCAAAGTAAAAGTGAATAGCAGCGCACTGTGATAATATTATGCTACTACTATTATTATTATGGATTATAGAAGGGACAGTAGATTTAGGTAATATAAGCCGCTTAGACATGACTAAGTTTAGTGACTTTCTCCTGCCGAAAACATAATATTATTGAATTTAAACTATAGATTTTCAAAGAAGCTATTTGCCTTCTTTTTAGAATCGTTGCTGATATACACAGAAAGCAAATAAATAAATAACTTGCAAACTCTTTAAAGATTTTAGATTTGAAACAGGTTTCCTATTAAAAGTTCACTACTGGGATTTTTTTGAAAAAAATAAATAGTTTGGTTTGTTGTTCCTTTATTCAAAGCAAAAAATATTTAAATATATATTTTTTCTTTTTTCCATTAACAAAATTTGTTTATTTTCTTATATGACCAATAGGTAAAAGTTTATTAATACATTAATATATTTAATCCTAAATTTTTTTGATTTTTTTTTTGGTTTTCTTATTAAAAACAAACGATTAAGTATATTTAGAACTTTAGTTGTTGAATAATATATATAATATAAGTTTATACGGTAAAACAAAACGTTATCATGTAATTTTTACCGCAACAAATTGTGTTGGATAATTAAAGTTGCTAGGGGTTTCAAGTACACAAAATCCTTAAGTTTTTAATATGATAACAATTTTCAGTATACAGTGTATAATCTTTAGTAATAAGAAATTATAATAGATTACGAATTTACCCTTGTATTAAGTTTATAGGATAATCCTGACAAATTTATTTGACAAACAAAACGGTCTCGTGTCTTTATGATATTAGCACCAATATTGACCATTCTGCCTGATAAATAAATAAGACGTATATATAGACTTAATCAATTTTTTGACTCATTTTACCACGCTTATCTCAAAAAACCTGACGTGCTAGGAGATTTTGGGAACAAATTTGGATTCAGCATATAAAATTATGTAAAAAATGAGATTTTGTTAAAAAAACTATAGGTATATTTTCAAAATCTATAATTTTAGATATCTGCTTAAAAATAAGAATATGGTTTAAAAAATAATTTTAACGATGAGTTATTTTAAATTTTATTTTCTTTATAATAAAAAACAATAGGGAATCAAGTCTTGATGACCGTTTTCCTTGACATTTCTTTGCAATTTTACATGCCCGCCGAACCGTAATTAGTATTTAGTTTTAGTAAAAGTTATTACTACTATTTAGTTTTAGAAAAAATATTATTACTGCGTTGAAAAATGGGATTTTCAAAGACTTTGGACAAATTACCTTCTTTCCAATATACGGATAAATAAAATATTTAATATTTAATATATAGTAAATGTCAAGTGATATTTATGTCCTTTTTCCATATTCTGTTATTTTAATATTCATAA
This sequence comes from Brachypterus glaber, assembly GCA_958510825.1. Taxonomy (NCBI): domain Eukaryota; kingdom Metazoa; phylum Arthropoda; class Insecta; order Coleoptera; family Kateretidae; genus Brachypterus; species Brachypterus glaber. The sequence continues at coordinate 49,963,280 of OY294047.1, read as the reverse complement.
GTTATGACAGTATAATATTTTGTGTATAAGATATATCCTGACTGGATAGATATATGACATTGAATGCCTTTTTCTATTTTGCGACTCTTATAAGCTCATAATCACACGCATTTTGCGTGTTCTTATAAGCCCATAAGAGGTCTGTACTTTTTGTTCTTTTGGGATGGCAACAGACCTGGCCTATCGCTTGACGTTTTCCGTGCAAATGTCAATGTCGCTTTAAAGTTGAATTTTCTACAAAATTTTGTGTTTAGGTTATTGTTACTATGTTAAAGTTGTGGCTTGGTTAATTGCAGTAAAAAAGAGAAGAGATTACTATAAAATATATTAAAATATCATTTGTTCTTAGAATTTTAAACATAGTGTAAACTGTAATGCCAATCCAAAATAAAAATCCCTAAATCACTCATCAATTTAAAGTCTATAAATTTCGCCGCAAGCGGCTCGTTTTCTAAACTTGTACTCGTGCGCTAAAAACGTGTGTTATGAAACTAGTACTTTAATATACTATCCTCAACATTTGGAAACCTATCCCTTGTGAATTTTGATTTTAAGTAGAAAGTTAAATGTGTCCTTATACAAAGTACATTTTACAAGTTTTGAATTTAGTTTTTTTTTTTCGGTTAATGTCTTCAAAAAGTTTTAATTAACATAATCTTTAGCATTAGCATATCTTCACGGCTTGTTATTTTATGACCTAATACATCGAAAGCTTCTGTAACTTTATGTTAAATACTTGTTGCAAATAAAAAATAAACTTTTTATATAAATATATTGAACTACTTTTTTAAAACTCAATAATTTGTTGAGTTGGTACTTGTTCTCAAGAAATTAGTATGAGCACATTTTTCATTGTTTTTATTATTTTAAATACTCGGTATGAATATCTATTGGTCATCTTCCATTTAAGTTTCTTTAAAAGAAATTTTATTGTCCAGACCAAGCACTTTAACTTGATTTAAGTTTTAACTGCTTGGTTTTAATAAGATAGGTTTTCAACTTTGATTAAGCAAAACATTTGATTTAAGTACTACTTTGAGTATATACAAAGTCACTTGATCTTAATAATACGTACTTGTTTTAAATAATTATTTCTCTGTAAGAAAAATTAATTAATTCTTGTCCTTAGTTCGTCTAAATTTTTTTATCTTTCAAATGCAGTTTTAAAAATGCAAGAATTTTCAGGAAAACTCCATTAAATTTTCTGAAAAATACAGTAGATTTACTGTGAAATTGGCTAGCAAATTACAGATCTTACTGATTATTCTGAATCTAGTTTGGAGTTGAAATCTGTTTGTTTAAATAATTGTTATTATTCTTGGTAGCCACACAGAGAAAAAAATTATCTGATTTGGTTTATTGTCCCGTCAACAAACTAAAAAAATAACCTTTTGCATCAAAAAAATCCAAAAGTATTGAAAATTGGTAGAGATGTAGTTCGGAATAATTAAAGGTGGAGTTTTTTGAAGATAACTTATAAACAGTTAAGTACTTAACACGTTTGAGTATATACAAACGTTTGAGTCACTTGATCTCAATAATACGTACTTGTTTTAAATAATTATTTCTCTGTGAGTAAGAAAAATAAATTCTCAGCCTTAGTTCGTCTCATTTTTTCTCTTTCAAATGCAGTTTTAAAAATGCAAGAATTTTCAGGAAAACTCCATTAAATTTTCTGAAAAATATAGTAGATTTACTGTGAAATTGGCTAGCAAATTACAGATCTTACTGATTATTCTGAATCTAGTTTGGAGTTGAAATCTGTTTGTATAAATAATTGTCTTTATTCTTGGTAGCCACACAGAAAAAAATGATCTGGTTTGATTTATGGTCCCGTCAAGGAACTACAAAAATAACTTTTTGCTTCAAAAAAATCCAAAGGTATTGAAAATTGGTAGAGATATAGTTCAGAACAATTAAAGGTGGAGTTTTTTGCAGATAACTTATAAACAGTCAAGTACTTAACACTTTTGAGTATATACAAATTTTTGAGTCACTTGATCTTAATAATACGTACTTGTTTTAAATAATTATTTCTTTGTGAGTAAGAAAAATAAATTCTCAGCCTTAGTTCGTCTCATTTTTTCTCTTTCAAATGCAGTTTTAAAAATGCAAGAATTTTCAGAAAAACTCCATTAAATTTTCTGAAAAATACAGTAGATTTACTGTGAAATTGGCTAGCAAATTACAGATCTTACTGATTGTTCTGAATCTAGTTTGGAGTTGAAATCTGTTTGTGTAAATAATTGTCATTATTCTTGGTAGCCACACACAGAAAAAAATGATCTGATTTGATTTATAGTCCCGTCAACGAACTACAAAAGTTTTGAAAATTGATACGAATGTAGCTAAGACCTTCCTGATGAACGTACTAAACTTCCCCAATAGGTTATTGCAAAAAAAATACGTTTTTCTAATTAGAAAAATCCTCATTTAAGACAGGATAAAGATGACAAAAGTGCCAAAAGAATCAAATTTTCTGGATTTATCTCGTTTCTGCCTCTTTTCAAAAATACCAAATTTGCCCACATTTGAACCTGTCTTACCTAACCCTTTGATTCATGAAAAAAATTTTAGTAGCACAAACGTCCATGGTCATAAGAGATTCTACCCACTTATTTTTTCTTTCAAAATGTAACTTAGGCATTATGGGCAACTTTGGGGACACTTTTATATATCAAAAAGCTAAATGACACAAACGAAACTAATGGTGGCACAAACGTCCCCATCTCCGTCCGATACACAAATTTTTCACTTGTGCCTAATGCGGGATAACAACTTCACACTGCCACACTTCTAGTGAAAACTCTTAAATAATCTTCAGTTTGTCCCAAACTCAATTTATATTATATTATTACAAAGAAGCTCCAAATATTATTTAAGTTTTTAAAATTGAGACACTAAGAAATAATTTAAATAAGCCTACTGTGTTTACTTGTAATCATTTCGTGAAAAATCGTCTACAGAATACTCAAATCATAAGACAAACTCAAGGTTCACTGGGAGCGATATTGACAAATGAAAATAAACATTGGCAATACAACACGAAGTGCTTAGGCAAATAAGTGGATTAAATCCAATTTACTTTCCATCAATTAGCTGTATCTTTAAAACAAATAAACTTTGTTTCAAATTTATTGAGTTTTGTTTTCAAGGCCACCCTTCCTGACCCTTTTTCTAAGGATCTCTACAGGCCATTTTTCATAAGTTTAGATTAAGAATCGCCCTGTTTTTTAAATGTAAATAATAATAATAATTTCAATTTGACAATACTAAATAAATACAATATAACAGTAAAATATATGTAAATAATAATAAATTATTAATACAAAAAGTAAAAATTTGAAACATTTAATTAAAGCTAACATCTGCAAACTATTTAAACTTCTACAAGGGAGTTCTGCCCTCCTTGGTCCTAACTAACATTGCTATTTTCCCTAATTTTTTCACCCCTAATTCACCCGTTCAGTTAAACTTCCCCGAGGTAATTACATTAAACAGGATTATAATAAATATAAATATAATTCTTAGATAACTACTCCTTTAGAAGGTATATACTTGACAGCCTTTTTTTAAATTGTTTATAAAAAAAGTTTGTTTATTTATGGTTGAAACTTATTATTATCCCTTTATTCATAAGCAATAATTAAAAACCTTTGTTTTTGTTAGGAAACGTTCAAGTATTACGAAACACAAATTTTGATAATTTTGTAACAGTAACATGGGCGTAACACTCCAAAATGACCCCCCCCACCTAGGAGCGTTACGTAATACTTGAACGTTTCCTTAGAGGATATATCGGTAACCTTTTTCTAAGGATCTCTACAGGCCATTTTTCATAAGTTTAGATTAAGAATCGCCTTGTTTTTTAAATGTAAATAATAATAATAATTTCAATTTGACAATACTAAATAAATACAATATAACAGTAAAATATATGTAAATAATAATAAATTATTATTACAAAAAGTAAAAATTTGAAACATTTAATTAAAGCTAACATCTGCAAACTATTTAAACTTCTACAAGGGAGTTCTGCCCTCCTTGGTCCTAACTAACATTGCTATTTTCCCTAATTTTTTCACCCCTAATTCACCCCTTCAGTTAAACTTCCCCGAGGTAATTACATTAAACAGGATTATAATAAATATAAATATAATTCTTAGATAACTACTCCTTTAGAAGGTATATAATTGACAGCCTTTTTTTGAATATTTATAAAAAAAAGTTTGTTTATTTATGGTTGAAACTTATTATTATCCCTTTATGCATAAGCAATAATTAAAAACCTTTCTTTTTGTTAGGGAACGTTCAAGTATTACGTAACGCAAATTTTGATAATTTTGGACCCCCCCCCCCTGTAACGCTATTTTCCTATACCATTAACATGGGCGTAACACTCCAAAATTACCCCCCCACCTAGGAGCGTTACGTAATACTTGAACGTTCCCTTAGAGGCTATATCGGTAAATAAAAAAAAAGAAAATGTCCAAAGTTGGAAAAATACGTGAATAAAAGTAACAAAAAATCTCTTCAACTATAAACTTTTTAATTATAAATAAACACAACAAACTTTGTTATTAGTTTTATCAAAACCGCTTAATTTAATGATTAAATCGTCCATAATATAGTCCCTATCTGACACGAGATCTGATAATTTCGAAAATATTTGACCTCAAAGTTAGCTTTTTAACAACGGGCAATGTTTTATTTATAATTATAAGAGTTAACGCATACAATTACAGAAGCAATACAAAAAATAGATGAATTATTTAGAATGATAGTTAAAAACCAAAAGAAATAGTTTTAGTTTATACTTTTAGACAACATGATCAAACAGACTTGTTAGGTCAATAATAAAAGCTAGAAAATTAACCTGATATTGTAAGTACATGTCATGATCCGCATATTTTATATGGTGTTATCATTTTTAAAATAATATTGCTTTAATCATAGCGCAAATATAGTCTGGCTTCACAAGATTTGCTTCGGCAAGGTCTGGCTTGTTCTACATTAGATCGGACCCTTCTCGGTTGATTGTCGGTATAACTTAAAAGTTGACTCATAGATATAAGTTTATAAACAAATATAATTTATGGTTAAAATGATCGTTTTAGTTGTCAGGAATAGTAATTAGCTTGCAAATTGATGAGACTGGAACTCTTTTGTCGGGGTAATTATATATAGTCGGTGTATTTAGAAATATTTTGCGCTAAAAGCATTGTCAAATAAGTTTAACTATTAACCTACTTATCATATATATAAACTCATGAAAAAATTCACAGATTATTCAGTATTACTTAGAGTGTCTCCATGTCAATTTCAAAAGTGAAAATGTAGTTTCTGTGAGAAATAATTTTGAGAATTATTCTTGAATTAAAAATAGTTTTTAAAACTTGTTTGAGACTTTTAATATCAAATTTAAAAATAATTTCATTAGTAGAAAAAAATTTATTAGTAAAAAAACCACTTCACAACAACAATTATATTATATAATATTATATATCTCTTTCTCACAGACGGGTTTCCTGAAAACCTTTATGCAGTACTATGTTTGATGTTAATATGAACCTGTATATGTTATTATTATTTACAATAAACATTATTATTAATATTATTTGGTAGGGAGAAGACACTAAGAAAATAATCTGGTTGGGACAACCAGATCAACTATTTTTCATTATGGTTTATAGTACTACTAATAATAAAATTGTGCCAAACATTTGAATTACTCGTTGATTTGGAGAAAGCAGTAAGGCATTTTTTTTTAATCTATATAAAACATAACATAACTTTGGTTTAGGTCGTTTTTTTTCACCCGTTTGGTATTTCTAATACTAATGGAGAGTCGTAGCCTCCCTATTTGAACGGAGAGAATACAATTCTGATGAAAAATACACCTTAAAATCTTTAAAACCCCTAAAATTCAGCCAATAAGAACACAGAACGTATACTTAGCTTCGTATACTTCAAACGTATTAATAGCCTGTTTTTTTTATTTAATAATTATTTTTTAATTCTGAACCACCCTGTGTTTAAAGAAAAGAAATACCATTTAAAATATATAACGCAAAAATATAAAAAATCCAATGTGATTTTACCTAAGGCCTTATAAGCTGCGGCTTAATCAAACTAGGCCTGTAGAAGCGACAGAGAGGGTTCCCTATGGAAATTAAAAACAAATAAACGTGCCCGCGTTCAATCTTGAGGTACGACGAAGTGTGTCGTTCTACTCTTCACGGTATAGTCTTCACGGTATATTTTTGATCGATTTTAGTCGACTTTGGATACAATAGAGATTTTTTTACGGGTGTCCAAATACCCGTTGAAAAAAAAAATAATTTTTAGTCGATTTTCAGCTTAAGAATGTCACAAAAACTACCCTCAGTTTTAGCGACCTCAAAACCCCAATATATAAATTTTCAAGAGAACTATCCCCTGCCCCTTGAGGGGTCGAGTAAGATTTTTTTTATTATGAGATTTCAGTAACCTGAAAAACCCCAATATACCAATTTTCACGAAAACTAGCCCCCGCCTCTTTGGGGGTGGAGTTAAAAAAAATTTATAATCAGATTCACTTTCAACAACCTCAAAGACCCCAATATACCAACTTCCACGAAAACTACCCCCACCCCTCAGGGGGTGGATTTAGATTTTTTTTATTATCAGATTCACTTTCAGCAACCTCAAAAACCCCAATATACCAGTTTTCACGAAAACTACCCCCACCCCTTAGCGGGTGAAATTGGAAAAAAAAATATTACCAGATTCATATTCGTCAACCCCAAAAACCCCTATATAATAATTTTTACGAAAGTATTGTAAATATTTAAAAATATTTACCCCCTCGGGGGTGGTGTTTCACCCCCTCTGGGGTGAAGTTAGAAAAATTTTATTATCAGATTCAATTTCAGCAACCTCAAAAACCTCTATATAGCAACTTTTAAATTTTTCTAAAAAAAAATGTATTCGTCCCCATTTGCCCCCCTTACCACACCCCAATGTTCACCACAAACAATCCCGAGTGAGAACTTTTGGTAACATACCTGTATCCACATTTCAAGCCTCTAGCTTAAATCGTTCTTAAGTTATCGTGCCCACAAGATTTCCCGGACAGACCGATCGACCGACCGACAATTTATTTGCTTGAAAATGATTTTTTATCGACTTAAAACGTCATAAAAGGCAAATATACGCAAATATATACAAGTACGAATACAAGGCTTTCAGAAATTTTGAAAATTTTCAAAATGGGAAAGCAATATACAGTGCGGTCCAAAAGTCACCCCCCCTTTTAACTTTTGAACTAGTTGAGATATCGACTTCAAATTTAGAACTCTTAAATAAGATAACTTAAACTATCTTTTAGCATATATTTGATATTTTCAGCTCTTAAAATGTGGGCAGGAGGGCATAGGGGATATTTTTTAAAATAGAAAGGGGGGTCGTGTGATACATCATTTTAAAGCTTATAAAATTCTCTATTTAAACTAACATTTTTAAATTTTTTAAAAATGTTTTTTAAGGTTTTGATTTTTCAATTTTTTGTGCTAAAACATTCGATTTTTTAAGTTTTTATTTTATAAATTTTTATTTATGTCAACTAAAATTAGTTTAAAAGTATAATTAACATTTTTTTATGATGAAATTAGGTATTTTTTAAAAATTATTTGTTTTTTTTAGAGGAATTTTGACATTAATACCCATTTTCAACTCCATTTTAAACCCATTTTTTTTTTATTTAAAAATATGAAGTTAAATGGAGAATTTTATAAGCTTTAAAATGATGTATTACACGTTTAAAAAAATGTGCCCCCATGCCCCCCTGCCCACATTCTAAGAGCTGAAAGTATTAAATATATGCTAAAAGACAGTTTGTTGTCTTATTTAAAAGTTCCAAATTTGAAGTCGATATCTCAACTGGTTCAAAAGTTAAGAGGGGGGGGGGGTGACTTTTGGACCGCTCTGTATACACTGCGAATACTTTTCTATTAAATGCGAAGCATTGCATATCTTCACGGCTTGTTATAATTATGCAAACCAAAGATATTCTAAGAAAGGGGTGGCAAGCATTGATTCGTATAATTAAGTTTCACTGGTACACATTTTTGTTTAATTTATCTAATTAAAAAAATTAAATATTAAATGCTTTTTTCTGTTCTGCGGAGGTTGTCTTTTTTAAACCCCTTCATTTTGCTTTCGCATTTTGAAATTTTTCAAAATTTCGGAAAGCCTTGTATTCGTGCAAAAATTTGCATTTTTTGCGTATTTTTGCGTTTTATGGCGTTTTATGTCGATATAAATCAATTTCAAGAAAAAAATACACTGCCCAGTAAAAGAGCTTTTCCATTTTTCACCTCCGCGCGAAAATGTTTTTTTTTATTATTAGATTCACTTTCAGCAAGCATAAAAACCTTAGTATACCAATTTTCACGAAAACTACCCTCTGCCCCTTTGGGGCTGAAGTTAGAATTTTGTTATAATCAGATTCCCTTTCTACAACCTCAAAAACCCCAATATACCAATTTTCACGAAAACTACCCCTCACCTCTCAGGGGGTGTATTTAGAATATTTTTATTATCAGATTCACTATCAGCAACCTTAAAAACTACAATATAACAGTTTTCATGAAAACTAGCCCCCACCCCTCAGGGGGTGGATTTAGAATTTTTTTATTATCAGATTCACTTTCACAAACCTCAAAAATCCCCGATATACCAGTTTTCACAAAAACTACCGCCTACCCCTCAGGGGGTGAAATTAAAAAAAAGTTATTATCAGATTCAAATTCGTCAACCCCAAAAGCCCCTATATACCAATTTTGAGGAAAATATTGAAAATATTTTAAAATATTTACCCCCTCACCCCCTTGGGGGTGGTTAAAAAAAAATATTATCGGATTCAATTTCAGCAACCTCAAAAACCCCTATATAGCAATTTTCAAATTTTTCTAAGAAAAATGTATTTTTGCCCATTTGCCTTGCCTTTGCCCTTTGCCCTTGCCACACCCCAATGTTCACCAAAAACAATCCCGAGCGAGAACTTTTGGTAACATACCTGTATGCCAAATTTCAAGTCTCTCAAAATCTTGTGGGTACGATAACTTAAGAACGCTTTAAGCTAGATAATTGAAATTTGGTATACAGGTATGTTACCAAAGGTTCTCGCTCGGGATTGTTTTTGGTGAACATTGGTGTGCGGCAAGGGGGGCAAACGTAAATAGTAATTACAATAGCTCATAAAATTCTAATATTCTATTTTTCTGAAGTTTTGAAGTCGATTTAAAATTCTTAACTGGCAATAATTTCAGTTTAACATTACTATTAATTATACATAATTATATATAATGATATATAATTAAATATAATTATAACTATATATAATTAATACTTTGAAATTAACTCATTTAAAAGTAAGACAAGTCATCGAGACAACTTTATGTTTCATATCGCTCTGTTACATTCTCTACCTTGTATCACAAAACAATCAATTTTTGGTTCCTTACACTAGTCCACTCTATACATTATCCGTAGCTATTAAATTAAAAAACTACTTTTCTTTAAATTGTGACGTTTCGACAGTAATATTCTGTTGTTTTCGAAAAAATTATCATTTGTCAACGCGTACACATTTTAACAAAAAGTATGTCGCCATGTTTGACGTTATACATAATAAAATTAATAAATACAGGCTTGTACATAAAATTACAGATTTAAATAAACATGAACAGGTTGAAATTTATTCTTCTTCTTCTGTCGAAATGTTACAAATTGAAGAAAAGAAATTTTTTAATTTTAATTTTATACCTACGGGTATAAATCATATATCTTATATTACTTTCCCCGAGGCAGGTCTTGCGTTAGAAAAAAATTGAAAATTTTTTATTGCTGTAGATGATTTCCATCAAAAAGAAATTCTGCCTGTCTGTCCGGGTAATTTGGGACCACTTTAACTCTGGAACGATTTAAGCTAAAGACTTAAAATTTGGATCATAGGCTGGGTTTGTTTTTGGCAAAAAAAAAGAAGCGGACTTAATTTACTAATTATATATTTTTTGTTGCAGGAACGTATTTTTTACTTTACGACTTCATAGACTACTTTGAAAGAGATGGGCCAAGTTTTCTGCAAAGAGAAAAATATCATGACATCATCGATACGATATTTAAGAATATGACAAGGCTGGAACGTGATGCTATCGTATTTCAGGTAAGGGACTATCCAAAAATAACGTGATAAGGTTTTTAATAATTTCTGATAGTTTAAACCCCTATTGTCCTTCATGTAAAGATCCTAGAGATTCTGTCCAGCGGCTAAGATAATTTATTAAGCTTTAAAATGATGTATCACACGACCCCACTTTTCATTTAAAATAATTTCTCCTTGCCCCCAAAAAATAACTTGGGTTATGTTATTAACATAGAAAAAGGACTCCTTGAACCAAGGACACGTGTCTTTCGAAATGTTCAAAGCTATATTCTCTAGTTTCAAGGCTAGAATTTCTTTAAACCAAATTCAATATCCTGGAATAAAGAGCGCTGATCTTCATTCAAAACCCGTGCTCTTTATTCAAGGACATTGACTTTGGTTCAAAGAAATTCTAGCCTTGAACCAAGAGAATATGGATTGAACATATCGAAAGACACGTTTGTTTGGTTCAAGGAATTCTTTGTGTAAATGTTCCAAATTTCAGTTTCCATCTTAAGCAGTTCAAAAGTTAAAAGGTGAAAACTTTAGACACGCACTGTAGATTTTTTTGTAAATAATCGAACATTCTTATAACTTGTCCTAATCCTTTTTCTTTTGTTTTTCTTGACGACATATACAATCTAATCTAATAGTGATTGTTTTTTGTTTTATTCTTCCAGTATACCAATTGGGAACACGTAAACGATGGCTACTTGAATCAAAAAATGGTCGGAAACGTAGTTGGCGATTACTTTTTTATTTGTCCAACGAACGACTTTGCAGAGCTGGCCGCCGAGAGGGGGATGAAAGTCTACTATTATTTCTTCACACATGTAAGTCACACATTTTTAATAAAATTATTTATCCAATACATACAGATAATAAGACAATTACCAGCTTTATTTTAAATAGATAAACTCAATAATAACCCCCGCGTGGCTTTTACTTTATTGAGTGGATAATTATTTATTTTACCCACTCAACTGTCACTTGTCAAATTATTTTCTTGTAAATATTGTACCGTAATTAGTGATATCTAACCTCAAAATATTACTCTAAGAAACAAATATAAACAATACTTATTGTTTATCAGCAAAACTAATAAAAATACGAACAGAATACTAAGTGTCCTGTGAACTAAGTATAAACAAAATACTGAATCTAAGTGAGCAGTTCCAGCAAACTATTTTCAACAAATTCTGGATTATCCCGAAGCAATTGGCATATGAAACTTTCCAGGAGAAACAAGCTACAGATGAAAGCCAGTGAAATCCAACCCTCAATAGACTCTGAAACATATAAAAACCAGGTAAGTCCATAGACAAATGCACTATAGAGAAATAAGTCATATGATTCTTTATTATTAAAAATCATATTCTAATTATGTTTTCTTTATGTTATTTTCAGGTAGAACTATGGAATAGAGACTCATATGGTTAGAATTCAGTTCCTGCTACAAAATAGTCCCAGATACAAAATAGTTCTGTACGTACGTAACTATTTATATACAAAATAAACATAAATTATAACGTAAGTAAACGAATAGTTTAATTAACCCTTGCTATATTACAAAGTGACGATTTATGTCGTTACAATATCATTAAAATTTTTAATAAAAATATGAATTCCTAAGCTATTTGTTGGATAAAACCTTGTATGGCACTCATGGGTAAACCGATATTGCCATCTCGATAATTAACCTGCTTGGCTGACACCTCGCAGGTTAATTTTCTCATGGGCAATATCTTACTTTACCCACTAGTACCATAAATAACTATTAAAACCAGCTGAACAGTTGCAAGCACTTTATCAAAACATCGGTACTATACTCCGTCCAGTTATGCAAGATAGTAAGGGACGCGGCCCGTTTTACACCACAGAGCGCATAAATAGCATAATTATGCATAAATCGTAGTGTATCAAATTTAACAGATGTCGGTAGTGTTTTCCTGAAAAGGGCCTATCCAAAGACTTTCACAACAAGCATAGTACATAAGAATGCTATGCCAGGATATGTCGTCATGTATCTTGACTTGGTTGTTACGCGAGCCTCTCGATAGGCCTTAAGTTGTAATTTTAACCAAAAATTTGACGTTTTCCTTGTGCTCAATATAATTTATGTTTGTACAATATGTAGAATATGCTAATTTAGTGAGTGTATGAAGAATAAACCAAAAAAGTACCTTTTTCAATACCATACAAAATAACATTAAGTATAATCATTTTTTATGTAATTTTCTCTTCTTTTATTAGTTTTAACGACTGTCAATCATTGTCATAGACAAAGAATGTCATAATATTTTATATGAAAGCATTTTGACATTTCTCAATTTTCATTGAATATACGAGTGCAAAGGTAGCCATATTTAAAAAATTAACGAGGTTTGAAAGTTAGTTAAAGCTGCTGGTTTCCTCTACTACAAGCATACACAAGTCCTGTACTAAGGGGATGCTAGGTTAAACAAACATGTAATATCACTAAATATCACAACATATGACCATTTTTGGTAAAAGTACACAATAATTTTTAATTGTTTAAAATAAAATCACTTTTAACTTGTCATAATATGACTGATACTATCAGATGTATTACATGTGTAAAACTAATTAAACCGTATAAATTTTAATTGTACTATGACCGTGCGTGCATGTAAATTAAATTCAAACCGCTGGAAAAAAATAATTATGAAGCAAGCTGTGATCATTTGCAATGCTTAGCATTTTAGAGTATACTTTTAACACGCCGAGTTCCTTACTTGTAGTCCAGGATCTATACTCGTGTCAATTTGTGAATGAGATTCTGACGTCACAGCCCGTAAACTAAATACCACTCTGTAGGGTAATAGAAACTTATTTCTTAAGATGTAATAAATGATTTATGTTTATATACATTTTCTATATAATAATTATGTATTAAGTCTTAATAAATAAGTTTTAGTTACATAACAGAGTGCTTTTCAATTTAACCGCTATGACGTCAGAGTCGCTTTCTCAGATTGACACGAGTATAGATACATTTATTTATACACTTTTAAAAGTTTTAAAATTTTGTGTCCACTGATGGTCATTTATGGATCATCATGTGAGCTTTCAAGGGACACAAAGCAATCTGCGGGGAAACGCTTAGTTTCGACATAAATGGTATGTAAGGCCTGCATAGTGTTTAAAATAAGCGTTTCGCCGCAGATTGCTTCATGTTCCTTGAAAGCTCACATGATGAACCATCTAAAACCATCAGTGGTTTTAACATTCCAACTTATCTTCAACCTAATTTGAATAAAAAATCTCAGTCTCATTGAACTTGAGAACCCATTTCAATCATTTCCCATCATCCTATGGCACTCAAATTAAGTGCATACAAATTAGTTTAAAGTGCAGTTCAATCCACCACAAGGTGGCGCTTATCCTCCTACTGGCCACTCCTTATAGAAAGATCTTGGTAGTCTCCTTTGTTTATAAAGAAGGAGTCCGCGTGCCAGTAGTGTCAATTTTTTAAAAATGGTTCTTTTATTGAGGAAGCCTCAACTAAAGCGGGATCCAAACCTCATAAATTAGTTTTTGCATGTAATTTAAGACAAACCTGCAAAATCAAAAAGAGGCTTGAAAACCTTATTAAAACCGGCGTTTATCGCAACATCATGCAAAAAAATGTAACTGCGCTTTCCCATTTTTTTTGCAAATATTTTTTTTTTTAATATTTACTTTATTATTGTTTATTTTATTATTATATTTTTAATTTCATGTTATACATACTTCTTTACTTTTTTCCCCTGCAGATTTTATAAATTTTGTATTATTTTTTATTGTAAATCCTATTAGGGGTTCCTTTTCCAAAAAAGTTATTATTATTAAACTTTAAAAATGGTAGCTATCTACCATTTTTATTTATTTTGGAGGAAACTGACCTTTTTTTTAACATTATTTTTGGTAATTTTTCAAGATTTTTCAGCTTAAATTTTGCAAAGAGTATATATAACGCGGTAAAAAAAACAATTGAAAAAAGAGTAATTAAATTTGTTTGAACGTTATTCATGTTTGTTTTTTACGAGGATATAATGAGCAATTGCTGTGGCATTATGCATTCATCATTATTTTTTTTTTTCGAAGTTTTATTTTTTTTTGAGGCAGTCCATAAATTATCTAAAATTGCTTTTTCAAAATACATATAGGGAGAATACCTTACCCCATCTAAGATTTAGATTGTGATGACAATATCCAAAGTAAGGTTATTTATATTTATTTATATTTATTTATATTTATTTATATTTATTTATATTTATTTATATTTATTTATATTTATTTATATTTATTTATATTTATTTATATTTATTTATATTTATTTATATTTCTTATATATAACCACTAGGGCCTTTATTTTTAGATTTGAATTTTTTGTATATAATTACATTTGTTTTTTTTATTTCGTTTTTACAATTGTATCCAATCCGGATAAAAAAGGGAACAAAAGGGAAATATCATGAATAAGTAAATAAATTATTGCCCAATTTGAAAATTCAATTGGATTGTATTTCAATTAGTTTTTAAGCCTAAAAGCCTTGCATTTTATCTTTATTCTCCCTATTTTGAATTAATTGCTAAAACACTAAAGTTTTACAGTAAAACAGGGGCTGATTTATTTCATTCTAAGGGGGGGGGGGGGGCATCCACAAGGAAAAAAATTACGCATTCACCAAAAATATAATTTTGAAGGTATTTCTATGCTAATATATCTTGCTGGGGGGGGGGGGGGAGGCATGGCGCCCATACATATACAAATTTTTCAGTGAGTTATTAATATAAAAAAATAAGATAAAAATATAATTTTGGTTCGGACTATAGCCAATAATATTGTGGTAACATTTCAGACCGACTAGATGAATAGTTTTTACCTTACTGGATAAGTATCTAGTCAGAAAGTTTACATAGACAAAAATCACACAATCACATAATAAGTTATGTAAAATTTCACATAACTTATTGCTATATTTTTAAAATTTAAATAATATATAATGTATCTTCACATAACTTATTATGTAATTTTTAAGTTTCACGTAATATATTATGTATTTTTACATAATATATTTTTGGCGCAGGTAGGTAAGATTATTGCCAACGTTAAGTTAATGAAATTCAAATTTTTTCCATCATTTACACTTAAACTTTTTCTGTCCGAAGAAAATTACTTTTTTTGCACAAAGAAACCTCCATTAAGTTTTGCGTGTGTATATATATATATATATGTGTGCAAGTGGGAGGTCCGTTTTAGGCACGCACGCCTTATAACGCTCTTGACGGATAGAAGAGAGCGCGAATGATTCCTCCCCCTTCCGTCGGAGAGTTTCTTTTACGCGGAGAACTATATTTGCAGTATTATTTCTTTCCATGCTGTGTAAAGAGAAAAGCATGATAAAGAACTCAACCCAAACAAAGATATAGACATAATAAAGACTCAATTTGGGCTTACTTTGAGTTAGTAAGGTAAAGGTAATTGGAATAATTGCTTAATAAAATTTGGCTTGAGCATGTCTACTTCTAAGTCTACTTCGAAGTCTACTTCTATAAAGCACCAATTTCTTATTTGAATTTATTATTCAGCAACTCGACCTGATGTGTATTAAGGTGGAGTGAAAAATGTCAGTTTTTGCCTCTATTAAAAAGGACTGAATCGTTTGGTGAAAGAATTTTTGAAATCCGTCAGTCTATAGATCTACCAATATCTACCAATATCACTCTGTACGATGATTAGAAAATAGATTGATAGAATATTTAAATAATATTTTTATAATTTTGTTTCAAATTAAAAATTTGTGTTCCTTAAAATTTACGTCTAGCCACACGTTTTAGTGGGTATTATGGGCTTGAGACATACGTTGTTTTCAACTTGCTACCATTTAAGGTCTCCAGGATTAAGAGAATAAATGAGTAGCTTTCTACATCTAGCAATAGATGGGGCGCAAAAGTAAATCAGTCGCATGACGTTATTTATTTCGTAAATAAAGTCGGAGAATGTTTTCTTTTCTGAAATCAGTGCAGAAACTGCAAACACGTACTTCACCGGCATAGCTGAAAACATAATAAATTCCTTACCTGCAATAGACTTTCCTCCTGTTAGCCAAATAAAATGTGAAAGCAACAATTTTCATTTTAAGCCAGCCACCTATATTGAGGTACGAGATATTATTTCATCTCTAAAAAATACAAATAGCAAAGACATATTTGGCTTTTCTGTTAAAATAATAAAATCAATAAAAAACTTAATTTACGTACCCTTAACCAAAATTATAAATCACTGCTTTGAGGAGGGTGTTTTTCCAGACAAGCTCAAGGAGGCACTGGTCGTCCCTATCTACAAAAAAGGTGACATAAACGATATCTCTAACTACAGGCCTATTTCTCTGTTGCCTATACTATCCAAAATATTTGAGAAAGTAGCAAAGGCTCGTATCACGGAATATTTTGAAGAAAATAACCTTTTTACTCCCAATCAATACGGTTTTAGGAAAAATAAAAGTACATCAAAAGCAATTCAGCGGTTTATTGAAAAATGTTTGGATTGCTTTGAAAAAGGTGAATATCTTTCGGTGGTTTTCTGCGATCTAAGTAAGGCGTTTGACTGTGTCAATCCCGAAAAATTATTGAATAAGTTGGAAAAGTACGGTTTTGATAAGTTAAGCTTAAAATTCTTAACTTCCTACTTAACAGGCCGTACCCAAGTGGTAAAAACTGCTACAGGGTTGTCGTCGGCAGGGACTATTTCAGTCGGTGTTCCACAGGGCTCAATACTGGGTCCATTGTTGTTCTTAATATATATAAATGATCTTGCTACCTCTGTGGAGGAAGCTGACTTCATATTCTTTGCCGATGATACATCAATTTTAAATTCTGACTCGAATCTGCAGCTCGTTCTGCAAAAAAGAAGGAAGGCACAGTCCGATACTGAACTTTGGTTCATCGAAAACCACCTAAGTTTAAACACTGACAAAACACAAAACATGGTGTTTGGATTAAAAAACACACTGGGAGTAAATGAGGTTGTTTCCGTGAAATTTCTGGGAGTCACTTTAGATCCAAAGCTATGTTGGGAAAAACATACGGACTCAGTAGCAGCGGGTATGCGTAAGTCTATTTTTAGCCTACGTACACTAAAAAATCAGGTCTCAAGATCTACATTGCTCACAATCTATCATGCTTTGTGCCACTCAAAAATGACATATTGTTTGTTGTGTTGGGGGCAGGGTTCTGGTTGGGACAGAGTTTTTAGACTACAAAGGCATGCAGTCCGAATTATTGATAATCTAGGTTATAGAGACGATTGTATGAGTAGCTTTAAAAAACTTAATATTTTAACTTTCCCTTCTGCTTACATTCTGGAATGTCTTCACATTAGGCAAAATGAAAGTAAATATAAGTTACACACTGAAAATCACAGATTTCCAACCAGAAATGGCAAAAATATTGTTCCATCTTTTGTAAGGCTAACCAAGACACAAAAAAGCTATGAGTACACAGGTATCAAACTTTTCAATGTCCTTCCCAATGCAATCACTTCACTGCCGCTTACTAAATTTAAGCATACTATAAAAAGACTTCTGCTGCGGGAAGCGTTCTACTCAATAGAACAGTTTTTATGTTTTGATTTTAATAATTATATTAGCTAGTGGATTTATTTTGTTCATTTGCTTAACCCAACTTCTTTGATATACATTTTCTATCTGTATTTATTCGTATTTATATTTATACACATATAAATTTTGTATTGTTTTTTTTATACACTAATTGTAATTTGTAATTTTTATGTAATTTTTGACTTGTGTAAGTGCATATTTGCACACCAGCACCAATAAAATAAAATAAATAAATAAATAAATAAAAATAAATAAATCTTTATCAGAGTACAGGGTTGACTCTTTGTGATGAAGAGGGCCAGAAGCCCGAAACTGTTAATCTACCAATTTCACTCTGTACGATGATTAGAAAATATATTGATGGAATATTTAAGTTGGATATTACGTTTAAAAGTTTTAGGGTTTACAAACAAGCAAACGTCTGTCTAGACAGATGGACAGGCAAACCGATTTTTTTCACAGATTTTTGACGTTTCATACCAAATCAAAAAAAAAAATTGGTTTATTTTATTAATTATTAAGCGTGTTATCGTAAAAGAAATAATTTTCTGGTTTTTAATAAAACTCGGATTTTTTGGCAGGTTTTAATGCGTCACTTTATTATATCGCTAACGTTTCTCCCCTCTTTGGGGGCTTTATCAAAGCTGAAAGATAACAACTATTGTTAATAATAATAATAATGATAAAATATATAACAAAAATATTTTTTAACTGTATTGAATCCCATTTTCAGGTAAAATATGTAAATTTCTTACCTAAAAATTATGTGAGCGTAGTCATATATATTATAAAATTGAACATTATGGACAAGGAATCTTTTACAACATAAAAATAAATACAGGGTGATCCATAACTGGCATGCCAAGGTGATTCTAGATCCAAAAATATAAAAAAAGTTCCTATAAAGGTTGGTCCGGAAATGAGCCCTAAGGGATCTAGGGCCCTTTAAAATTGTAATAAAAATAAGGTTTTTAATTAATAACTCGGGTACCGTTTAAGCTAGAGCGGCGAGCTTTTGCATGTATACTAGTATTAATAAGGGCAATAAGTTTATGTTAATTTATTTTTTTAATTTATCCAGAGGCGTGCCCAGACGGACAAAATATATGAGGCTTAAAACATTTTTGCCCCAAACTTTTCTATGTGTATGTTTTTTGGATTTGTTGTAAAAAATATAGATTTCTAGAGTAAAAATACATATAAAATATCATATAGTGTAACACTGTAGGAGCAACCGTTATCAAAAAAAAATGCAATTAAGAGGAAGTAACATTTTGTGCCACCAAAAACGTTACTTTTTAAAAGGCTATTACTCCTTTAATATTAAATTTAGGTGTTTTGGTGTATAATACTTTTTTGCTCAGTTTTAAATGAAGAATCACCCTGCAGCATTAAAATTTTATTGGTGCTTTTTTTTGTTCCCCATTCAATACGTCATCTTCGAAGGGCCGTAGCTCCCTTAGGGCTCATTTCCGGACCAACCTTTATAGAAACTTTTTTCATATTTTTGGATGTAGAATCACCTCTTAAATTTCGGTACGCGAGTTCTGGAACAGGCTGTATTACATTACAATATAAAAATTGGTTTGGACACCATGTCGAAAAATTTGTAGGTTAAAAGCGTCGTTCGCAGTAAAAAACATGTAACGTAATGTTTATTTTTGTGGGTCGAACCCAGCATTAGTCAATTCTCTGTGGTAACATCGGTCAAAAGGTACGTATCCCCTCCCCCCCCTGTTTCACTAATGAGAGGAAAAGAGGGGAAAGGAGGCCCGAGTTAAAGGATATGCATCTCACCCCCCGTTACACTAATGAGATGAAAAAAGAAGCGATATAATAAAGTGACGCATTAAAACCTGCCAAAAAATCCGAGTTTTATTACAAATCAGAAAATTACATTCAAAGTTTGGCAACCTATATGGTATTTACCTACAAGTAAAAAAAATTGTTTTTACCTTCTTAGACCCCCTTATATTATCCGATCCCGATTTTTACCAAAATACTATCCCAAAAAATAAACAAAAATTAAATCTAAAGTCTTTATTTCAATGCGTTCTTGAGATATCCTATTTACAAAATTTCCCGGATAGACACTTAGGCAGACTAAGCGACATTTTAAAATTCTTTTAAAAAATGTTTAATCACTGTTCAAAAAACCTGAGCACTGTGCACAGGTCGTGCAGGTGAAGGGGGGTGGAATAAAACAATGAACATTAACCCTAATATTTAAAAAATGTGCAGAAAGTATAGAATATCCGAAAATACGAAACCTTTTCTAGACGGAAGGAAAAATAAGAAAGTTTATAACATAAGATATCAAATTGACTTCACTTTTCCTGTATTTTGGACCATTTCCTTTTGTTTTTTTTGTAGCTTTATTGGATTGTTTTTCTGGCCACATTATCATAAATTTATTAAAAGAAAAATTAATTCAAATGTTTTTGTAGGGAATTAAACATTGTTAGCATTTGTGTATTTTTTTTGTCCTACTATAAATAATAAGTGAGATATCGCTAAAAATTATAGGTCCTACACCGTTTGGTGAAATAATTTTTCAATCTGACATTCTGTTCAAAAGTTATAAGGTTTACATTCGGACAGACAGACAGACAGACATTTTTGTAACATCTACTTTTTTAACATTTTCTAGACGTTCTTAAGCTGAAAATGCAATAAAAAAGTTTTTATTTTTCGGTCGATTTTGATTTTTAAATATCAGTTTAAAAAAATATATAGAAATATTACACAAATAAATAAAACATGTATTGAAACAAAAAAGATATGACCTTTGGCCACCCAATAGACGTCTTTAGAACATAGTGCAGTGTCTCGTCTAGCAGATACCAGATACCGTCATTTCAACGCCATCTCACGAAACATTTAAGGACGATAACCAGGACGGAATTTTTTTTATGGTATGAGCTTTTCTTCAAGCTTACATCGAATGTAAGCTAGCTTATATTTTATGATAATAGCTTAGCAAGTATCTTGGCTCCTTTTCTTTACTACTGAATAATTCCTGGCTTGTGCTATAATTCTCTTTATTATGTAAACTAGATAAAACGTTGCAAGCACCCTGTCAAAACATCGGCACTATTGTACACTAGAGCCATCTAGTTTGCAAATTTCAAACTAGGTGTTTTGTTTGATTTTAAATTCTGTTTCTTTAAAACATTATATTCTAGCAAAAAACTGTATATAACATTTTTTATAGGGCTTAAAAAGAGCTTTTATTTAAAATATAATTTTTTGAAATCGGGTTATAAATATGTGAGATATGCTAAAAAAACCTTTTACTGCTTTAAACGCCAATATCTCGAAAACAATGCGTTTTAGAAAAACTTTGTTTATAACATTTTTTGACCAATTTAAAATTATATTTTATATAAGTGCTAAATTAACCAAATACAATAATAATTGCCTTAATTATAAACAAAAAACGCTAAAAATAGGAGTTTTACCCTATTTTTACCCCCTTACCCCCAATCGTTTACCCCCAAAATCTAATCAGCTCTTCGAAATATGATAAGAAACAATATGCAAAAAACCGCAAGTCGATATCTCATGTAGAAATGGAGTTAGAGAGTTTATACCCAAACATACAGACAGACAGACGGACGCAAAATTTTTTTTCGACTCAGAATGGTCTAAAACGTCGAGAAATGTGAATAAAAACTTGGTCAAAGATTTTGACTTTTCGGCGAATACATCGGCACTCTTAGTAGCACTAAGTGCCGATGTAATAATGTACAATTTTTAATACACTTCTCTAAACAATATTTTTCATATTTATTTTAAACAAGAGTAAAAATTGACTTTTTTAATAATCCTATTAATCACAGGTCTGTAAAAATAAATCGTTTAAAATTTAAAACGACCGTGGATAAAGTATACAACTCGCGTATAATAGCTATTAATCATTCGGGTTATTAGGTCACTCGCCTTTCGGCTCGTGTCCCAAAATTCACCCTCATTGTTTAATAGCAATTATTATACGCTCATTGAATAATACACTATTATTGAAATACGTTTTTAAATAATTTTGATATTTTTTTGCTTTATACCTATAGGTATATATACCAGATTAAATTTTTTATGGAAAACCAAGAGAAAGATAAACTTTAAAATTGTGCGCAATAAATTTAATAACCATTATATCCACGCAGGGATATGCAGGCTCCTGCCATGCTCTAAATGAAAGTACTAAGTTTAATACAACTAAAACACATATTATTTTTATTGACAAATAAAAATCACACTACACAATAAGCATGGCAATTTTTTCTAGATATTTTTTATAGTGTAAAAACTATATAATAGATTGCTTGTATCATAAAGATGCAGATTATTCTGATGCTCTCAATGATCAAGAGTTTTAGTACATATGCTTAATTTTGAGTAAAAAAAAATATATACTTTAAAAAGCCTAATTTTAATCTCTGTGTGTGGTTTCTGTAAAAATCAATTTAATGAAAAATGCCCTATCCTGGGTGTTAATGTTTTTCTTTATTAAACTAGTTTTCCAAGCAAAAGAAAATTGAATTAATTTTCACGAAAGCCTTAAATTTAAATTTTTCAATATGCACCACACTGTGAAAAGTAATTACCCTAGTTTATTTAAAATTTATTTTATTTTTAGTTTGTTTTTTTTTTAGTGACTAGGTATTATGAATTTTTTTTGTAATTTTTTGTGTACAAGTATTTTTAAATTTATAGTGTAATATGCTGCTCTGCTAAAACGGATTTTGATGATTTTAACTAAAAATATTTTTTCGGATTGTAAAAAATACTCAATTTGTTTAAAAAATATTCAAAAAAAAAACATTTTATTTTATGTTGGAACATAAAACTTTCATTGTTAATATGTTTTGCGATTTTTTTTCTCAACCAAAACCTGGGAATATATTTTTGAACTTAACTGCTATCAAAAATATAATTTTACAAAAAGAAACGACTTTCGGTTTTTGGTGGACTACTTGGGATAATTTGACCTAAACTAAAAATTAAAACTCGAATAAAAAAAAACTGGTAAGCAGAAAATTTCAATCAATTCAGATTTCGACTGTTAGATCAATGCTACAATGCTTTATAGGTCGCTTTTTTGGCTCCGCACATTTTTTTTGTGTATCTGTGTAATTAATGTTGGGAAATTGATTATATTTGTTACAAATATTTAGTTGTTTTACTTTAAATGAAATAGATTAATGTTGAATGCATTGTATAGTTGTATAATTTTTCTCGGTGTAGTATGGCGTCATAAGGGCATATCCACAGGCTTTCATGCGAAACTAATATAATGTTGTAAACCAGCGCAAAAGATACATGACGGCACATCAAGCCAATCACATCATCGTATGTTATGTATTATGCTAATTATGCGAGCATTTGGCTAGTCCTTAAGCATACCCCGGGGATGAGGAAGGTGTTCGTTTGCTTATGAGCATAGCATAAATTTAGCACCGTCGCATGTCTCCACTCTGCAACGACGCAACGCCATTGTATCTTTGATAAAAGCAAAAAGATGATAAAAGATTAGTCAACTCCTTCTATATCTCCAGGCTCTGTTTTAACTATTATCTACACTGACAAAACAGTTTACTTGTGTCAACAAAATATTTGGTTGGATATGGCCAATTGAATCATTTGGTTGTGACAAATAAATTTTATTTCTGTCAAATAAACTATTTTGTTCCCATTAAAAAATTATTTTCAAATTAAAATATTTGTTTACATGAACTAAATATTTATTGGACTCAAATAAAATTTGTTACTTACTACCAAATATTTTAATTCGCTATATTCAAATAAATCTATTTTATCAGTGTACTTCGTCAATTTTTGGTGTACACATTTCGTTTTTTGTAGGTAAGTAAAATGTCAACTTAATTTCTAAGTAAAAAACTAATCGCATATTTTTTATCAAACCTGTCGGATCATATTTATTTAAAAACACTGTTGATTGTGTGAAAAACACGCAATAATAACATTAATAGCCAAATATTTAACGAACTTTTAATCGTATAAAATGAAATCTTTATTTTATTTTGTTTGCCTTTCACACAGCCCGGACAACTTACTTGATGGAAGGTTAACTTCTGTTTAAAAGTCGGGTATATCACTTTAAAAGTTAATTGGCTCCACCAATTAAATTTTTTTCCATCAATTAACTTGAACGTTTGTTAAAATGTTATTTTAGCGATTTTTTTATTAATTATCAGGGCCCGGGACCCAGGCCCGTACCGGAATCCGAATCCGAATCCATTATTTAAAATGAAAAATTTTAAATAGCGGATGTAAAAAAGTAGTTTTCAATATTTAGAGATAATTTGCTAAATGCTTATATCTTACACGCATTTCGGCCCACGACTCCCAAGCCCTGCAAATTATCTACAATCTACTTACAGAACTAAGTTTTTCTACTGCTTTAGAATGTAAGCAAATACACACACTTTTCAAACACAGAATGAATCCATTCTAGATACGGTATAAATGTTCCGTATCAAGTGTTAGAATGAGCACATGTAGTGTCATCTCTTGTTTATAAAAGTAAAGAAAACTGTAGCAAAATTAGCAAAAATATATATATTACCATGAAATATTGAATAATTTAATGCAATTTAAAGTTTTGCGTTAAAATTACATAAAGTTTATTAGTTTTTCTTAATATTTGAACAGATTTTTATCAATTTTGTTCAAAAAATTAAAACTGCTCCATCTATTGTTAAACATTTAAACCTGATATCTGTCACAACAATCTGACATAACCTTCAATTTTTGCATTATAATTTGTAAATATGTGCTAAAATTAAATAAAAATCTTTTTTAAGTACTGATTTGATAAAATTATTAAATAACATTAATTGCTTTATTTAAAAATATGTGTTTTGTTGCATTTACAATGTCGAGCCACAAAAAACATTGTTTTTAACCTTGTCCGCAGTTTAAAGACATACAGTGTTTCATGTTTGCAGTCGTATGACAAACTTTTCGCTCGCGCGGAATATTGTCTATTCCATACTAGTTATACAATATACTATTTTATGAATAAATTCAATTTCTTTAATGAAATTTTTGCTTTAATCTTTTTTTTAAGAAAGCCTTATATCGTACAAAAATGATTAGCGTTTATTTTGCGTTTTATGTAAAAAAAATTAAGCAAACAAAAATTGTCGTTCGCTCGGTTGTCAGGTTATCAAGTTGGTATGTCCATGAAAACCTATAAACACGATAACTCGAGAACGCTTTAGCTAGATACTTTAAATTTGGCACAGATTTTTTACCAAATGTTGTCGCTAGGTTTGGACTTTTTGAATGAATTGTCTTTGATAAAATTGGGGTGGGGCAAGAGGGGCAAATAGGAAAAAATACAACATTTTTGCACAACGATTTTTAAATTTTTACAATATTTTCGTGAAAACTTGTACAGTATTTTTTAAGGTCGTTGAAACTATATCCGAATCAGATATTATCTGTCAACTAAATTTATGGATATTTTTTGCAAAATTAATGAAGAGCCCCTAGCACAAGCCAGAAGCTTATTTTGGGCTTTCCATGACTCTGTATGATGCTAAAATAAATAAATATATAAATAAAAATATTGATATTAAATAATTTCCATCTCCGTCTTCATGTGGTATAGTTTGACGCACGGATCTGTGGCTACGGGAAATATGTTTGGAGTGTGTGTGTCAGTGGGAGGCCCAATGTAGGCACGCACGCCTTATAACGCTCTTGACGGATAGAAGAGAGCGCGAATGATTCCTCCCCCTTACGTCGGAGACTTTCTTTCATGCGGAGAACTATAGGAGTTGTTCAAATAATTTTTATTTGATACAAGTTATTATTTTTTGGTGGGTAGTAATAGACGATATAATTTTTAAATAAGATATAATTAATTAAAAGTTATTTTCTATTTTACGACTCTTATAAGCTCATAATCACACGCATTTTGCGTGTTCTTATAGGCCCATAAGAGGTCTGTACTTTTTGTTCTTTTGGGTTGGCAACAGACCTGGCCTATCGCTTGACGTTTTCCGTGCAAATGTCAATGTCGCTTTAAAGTTGAATTTTCTACAAAATTTTGTGTTTAGGTTAATTTTACCATGTTAAAATTGTGGCTTGGTTAATTGCAGTAAAAAAGAGATGACTATAAAATATATCAAAATATCATTTGTTCTTATTATTTTAAACATGGTGTAAACTGTAATGCCAATCCAAAACAAAAATCCCTAAATCAGTCATCAATTTAAATGTAAGTTTTTTTAAATTTTAGAGCAAAATAGAAAAAAATTGTATAAAGCACTCGTTTCAACACACGTGTTTAGCGCACGAGTACAAGTTTGCGCTTGCAGCGAGTTTTCTAAAGTACTAGTGCTCTACTACTACTACTACTATTATAACTACTATTTATTTAGCGTGCAAAAACATCAATTAAATCTCATGGTAAATTTTATGGTAGTTTATTACTTATCTAATAATCTGATTTATTTAATTACTAGCCAGTTTCTTTGCTTCTTTGCATGATAAACTGATTTTATAGTTTTATTTGAAAATTTACACGAATAAAATCTGTTTAATTGTAATTTAGGTACACCTTGACATTTGTATTATGCATCGCGTGCAATAAATCCTCAGGTATAATAATTATACTGCCTCTAATCAAGAAAGTCGTATCTACTTTTTTGTTTTTATTTATTTTTTTTTTTTGAGAAAATCGACAATTTTGCAGATATGACAAAGATTCTGTGAATAAATCCTTGAAATATAACACACTTTCAACTTTAACTTTTAACTATAAAAAGTCATTTACTTTTTTGTAGCATAAGAGTTAAAGTACGATATACAGAGCGTGTCAAAAGTCCTCTCCCCCCCATTTAACTTTTGAACGGCTTAAGATTTCAATTTGAAATTTGCAATGACCCAAATATTTTTGTTTGTATATAGATATTTGATATGCTTAAAGAGCACAATAGAGGTAGGGGGGCAAGGAAGAACATTTTTTTAAATGGAAAGGGGTGTCTTGTGATACATCATTTTAAAGCTGATAAAATTCTCTATTCGATATTATATTTTTTAATTTTTTAAACATTTTTTTTAATCTTTGCGTTTTTCAATTTTTTTTGTTACAAAATGCGATTTTTTAAAATTTATTTTGTTTTAAATCATACAAAATTAGTTTAAAAGTATAGTTTATGTTTATGTTTGTTTTGTTGCGTTATTTACGTATTTCGAATTTTAAGTTGATATCTTAAGCCGTTCAAAAGTTAAAGGGGGGCGGACTTTTGACACGGTCTGTATGTTTACTGATGTGGTGAAAATCCAAGAGGTACAAGTGACATTTTTAACGAAATTTGGTTAGGTATGGGAAATTGTTTTTTAGGCTTAGGCAACATATTCCAATGCTTAACAAAATTTCGTTAAAAATGTCACTTGTACTGCAGTGCTAAGCTGAAAGGTCCTATCTATATAGGTTTAACATACACAGATAGGACCTTGCAGCTTAGAAAGGCAGTGTACTCCTTCGATTCTCATCAATTAAGAGTATACTACATAACGTGTACGGTAAGTGACATATTTCTCATGAGCGAAACGTCTCGAATGCAAGAAGATAAAAAAAATAAAAAAGGAAAAGTTTTTTAAAATAAAAAAAATAGTAAGTATGTTTTTTGAAAAATTGATAATTTTGGACTTTTTTGTTTTAAAAACATATTTTTACCCTTTTTGACCTTATACTTTACAACCGGTTTTTACCAAAACAATCCAAAGAACTTTGGATACTCAACCCAAGCCCAAATTTGATGTCTTTAGCTCGAAGCATTCTTGAATTACCGTCGTCATAAATTTCCTGGACAGTCAGACATATTTTTTTGACAGAAATCAACTTTTTTGGATATAGCGCGTCGAAAAACGTAAAAAAAATCAATATTTTTTTTTTACTTACTCAAGACTCCTCGGAAAGTGTAAAAACGTATGCTTTATTAATTAAAGCAAGACATGCAAATATAAGTGTTGGTTTGGCGATTTTCAGTTTATCCTATTTTTATGTTGGTAGGCGTGCGTGTAAACCAATCATGAGTGTCAGAAATATATCGAGATTTTTCCGGTAACAGGAAATGCTGATACGAATAATAGAGTCCATAAATATTTGTTTGAAACCACATTAATTACACAGGCCCTCAAAAAAAAAACGTCAATTACTATTAACCAGACTATAACGGGTGGCAAAAGAAGTATTGCCTACGAATTATCTCCGTAACTATAAAAGTTCTCTTTTCATTGAAATAATATATTATTACAAGTCGTTTATATGCTAGCTGATCCCCAAAAGACCTCGCTGTTCCATTGTTATGATCTGAATATTTTATATGTAGTTAAAATTTTAAAATAATATTTCTTTAATATTGCGCTATGATACAATCTGGCTTCACGAGATTCGGCTTCGGTAAAGTCCGGTTTGACCTAAATTACATCGGACCCCTCCTCGGTAATTCTTGTCGGTATAACTTAAAAGTTGTCTAGCAGTCCAAATTATTTATACAAATTTAATTTATGGTTAAAATGATCGTTTCAGATGTCAGAAATAGCAATTAGTTTGCAAATTGATGAGACTGAAACTCTTTTGTCGGGTTAATTAAATATGCGCGGTATCTTTGTAGATATTTTGCGCTAATAGCATTGTCAAATAAATTTAACTAGTGACCTTCTTATAGGGTATATAAACTCATGAAAAGATTCATAATTATTCAGTTTTATTCAGGGTGTCACTATGGCAAATTCAAAAGTGAAAATGTAGTTTCTGTGAGAATTTATTTTGAGATTTATTCTTGAATTAAAAATAGTTTTAAAACTTAGAAAAATTTTGAGACTCGTATTTTCAGACATAGAAATAATTTTGGACACTTATAAATATTGATAGTTTGAACACTGATAGAAATTTTGACGAATATTAATTAACTTTGAAAAATATTTTGTAAAATAATTTAAATGACTTATACGAACCAGTTTTAATATACACTAAGAAAAATGTGTAAAATAAAATGGGATTTGAAAATGATTGCGAATAGTTGGGATTTCAAACATAGAATGTTTTAAGTTAGAAGTATTTAATGGAAAACTAATATTTAATGGAAATTAGAATTTAAGGGCTTTGCATAGAAATAGGACTTAGAAGTAAGAATTGATCTTTCATGTTCTTGGAGAATTTATTCACATTTATTTAATATATTATTCTTAAGTTAAGAAGAAATCGTTTTATCTGTTTCCTAAGCGCCGTCTCCTAGAATACCCGCTCCCGAATAAAGTGATAAGTGGTTAAGTATATTCTCCGCTCGGGTATACTTTAAATATGACAGAAGATTGTATGGCCAACCTAACTGAGTAAGTTATAATAAAAGTTATAATTAACTGCTGGGCTATAACCGAATTATATACCACATCACTAAATTAGTGATAGAATTCGACATCACTACATTAGTAGAAAAATATTTAATAGTAAAAAACCACATCACTACACCATTTAAAATTTAGCACAAAATGGCGTTAAAGTTGATGATTAAAAAAAAAAACTTTAATATAACGCCATTTTCATAAAAACTAAAGCAAATCAGTTTTACATAAATAGTAAATAATTAGCCCACTACTAAAAGTGTTAAAATGTCAAGTTTCAGAAATATTCCAATATGGACGTCATATGACCGCCATGTTGGTTTCTATAAAAAATAGCTCCTGTGACGCCATCTTCAATGCAAATATCGACCTGTGATATACCAATGAAAAGAAAATTTAAATATAAATCTGGGTAGGTTCTAAATTACAAAAGATCAAGGAGAGTTCTAATTTGGTAGTTTTGTACAGTTTGGTGTCCTTATTAATATTCCGAGTTTTCGACGTTAAGCGACCGCCGCTCCCGCCGCCATATTGGAAAAATGATACCAAAAACCAGTTTTTCGAGAATATCTTCCCTTCAGGAACTAGAAGACCGCGGAGCTACGCCTCTAGGTCAGCTAACTTTCCCTCAGTAAATGAAATATTTTCCACCTCGGTACGTAATATGCTATTCCCTTATGAAGGGAGCGAGGTCCTTTGGGGATCAGCTAGCATTTTCATTTTCTCAAATTCGTTCTTAGCGCCCAGAAACTCAAGATTGAAATTTCCCAAACTTTTCTCAAGAATGCTATTACAACTTTTTACCCAAGATTGAAAAGATCTTGAATTTTAACGGCGGCAAAAAGTTAATGACCAAAGAAGAAAAAAGGTAATTGACTCCACAGTTTTCCTAATTGAAGAGTGGCTTTTCCCAATTCGAGACATGTTGGGGGGAGCCCCCTCTCCCCTTATTATGTAATCCTTAAATACCAATGTGGTTTAGTCGCGTAAATATTTTGAATATTTTTACACCGGTATTTTGAGAAGTTGAGAATATATTTTTATATTAGATTCGTTTATATTAAAAATGCTTTTAAAGGGCTTAAAATTTCATTAAATCGCCGAGATTAGCTTTGTAACAACTTGCAACTTATGAGACCGTCTTTTTTTTTAAGTAATAACTTTTCATTATGCTCTTTGCAGTCTCAAGACTAGAAGAGCATTATACGCTAGTTATCAAATTTTTAAAATCGTCAAAAACCCTCCAAGGCGAAAAAGTATATTTCATAACGTGTACGGAAATATTCCTTCCGATAAATTATGTACATTGATACGACCCCAACAAAAAGAAAATTACCTATTTAAAATAAATATTACATATTTTGTGTAAATAAGGATAAATAATTAAATTATCCTTATTTAAAACTACTAGAATGATTAAAATTAAGTAACTATTAAAAAACTACTAGTACTTTACAAAAAAATTAAATAATCTAGCTGCAGTTTTGTTAAAATTTCTAAATTTGGACGCGCCAACCTGAATAAATAAATTAAAATTTACCTTGGTCTCTTTCGTTTGTTTTCTTAGATTAGACTTTGATTTATTTTTCAGAATTATCGTAATATACAAGTAGAAAAGTGGACAAAATATATATCCAGATACATAAAAATGTAATAGAAACACGTTTTATAAAACGTAATATAAATGTAACAAAAAATCATGTATAATGAAAAAAAAAAAATAGATAAACTCCAAATTTTCTGAAAAAATACTTTTCTTAAAAAAATGCATTCGCAAAAAAAAGTATAGAGGGTGCCACTTGCTAAAGCTTATATACTATGGAATGCGGAGCATTCCATATCTTCACGGCTTGTTATATATTTTTTGGCTTAAATTTTGATAATAAATTACGCCGAGGCTGCTCTCTTTCTAATTATATTATATTTACATTTTTAATTAATTTTTGTAGATAATTACATTATATTAAGTTTTAAAATTTTACCTAAACTTAGGTTATTAAAATGTAATTACTTAAAAAAAAGTGGGCAATTAAAATATTTGAATATTTCAAAAACTGTAGTAAACTGTATAGTACCAGACATTTCAGAATATTTTTAAAATAATCCTAAAATATCTTACAACACCCAAAAGTTTAGTATGCAAAAAACTCTCCGGTCCAATTTTTACATTACATGTTTGTTTAAGCTCGTACTCTACTTAATTAAGCATCCCCTAAGTCCAGGACTTGTGTGGGCTAGTAGTAGAGGGAACCACCTGCTTATACTGACTTTTGAACCAGTTTTTATAGGGAGTTTCTGCTTCACGTACGCCTTCGCCAAATTTCAATTATTAATTAACTTAAAAAGGCAAATCGGCGCCAGTGAGAATCGAACTCACGCTAGTTGTAGTAGACTTGTCATGTACAGACGCGGAAGACCACTACACCAATCCTCCCCTAGGTACTAAACGTGATGTTATGAGGATTAAATTAAATTACCTTAATCCAAAAATGCTTCCTATGGGAGCTAGAAGTCTTTAAAGATAGAACCTTCAAGTCAATTTTGTTCAGATATTTAAAAAAGCCGTATTTTAAAAATATCTTAAACTTGTCACTTAGAGGGGGCGACATACCTTTTATTTTTTTTATCTTCAAGTTTTGTTCTTCGGTTTTTTATAATAATAATGTGCTCTTGTTTGAAGCCGCTATGATGCACCGTTTTCAAGAAAAATCAATTGATTACACAAAGTGACCAAAATTATTTTATTGTGTATTTCAACTTTAAATGATTAAAAAAGCATAAAAAAATATTTTTTTTTCAATTTTTTTTTCAATATTTTCCATTAAAGAATTTAGACTAAAAAGGAAACGAAACTGTAAAAATGTAACCAAATAATTTTTTGGTATTTTTTTTCCCCGTTTTTTCTTTCCTTTTCCAAACCAAGCGAAAATACATATGGATACCATGGTACTATCCATGTCGCAACCACTTTTATTTTTTTGTGAGCCTGTGTAATTTTTGGTAAAATTTTTGGACACCCTGTAACAGGCTATAATAGTTATTTGGGTGCCATGACGACTCGTCCAGGATGAATCGGATGCAAGCTGAGGTACAAATTTAACGTTTTTAGCAACATTTGCAAAGTTTTATGTTATGAGAGGAAAGGTGTTTGTGATTTAAAATCAACAAAAAATGGCTTACGATAGTAAAAATGTTTAGTATATATTTTTTTATAATAAATCTTTGCCTTTTTTCTGTACGCATTTGACCTACTTTAAAAATATTGCATTGATGTCAAAAGCTCGCACCTGGATATACTGTGTTTGGGCTTTATGTCAGATCACGCACCCTTACGCATTTTATGAATGCTTGACGAAGTATAATAAATATGAATAAGGATACCTATACATATTGGCATAATTTGACAACTGCTGTATAGGGAATTTTCTATATTTACTTCCGCCAGAAAGAAAAAAACTGGTAAAACTTGTAATAAAAAATATATTTTAAGAAAATAAATCTCGGTTAAATTTAGTCAGAATAGGAGTTGAAGCTGGAGTTGGTGTTGGAGTTAAAGTTGGAGTTCTAGTTGCAGTTGCAGTTGGTCGGGCTTGGGGTCGGGGTTTGGATTTGGAATCGGAGTCGGATTTGGAATTGGAGTCGGAGTGAGAGTCGGAGTCGTATATTACATTTTGAAAGATTTATTCAATTACAAATA
The DNA here is from genome assembly GCA_958510825.1 of Brachypterus glaber. Classification (NCBI taxonomy): domain Eukaryota; kingdom Metazoa; phylum Arthropoda; class Insecta; order Coleoptera; family Kateretidae; genus Brachypterus; species Brachypterus glaber. Next base: position 49,930,387 of record OY294047.1, on the reverse strand, counting down.
TTGTTATATCCTAATAAAAAGTCGTTTTTTTTTTAAACAACAAAAATGCAGATACTATTTGCTTGGGAGAAAGAAATAGACATATAAAAGAAATTTCACTGCTTGGGAGCAAATAGCAAGAAACTTTGTCAAACTAAGAACAGATATTGTGTTGAACTCTTATTTTTTGTTATATTTTGAAACCAAATTTCTTTTAAAAACTGTAGAATAAATTGATATTAAAATTCAACAAGGACATTTTATTTAATTTTTTTAAAGATACGAAAAAACTCTTCTTAAAAAATCGTTGTATCCCATAGACTTTAATAGAAACCCAAGTCCATTTTTGTGCATTAGTATACATTTTTATGTATCTGTTTTATGCGTAGAGATGTTATGGAATAGAGATGTTGTGGAGTAGAGAAGTGTGGAGTAGAGATGTTAATATGCCTTATTATAACATGTTAATGTACATTGAAATAATTTACGATGTGTTTTTTTTTGCAAAAAGCTTTAAATACTAACATAACCTCAATATGTAAGACCTACATTGAATGTGTCGGTAAATAATGAAATCAAGCTCTGATAAAAACAATAAAATCGATCATCGCAACGGTCAAAGGTCATCTCTTTGGCTCAACCGGATACTTTTTAGAGATATCCTGTCTGTCATGCCTTTAATAGACACATTAACTAGCCCACTCATGACGTTTTGATCCTCTATAATGAAATTAATATTTTTGCACGACCAAGACCAAAACCTAAATTTACATTTTCATTTTCGGGACTAAACTTGCCGTTTTTCTCCCTAGTGAATAAAAATCACGGCAACCTTGATAATATTAAAATATTATACCTACTATGTGCTTTGCTGGTCAAAAATTAGGTTTGGTGGTGTTTTGTAATAAATTAGCGATTCAAACCAATTTATTTGATTTTAACAAAGAAAACCTTTAAAAATAACATTGTTATAATAATTTATACATAACTTAAAATTTATCATCTTCGTCCATTTTTTTGACGTTTTTGTCAACCATATTAAAAAACAATTGAAATCGCGATAGCCATGAAACTGACTTTTCGCAATTTACAGGCATCTTGATTAAATTACGAAAATAAAACAACCGACTTTAGACGCGTTGTTTTTAATTTTAATTTTATCTACCCACCAAAATTATTTTGGTCCTACAAAAAATAGTGTATATACCTCAGGACTAAACTTGGCTATTTTAGTCCCTTGCATTTCTGTTTCCCTCGCAGCGGGACCAAAACAGCCAGTTTAGTCCCTTGGTATATAAATAACTATTTTTTCGAACATCCTTCTTTCGAATGCAGCCGGCTACAGCTTTTCATTTGGTTTGGACTCATAAAATTTTATTCACTAAAGTTGGTACACTCAAAATTGTAACAAATCACTGATTTAAACAAATATGGCTTCTTCGTCGATAACTTTGTTTTGGAAGGAATAACATTAGCGCTCTTATTTGGGGCTCTAGTCAGGTAGTTACCACAGACTGCAACTGTCGCTCCATCTGTTGACATTCTTTTGTTATAGACGACTCGTCATCTTACCCAGTTCGTGATCTTAGGGTCCCTTCCCCTTCCCTTGTTTAGTTATTTAGATTTTAAGTACATACATATACTGTAACTGACATAATTATTTTGAAGGTTATTAAATAAAGGAAATATTGATTTGAAATATAGGTTATCATTGATATATAAATTGTCATGTCCACTTATTTATAAACCTCTACAATTTATTTACAGTATGTTCTATTTCAAATAACAAATGATAATTATTATATTATATATTATATTATATATTATATTATAATAGAGAAAATATTTGATAATATTTATCTAAATTGAATAGATTTATGTATTTTTATGGAACTATTATGATACTTAAATAGGCAGTGAACCATAAAAATTCACGCGCGTAATCGTTAGAATAGTATTATACGGTAGTAGGAATTTCCCAAAATTTCCCAAAATCGCCAAAAAACGTCCTAGACAAAAATTTCTTGGATACAAATGTGTTTTATGGAAAAATAAGCAACTTTAAAAATATTTGTCTGTCCGTTCGTCCGATATCACGTTTTTTGTAGGTATGATAACTCAAGAACGAATTATCAGGAAAAATAATGTTCTATAAGAGGAAAATACCATTTGTTTTTAAAAATGGATTCTCTCAAAACCAAAAAAGTTATTGTGGGTAAAAAAATCGAAAAGACCATCTCAATATTTTTTTATAAAAAGAAATAAAAATAAAACAATTTTTTTTCGATTTTCCCTTACAGCGCCTTCGCCATAATTGCAAAAATGATTTGATAAACTTTTGAAAAAAAATAAATTAAAAATTAATTCTACAGGTTTTTCTGACTTTAAATTTGATTAAGTTTTAAATAAGATATTATTTAAAAGGGAGATGTAACCTTATAAGCACCACTGTAACCAAAAAATCCCGGCACTAAAATCAAATCTTAAATACAACTAATGGGGAAATTCAGGGTGTTGAAACGACAAAATTTTTAGGGTTTACTGTGAATAACAAACTAAATTGGTCTCTTCATATAGAAGATCTTAATAAAAAACTATGCAAAGCTATATTTGCAATATCAAGCATAAAATACAACATCGGCTAAACTTGTTTACTTTGCGTTTTTTCACAGTAATCTTAGTTACGGTATCGAATTTTGGGGAAATCACTCTTATGCTGAAAGTTCTTTCTTACTTCAAAAACGTGCCATAAGAATTCTTTATAATCTTAAGTCTACCGACTCTTGTAGAGAATACTTTAAAAAATCAAATATATTCACCACAACAAATATTTTTATTTTTAAATTAGCGCTTATGATTTATAAAAGACGTCAAAATTTTATTACAACTTCAGATAACCATCAGTACAATACCCGACAAGGTGACACCCCCTTATTGCCAAATTACAACCTTGAAATTAATAGAAGCTGTCCTAATTATATCGGAATTATTATTTATAAAAATTTACCTAAAGAAATTACTAAAGTGGAGAATGAGTCAGTGTTTAAAAAAAAGTTGAAATTATTTTTAAATGAAAAAGTTTTTTATACACTAAACGAATTTCTACAATAAAAATCGTAAACTTACATATCTTTGTTAGTTGAAATGTATTTTTTTTATATTGTATATTTTTTTTTGCATCTATTTATTTTCATTTCTCAATGCCGAAAGGCGATACTTAATATATTTTTTATTTTTTTATTTTATAAATCTAATTGTATCTTATTTTGTGAGAAATAAATTCTATTCTATTCTATTCTATAAATGCCATTAAATTCATTAAAATTCCAAAATATTGGATCAGCCATTTTAAGTTTTGAATTTTAAATATTGCAGCAACATAAAAAACTCCTTGGTACCAGTTTTTACGAACACAAGACTAAAAAGTAAATTTTGGCTGCAGAAAAGCCTCCTCTGGCCCATAGTGCGGTAGTTAGTGAACGTTACGTAATAGAAGGAAACTCAAGCTACTGTTGGAATTATCACTACTATATATTATATTATAACAGAGAAAATATTTGATAATATTTATCTAAATTGAATAGATTTATGTATTTTTATGGAACTATTATAATACTTAAATAGGCAGTGAACCATAAGAATTCACGCGCGTAATCCTTAGAATAGTATTATACGGTAGTTTGGACTTTCCCAAAATTTCCCAAAATCGCCAAAAAAAATTCTTGGATACAAATGTGTTTTATGGAAAAATAAGCAACTTTAAAAATATTCGTCTGTCCGTTCGTCCGATATCACGTTTTTTGTAGGTATGATAACTCAAGAACGAATTATCAGGAAAAATAATGTTCAATAAGAGGAAAATACCATTTGTTTTTAAAAATGGATTCCCTCAAAACCAAAAAAGTTATTGTGGGTAAAAAACTCGAAAAGACCATCTCAATATTTTTTTATAAAAAGAAATAAAAATAAAACAATTTTTTTTCGATTTTCCCTTACAGCGCCTTCGCCATAATTGCAAAAATGATTTGATAAACTTTTGAAAAAAAATAAATTAAAAATTAATTCTACAGGTTTTTCTGACTTTAAATTTGATTAAGTTTTAAATAAGATATTATTTAAAAGGGAGATGTAACCTTATAAGCACCACTGTAACCAAAAAATCCCGGCACTAAAATCAAATCTTAAATACAACTAATGGGGAAATTCAGGGTGTTGAAACGACAAAATTTTTAGGGTTTACTGTGAATAACAAACTAAATTGGTCTCTTCATATAGAAGATCTTAATAAAAAACTATGCAAAGCTATATTTGCAATATCAAGCATAAAATACAACATCGGCTAAACTTGTTTACTTTGCGTTATTTCACAGTAATCTTAGTTACGGTATCGAATTTTGGGGAAATCACTCTTATGCTGAAAGTTCTTTCTTACTTCAAAAACGTGCCATAAGAATTCTTTATAATCTTAAGTCTACCGACTCTTGTAGAGAATACTTTAAAAAATCAAATATATTCACCACAACAAATATTTTTATTTTTAAATTAGCGCTTATGATTTATAAAAGACGTCAAAATTTTATTACAACTTCAGATAACCATCAGTACAATACCCGACAAGGTGACACCCCCTTATTGCCAAATTACAACCTTGAAATTAATAGAAGCTGTCCTAATTATATCGGAATTATTATTTATAAAAATTTACTTAAAGAAATTACTAAAGTGGAGAATGAGTCAGTGTTTAAAAAAAAGTTGAAATTATTTTTAAATGAAAAAGTTTTTTATACACTAAACGAATTTCTACAATAAAAATCGTAAACTTACATATCTTTGTTAGTTGAAATGTATTTTTTTTATATTGTATATTTTTTTTTGCATCTATTTATTTTCATTTCTCAATGCCGAAAGGCGATACTTAATATATTTTTTATTTTTTTATTTTATAAATCTAATTGTATCTTATTTTGTGAGAAATAAATTCTATTCTATTCTATTCTATAAATGCCATTAAATTCATTAAAATTCCAAAATATTGTATCAGCCATTTTAAGTTTTGAATTTTAAATATTGCAGCAACATAAAAAACTCCTTGGTACCAGTTTTTACGAACACAAGACTAAAAAGTAAATTTTGGCTGCAGAAAAGCCTCCTCTGGCCCATAGTGCGGTAGTTAGTGAACGTTACGTAATAGAAGGAAACTCAAGCTACTGTTGGAATTATCACTACTATATATTATATTATAACAGAGAAAATATTTGATAATATTTATCTAAATTGAATAGATTTATGTATTTTTATGGAACTATTATAATACTTAAATAGGCAGTGAACCATAAGAATTCACGCGCGTAATCCTTAGAATAGTATTATACGGTAGTTTGGACTTTCCCAAAATTTCCCAAAATCGCCAAAAAAAATTCTTGGATACAAATGTGTTTTATGGAAAAATAAGCAATTTTAAAAATATTCGTCTGTCCGTTCGTCCGATATCACGTTTTTTGTAGGTATGATAACTCAAGAACGAATTATCAGGAAAAATAATGTTCAATAAGAGGAAAATACCATTTGTTTTTAAAAATGGATTCCCTCAAAACCAAAAAAGTTATTGTGGGTAAAAAAATCGAAAAGACCATCTCAATATTTTTTTATAAAAAGAAATAAAAATAAAACAATTTTTTTTCGATTTTTCCTTACATGCGCCTTCGCCATAATTGCAAAAATGATTTGATAAACTTTTGAAAAAAAATAAATTAAAAATTAAGTTTTAAATAAGATATTATTTAAAAGGGAGATGTAACGTTATAAGCACCACTGTAACCAAAAAATCCCGGCACTAAAATCAAATCTTAAATACAACTAATGGGGAAATTCAGGGTGTTGAAACGACAAAATTTTTAGGGTTTACTGTGAATAACAAACTAAATTGGTCTCTTCATATAGAAGATCTTAATAAAAAACTATGCAAAGCTATATTTGCAATATCAAGCATAAAATACAACATAGGGGTGGAATCGGCTAAACTTGTTTACTTTGCGTTATTTCACAGTAATCTTAGTTACGGTATCGAATTTTGGGGAAATCACTCTTATGCTAAAAGTTCTTTCTTACTTCAAAAACGTGCCATAAGAATTCTTTATAATCTTAAGTCTACCGACTCTTGTAGAGAATACTTTAAAAAATCAAATATATTCACCACAACAAATATTTTTATTTTTAAATTAGCGCTTATGATTTATAAAAGACGTCAAAATTTTATTACAACTTCAGATAACCATCAGTACAATACCCGACAAGGTGACACCCCCTTATTGCCAAATTACAACCTTGAAATTAATAGAAGCTGTCCTAATTATATCGGAATTATTATTTATAAAAATTTACCTAAAGAAATTACTAAAGTGGAGAATGAGTCAGTGTTTAAAAAAAAGTTGAAATTATTTTTAAATGAAAAGGTTTTTTATACACTAAACGAATTTCTACAATAAAAATCGTAAACTTACATATCTTTATTAGTTGAAATGTATTTTTTTTTATATTGTATATTTTTTTTTTTTTTGCATCTATTTATTTTCATTTCTCAATGCCGAAAGGCGATACTTAATATATTTTTTATTTTTTTATTTTATAAATCTAATTGTAAATTATTTTGTGAGAAATAAATTCTATTCTATTCTATTCTATAAATGCCATTAAATTCATTAAAATTCCAAAATATTGGATCAGCCATTTTAAGTTTTGAATTTTAAATATTGCAGCATCATAAAAAACTCCTTGGTACCAGTTTTTACGAACACAAGACTAAAAAGTAAATTTTGGCTGCAGAAAAGCCTCCTCTGGCCCATAGTGCGGTAGTTAGTGAACGTTACGTAATAGAAGGAAACTCAAGCTACTGTTGGAATTATGACTACGCGTTTATAGGATTATTCTTTTAAAGACCTAGGAAGTTATTTAAAATACTGTCTGAATAAAATATTGAAAAATAATATTATTACCAATTTATTTAGAGTTATTTGTGATAAACACTCGGAAATGAAGCAAATAAAAACTTTATTGCATTACATAATCATGCCAACGTTTCACCTAATATTTAGGCTTCTTCAGGGCTAAATTATTAAATATGCATTAAAACAAACAAATTAAACAAAAACATTACATCAACAACCAAAATACACTGGACATTTTTCAACAGGAGAATTCTCACTGTAGAACAATTAATTGTCCAGTGTTTGTTGTTTGTTGATGTAATGTTTTTGTTTAATTTGTTTGTTTTAATGCATATTTTTTTAATTTAGCCCTGAAGAAGCCTAAATATTAGGTGAAACGTTGGCATGATTATGTAATGCAATAAAGTTTTTATTTGCTTCATTTCCGAGTGTTTATCACAAATAACCCTAAATAAATTTCAAGAAGCATCCTGTAGGAAATATTATTATTATTACAAATGATAGTTTTTTTGTTATGTGATACATATACATATACATATACATCCCAAATTTAAATATTAAATCTCATCCCGTTCAAAAGTTACGGGGGTGTACCATTTAAAAAAATAACCCTGCATAAGATTAGTTGAGGAAATGCAAAAAACTTTTAGAAACATTTTGAATGTTATTTATAAATAAATAGATAAAAAATAATTCAAATTACATTTTCTGGTCAATCAATTTTGGTTTTGTGTACACGTACACATCGACAGCAAAAGTGGTAAAACATTTTTTCAAGTTCGAATTTCTATTGTAGTTCTATACGTTATTTACGTCAAAACCACACAATGGTGTTACTTTACATAGAAATAGATTATGCAAATAAAAATATCGAGTATGTATGGATTCTATTTACCTACAATGTTATTGAATATTGTTAAATTATTTTCTTAAGAAATGTACAGAAATGTAAATTAAAATAATACATTTATCCAATACATATAGACAATGAGACAATTACCAGCTTTATTTTAAATAGATAAACTCAATAATAACCCCCGCGTGGCTTTTACTTTATTGAGTGCATAATTATTTATTTTACCCACTCAACTGTCACTTGTCAAATTATTTTCTTGTAAATATCATTAAAATTTTTAATAAAAATATGAATTCCTGAGCTATTTATTGGATAATACCTTGTATGGCACTTATGGGTAAACCGATATTGCCCTCTCGAAAATTAACCTGCTTGGCTGACGCCAGGTTTGGACTTTTTGACGCCAGGTTAATTTTTTCATGGGCAATATCTTAATTTACCCACTAGTACCATAAATAAGTTTTATTATGGTTAATAAATAACACAGAGTATCAAGTTTTTAAAAAGCAAAAATATTTGACGAGACTTAATTTTTTTTAGTTAAGGTGCACTTTTTAATACAAAACTAAGTTCAAAATCTTCTGTGTAGCTGCTGCAAGTTAAAAAAATGATTTTTATTTGTTTCAATAAAAAAAAACAAAATTTAACAAAAAATGGCTTGACAGAAAATTTTACTCAAAAAATGAGAATTAAAGTTCATCTTCCTAAAGAAGTTAGGGCCCTTTTAAAGCCACATAAAAGATTATGAATTTGATTTTATAATAAAAAGTTATTGAACTCAATAAAAAAATTGGGTATCGTCAAATACATATTTTGCTTTTTTAAAACTTGCTAAAAATTAACTATGAACTATTCTATTAGAAGAAGTACCTAATATTACAATAAACTCTTTTTAAATATTGATTATTACAGATTTTCTTAAAATAATATATTATAATATGATAATAACAGACTAGTTTTTGTAACCAAGTATTAAAGATGTTACCAATTTTTATTTAAATTAAATCAAGCTCTTATCAGTAAATAATAGCTGTATTAACATAATGAATAGCTACAGACAAAAAGAACATTAATGCACGCACTTTTTTTATAAAATGCGTTAAACAATGAATCAAGTCCTATAGTTATTCGGCTTTTATTTTCTTCTACACAGTGAAAAAATTGGGTAAAAATTATGCCTTATTAGAAGCGGTGCGCGTGTGCTGATTGTTATATTTGCCAATGAACTAGGAAAATTATATTACATATGATTTTTTTTAAATACTTTAATATATATATAAAACATTTTACTATTCCTTAAAACGACTTTAGTTTGATTAACGCAGTCGTCCCTCCGAAGTGACTGATCGATTTCGTGCTTTTTAGCACTCTTCAGAGCCACATATCGGTAGTAGGGACAACTACGAAAATCAAATCCTTTCGACTGCGTTAATCAAACAAAAGTCGTTTTAAGGAATAGTAAAATGTTTTATATAGATTTTTTAAATTTGTAAATATCAAACAATTTAATTTAGTTTATTAATTCAGATACCACTGTAAAAGGTGACCTCCTAGCGTTTAGGATTCAATTGGCGGCAATTGATTAATCTGCCCCCTATCGACAGCGTGCAATAGGTTCTTGAAACCAATAACTGCTTCCTTTTTTGGACTGTCGATAGGTTTATCCAGTCTCTGCTTTTAGCAGTAGATGTCGCTAGCTGTTTTTGCTTTTCCTTACAACGATTTTTAAACTCTATATAGAGATATATGGAAAGGATTTGATTTTCGTAGTTGTCCCTACTACCGATATGTGGCTCTGAAGAGTGCTAAAAAGCACGAAATCGATCAGTCACTTCGGAGGGACGACTGCGTTAATCAAACAAAAGTCGTTTTAAGGAATAGTAAAATGTTTTATATAGATTTTTTAAATTTGTAAATATCAAACAATTTAATTTAGTTTACTTTAATATATATTTTTTGTTATTAATTTATTAATATATTTTTTGGTGGGAGAGGGCATCGTTTGCTATAAACTCACTCGGCTTCCGCCTCGTTCATCTAGTTGCTAAATAACTCACCTGCTTAGCTTGCTTATACTATTACTTTTACTTATTATAATTATTATTATTATTATTACTTGAAATAAAACCCGACAGGTCCACCTCGTCCTCCGATGACCGAGGCGATGTCCGGGGAAATTGCGGCAACTGCTCTCCACGTCCGTGAAGTAGGCCTCTGCCGTGACCGGTTATCGTGTGCTCTGAGTAAATTGAGAGACCCAAGGATTACTGCTTTCTGCATGCGACCAGCCAGAATTTCGGCTGAGTCGCGACATGCCGGTATGGTTTTGAGGTTAGAGAGAAAGCTGTCATTTATACCACCAAGGGATCCAACAATAAGCACCCCCAAATAAGGGCTATGACCTTTTATTTTTGTAGTGTATTCGTTTTAATAAAATGCAATCTAGCTATGACTTAGTAATGACTAAAACGTTTAAAATTAAGTTCATATTTTATTATTCTCAAGAGATTATTTGGCATTTTATTATATTAATTTTTAAAACAAGTGTCCCCAAACAGTAATTTGTAGTTTAACTTTCTTATTTTTGTTTAGAAAAATACATGCCCACAATAAATATTAAGTACGTTAAAAATTAAAAATACCAACGTTTGTAAAACAAAGAATTTTATAGGAGGAAAAAGTAGTGGGATGTTGCGTTTGTCCTCGTTTGGTTTGAACTTTTTTTTACAAAATTCCTTTGTTTTTTGAAAAAAAAAAAAAAGTTTTTGGAAAACAAAAATGTATTTTTGTTTTGAATAACCTAGGCATGCGGAGGAAGGTATTTTTTAGTTAGCAACAATATTTTTATTTTAAAATACAAATATTGCTAATTAGTTATAATTATAATTATCGCTCAGCAGTGTTAAATAAATTAAATAAATAATAAAATCATTTGGATAAATTATTTATTTATTAACAATGTTCCGTTTAAGTTTGTTTTGTGCAATTAAAACAAGACTCGATGTAGCTTTGTTCAAAAACCAATTAAACATTTATAATTTATTGATTTTTTTGATTACGTCAGTTGGTATTGATTTAGCAATGAATCCAGAATTATATATAATTCTGGACTATCTGACGTCATTCCTAGAAACTATATATTATTTGAACTGGCTATTTATACGCCGGACGTAATATAACCCTACTCTGTGTGTAACACGGTGCGTTTTTTTGCCGCGCGGTACCGCAATGGCGATTTCTCCCGTTAGATTAGACAGGGACAAAAGTTCTACCCAAAAAGGACAGAAGACATACATACACTCCCACTTCCACCCAAGCAAACAAATTCTGTATTTGTTCTTTGTTGAACAAATACAATATTTACTTGGCTGGGCGAAAAGTGTAACTATATTATTTTTATTAAAGAAATTACAGGCGCCATCTAAATTTTAGTAGAATTATCTTATTTTACAGATTCACATTAGCTATGTTCGTTCGTGCCGCTCAGTGCTACACTTTCCGGCCAACCAAATAAATACTGTATTTGTTGTATGAAAAACAAATACAGTATTTATTTGGTTGGCTGGAAAGTGTAGCACAAATGAGATAGAGATCTTTTGTTTCATAATTTTAATTGTAGAGAGCACCACTGCGGTGTGCGTTACTATAAAAATAATTGGTCAATGCACATATGCCTCCGACGACGTTGCGATAATGTGCGTCCGTCTTGTCCATTTATATTTATAGTATCACACCGCAATTGCGGTACCGCGGCAGCACCGCGCGGTAGAAAAACGAATGTGTGTACCAAGCCTTAGGTCAGTTTAAAAGATTTAGGATTTACGAAAAATAATTATTTGAAAATAATGTTTAAATTTTTTTTTTTTTTTTTTTTTTTTATTTAAACTCCTTTATATTTACAATCTGTCCGGGGACAATAAGTAAATCTTATGAACTAGTAATGTAATGTTAGGGCAAATCCATTGATAAAGCCCTACTTATTAAACAAATATACATACAGCATATATGTATACATATATATTAGATTTAAATATTTTGCGCAAGTCTTTTTAGTCGAGACACTTGATTAATGTTTTGAACTAGGTTAGCTGCTAGCACATTGGGATGATTTCTGATTCTATTACGGTAGTTTATCTTGTTCTTTGTTGTTTCTTCCTTTATAGAGCATATGTTAAGGTCCCTTGAAATTATGTTATTTGGCACATACCATGGGGCATTAACCATAATTCTTACAACTTTTGACTGGAATCTTTCAAGAATATCGACGTTTGAACTGGATGCTGTACCCCAAAGCTGGATACCATATGCCCATATAGGCTTTAGAATTGACTTGTACAGTAAAACTTTGTTTGCAAGGTTTAAATTTAAAAATAAATGCTCCTTTTTATTTTCTTGTTTTCGGTAAGAAACTACACTTAAAAAAAATCGGAATTGTTTTTTAAACAAGCAGGAGCAGTTTAAATAAAACTTTTACAAAAATCGAAAAAAAAAAAGGTAATATTGAAGAATAGTACACTTAATCCGGGTAGTGCTCTCTATAGAGCTTAATATTGAGACCTTTAAATCCGGGGGCACATTGTACAAGACTATACTGGAAATTCAATAAAACCTGCAGTGACTCATACCTCTGCTGCTTTCGTATAAGGAGTCCGCCCTTGCGAAGCTTCGACGAAATTACGCGAGTCGCACCCGAACTGGTATGATCTTCGCCTTTTGTCAAACATTTGCAACTAAGTCACTGCAGGTTTTATTGAATTTCCAGTGTATAGGTAAGTAATGAATAAAACTTTATCTGTATTAAAATATATAAATATTAAGCACAAATTGTAGTAAGCAGTACTTATGTGACAAATAATTGTTTTCAGGCATTAATATATTAACCGTGTTCATACAATAATTACCCTTAATATGTGAGTTGTCATGCAAAAAGGGAGCTGAAGGTAAAAAAATATATTTTTGGATTTTAAGTTTTTGAATGCATTGGACATATTTAGCCCTGTAGGTCAGTGGTCATCGGTACAATACGTTAGACAACATAAATTTTTGTTTTCAATACCAACCCAAAAAAAAAATCATAAAAAAATTTCTCCTAATCCAAGAAAATTGTTCTATTTTAACATTTTTGGGAAAAAAGGAATAAAAAAAAACCCTTACAATATTATATTTGGATAATTATTAAAGAATAGAGAAAACAGCTCACTAAACACAAAAACAAGTACAAAATCTTCATACACACAACGGGCTATTATCAATGGCTGTCAAATTAAACAGTAGGCCCATAGGGAACCTATGACCTACTGTGGACATGCCTTCTACAAAGATTTAAAAAATTGTTTTATGCCTAAAAAACAAATATCATACCTTTTCCTTTAAATGTAATTTAAAATAGAATTTAAAATGTTATTTTTACCTAAAATATGCATCATTTTATTTTAAAATAATAATACGTATACGTAGCGCTGACCATTAATCTACAAAAAAAAATCCTTAAGGTACCTTTTCAGATGAGCACTCAAATATCAATATATTCCTATTAATAGCTTTTTCCATATAGTAAAATCAAATATTCAATATAATTTTAATTAACCTAATGAATCTGATATATAGTATCCTGGTCAATAATAGTTTGGGACTAGATTCTATATACAGTTAAACAGGCCCGGCTTATATTTGTAGGGTGTGTAATAAAGTATAAAGTATATTAAACATGTCTTTCATACCACCCAAATTACCTAGTGATTTATTTATACAGAATATACAGAATTTTGTATATGTGTGTGTATACATTTATTTGAAAAATTCATGTTTTCATCAAATTTGGTATAAAATCACTTAATACACGAGTTGAGAATTTAATTTTATCCAACACCTTTTATTTTTAAATAAAAATCTATAAATTTGCGAAAAATTATGTCAAAAATATTAAAATTAAGTTTTCTTAATACTAAAATAATAGGTAGCCATGGCCTAAGCATGCCTATTAAAAATAAACAATTGCTAGTTTTACATTTCTTACAAACGTCAAAATGGACGCGGTGATGACAGAATTTTTAATAAAAACAGTATTTTATTTAAAAACTAAAGAATAATTTGGTGTTTTCTTTAATTTTTATGGTTTAGTTAACGTGCTTCTACTTATAGAATAGTTATAATACTTAATTAATAGAGTATGTAACTAATTTTTGGTGAGATCAAAAGCTGTACGTAAAAGAGTGGGTGAAAAATTTTTTAGTCACTAGTGGAAAAAAACTCACTTTTGACATTTAAAATAGTGCTCAAAACAAGTGTTTCTGTAAAGGTGTTGGATAAACGTAATTTTTATTGATTAAAATGTTAAGTGTAAACTAACATTAATACTGGGTATTAATTAATTATTTGGCAAAAAAAATATATTTGACAATGTCAGTCATGATACATGTCAGTATTAAGTCACGTGACTTTTTTTAAATATTTTTTTTCATAAGTGATTTACATTTGTATGTATTTATCTAAATTTCCCCTTGAAAGATATTTTATATACTTCGTCCCAAAGAGTGTTTGCCAAATTAAGGGTTAGGTAGCTTTCTGAGAGTACCATCGAAATAATTTGACCCCCCCCCAACCCCATAGAAAATATGAAAAAATTAAAGTTTTAAGTATGGAATAAAATTTATAAAACATGTAAATTTTTTTAACCGAAATCCTCAGGTCAATTTTATCAATATCATAAAGAAATGGACATTAAGTGAAAAGCCAGCCCTGTATTTAAGTGACATAAAATTTAATTCGTACTGTTAAAACACGCCTAGAAGCCAAATGTAGGAAAATAACTAATAATATTCGATTATGAATCGAAAATAAATTGCCTATATCATTATAATTCCTATTAGGGGTCGGTTATACGAAGACAAAATACTGCGATTATAGAAATAATACTACTCAACAAGCTACCAGATTCTCGAAATCCTCTCTATCTATCCTACCTATTACATAGTTTTGAGAAACAACAGTTTAAAAAAAAGATACCGATATGAAATTATAAAATGAAATAACAGTTGTTGCCTCTAAACTCACTCCTTTTACCGTAATCTTTGCCTAAGAGCGACTGACAGTTTTTTTTTTGCTGAAATTAACTTTATTCTATAAAAAAAACAGTATTAAACATTGAAAAAATTAATAACTTTTAATTTAAATTTAGTATAATATATTCTGAACATTTTTTAGGACTATGTTGACAAAACATGGAATTTCTAAAGCGCTATAGAATAGAAATCTGGCCAAGAAAGTTTATTTTGACGAGAAATCACAAAATAAAGATTTTAAACAAAAAAGTACCTTATTAGCTCAGAGGGTCAAGAAATACCCTTTTTCTCTCGTTTTATACTTTCGTTGTAATAATCTATACTCTTTTTTTTGTTCTTTTTTTTTAAGAGGCTTTGTTCACTTAAACAAAAATAATTTTGCTTTTGAGTTAGCATGCCAGAAGCTGTTTTTTTTTTTTAATCGGCTTTTTCTTTAAAAATTTAAAGATTTGCATTTGAGATAGCGTGCCAGAAGCTGTTGTATCGGATGCATCAGTCGAATAAAGATTTTAAACAAAAAAGTACCTTATTAGCTCAGAGGGTCCCTTGTAACTTATATTTTTATCTTAAGAATTAGAACTGAAGAAAGAAGAGTGGAAAAGAGTGAAAAAGAAGATTTAAAAAGAGAGAGAGAGAGAGAGAGAGAGAGAGAGAGAGAGAGAGAGAGAGTATTAGGACTGATACAAATTTCGAGTTATATTAATTCAGAGTTATATTATATCAACCCTCGGTAATTATTTGGAAGAAAAAAGCCAATAATCCTGATACAAATTCAAAGTTATATTTTTTTCCTCCGTAAACCGACCCCTATTACTGTTTAATTCTGGATTTCAAATGAGTTTTGAATCAGGGTATAATACAATAATTGTAACTATATGGATATGTAAATTTATCATTGTTAGGTGGACCTGTTCATAAAAATGGTATGGTCTAAATAATATAGTAGATATTAGAATGGAATATATTTTTATAATATGTTTAAATTTGGCTTAAAAATGCAATATCACCGTATTTTAATAGGTATAAATAGATATAAGATAATAAGTAATAATTTATTAAACAAATAAATGAATAAGTAAAAAATAAATAGATAAATAAATAAATAAATAAATATGAATTTATTAAATAAATATGTAAATAAATAAAAATATGAATAAATAAATAAAGAAATGAATCAAACAGGGTCGTTTCCTACTGTCACCTGCCACCTTATTTTTTTGAGTGTACTATTTTAACCACGAATCTGTGTACCATGACAAAATAATACAACTCTGTGGCTTGGTTTTAAAAGGGCCAATGTCAAAAATTTTGAACCAATACACTATTAGTAGTAAAAAGTCCAAACCAATACACAAAAAGTCAAACATTGGCCGTTTTAGCACTTTAACAGAAATATTTATTGAAAACACACATCGGCCTTTGTCGCTTAAAATCTACATTTATCTTACAAGCACTGATATTGGCCTTTTTAGGTTATATAGATCTGAGAAAATATAGTTCGGCGATAAAATTCATAATAAAGAAATAGTGTCATTGGCCCTTTTAGAACCAAGCCACAGATTTCCTATTCATTTAAATACCCTCACTAACACCTTAATATTATTTGGTTATTTGTGACAGCTTTAGCTGACAACCTAACATTTTAAATTTAATTAACCGAAAGTCTAAAAGGAATATATTAATTTACCCCTTTTGGAGTTTAAATATTATGATGTAGGTTTTGAAGAAAATTTAGCTTTGAATAGCTAGCTCCCTGTAGTATACGGGATGTCCCATTTAGTGTGCTCATTATAACTATGGGAAATCCCCATTGGGGATCATGTAAGAGGAACGAAGTTGGTCAAATTACACAAAATATGTAGTTTGTCAAGAAATACCCTTTTTCTCTCGTTTTATACTTTCGCTGACTTATTTAAAAATAACCTTTATTCTTTTTTTTTTTGATCTTTTTTTTTAATAGGCTTTGTTTACTTAAACAATATAATTTTGCTTTTGAGTTAGCATGCCAGAAGCTGTTCTTTTTTTTTAATCGGCTTCGTATACTTAAAGAATATAATTTTCTTTAAAAATTTAAAGATTTGCATTTGAGATAGCGTGCCAGAAGCTGTTGTATCGGATGCATCAGTCGAATAAAAGTAAAACTGTTTTTAAGTTATTTATAATTCGATCAAGTATTGGATTAAAAGAAAAAATATAATTATTGAACACTTTAAAAATTAATAGTGATTCTATAAACTGGCAATATATACCCCCTTAGGGCCTTTTTCCACTGTGGCCTCTAACGATATGACACATATTCAAAAAAGTATTTGGTTAATGTTTTTTAAATGTTTAAGTCGTTCAAAAGCTAAAGGGGCGGACTATAGACACGCACTGTATACCGAAGCTATTTATAACGATATAATAATATTGTCTCTTTTGCTAATTTGATCCGTGTTGTATTGACCGCAACTGTGAACATCAAACATCAGTGGATAGTATAATTTAACACCGTTATTGTGTGCTGCTAACAGAAAAGGTCCCGATTTTTTGGTTGCAATTCAGACGGTGACATACTAGTTATTAATCAGATACCAACGATGGCCCAAGGCTGGGCTGATATAAAAATTTTATATTGATATTTAATATTGATTATGATTTGCAATAATTTTGCCGCTCGGCCACCAGATGTCGGACCAAAGTCGAAAAGAGATGATCATTTGTCAGCACTTTACCGCCCTTCAGCCATTGTAGTTGTATATTTTTAAATAACTGTTTTATACACGTTGTATTTGAAATAGGGTCCAAAAATAATGTAAATCGTAGGTACTTCTACATTAATTTTAATCGAAGTGTTTTAAAGTTTAATATACACGGTGTATTTGAAATACGTTTCGAAATTTTAAGAGGTGATTCTACATTATAATATATGACAAAAATTTTCTATAAACATATGTCCAAAAATGCATCGTAAGGGAGCTAAGCCTCTTTAAAAGTGACTCGTTGCTATATCTCAAAGGGTTCCCGAGCTATTAAATAAAATCCACATTTTTTTAGCTACTTTCAAACAGGCTTAGCTCCCTTACGACTTATTTGTATATATATGTTTATAGGATTTTTTTGTCATATTTTATGATGTAGGATCACCTCTTAAAATTTTGATACCTATTTCAAATACACCGTGTATATTAAACTTTAACGGACTTCGATTTGAATCCAGATAATATTGAAGTACGATTTACATTATTTTATATCGACAACTTGGAGTCGTTTCTGGACAAAGTAAAAAGTTTAAACCCACACTAAAATGTGGGAGACAATGTAGGAAGTTATCCCATTTATATTAACGATGCCAACTCCCGTGAATGAGTTTATGAAATAGGTATTATTTCTATTCATGATACGAGTTTGGCAAGGTGCGAGTTAAATTATGTACCAGATAGTTTGTACAAGATTATCTAAAGTTTACTCACCTTCATCATCGTCATCATTATCAAGTTATCTAACCAAAGACTTATTAGATGTAGCCCTATTCCTAGCTAGTTCCTACATATTCATAAAAATTTCACACTCTACATACTTTCTTATTTATAAGCAGTATTCCAGTAGTTCCAGTAGCTTACTTAACATTTTTATATTATCCACAGCGCCAGCGCTACAGCGCTAGAATAATATTATACGGTAGTTTTAAATTTTCAAAAAAAATCAAAAATCGTCCTAGACAAAAAAATCTTGGATATAAATTTGTTTCATGAAAAAAAGGGCAACTTTTTTTTCAAATGTCCGTCTGTCCGTCTGATGTCACCATTTTTGTAGACACGATAACTCAAGAACAAATAATCCGATCGTATTGAAATTTTCAGGAAAAATCAAGTTCTATGAAGGGAAGATTGTGTTTGAAAGTAATCGCCCCAAAAATAAAAATGTTACGGGGGGTTAAACTTTTAAAAAAATAGAAAAATGCTGAAAGAAAATTCCGAAAAAGTATTTGGGAAATGCAATATACTATTTACTGTGAATACTATACAGGGTTATTCACGGAAGTGGCCTATTAAACGTTTATGGAGAACCAATAACTTTGAAAGTCTGCTAATTTGCACTTTGGGGTTTTTGAATATGGGCAATCGATTAAAAATGTTTTCATGCTTGTGCCACTTCCGGTTGTACCGGAAGTGGCACTCAACTTTAATTTTTTAAATGGAACACCCCATATATTTTTTAATTTTTTAAATTTGCATAAAATTTGCTTTATTTTAATGTATAACACGTTATGTCCATCTCCAGTAGTTTTTGAGTTATTCAAGTTTTTAGCGAAAAATAAGCAAATTCAAGCACCCCTAAAAACAATAATTTCTCCTTGATTTTTTAAATTGAAGAAAAGTTGTTTTGTATTTTGCTCAATGATGGTTAAGCGAATCATTCTAAGCTAAAATGGAATCCAAAATTTATACAGGGTGTCTGAAAAAGCAGGTCAAACTTAACAAAATTAAAATAGCCATAACTCTTTTTTTTTTAAATGACACCCTACATTTTTTTGTATTTGTTTAAATAGAGAATTCAATTTTCTTTAAAATAAGTATAGGATACCCTATACCTAACTTTAACCGTTTTCGAGCTATTTGCAAATTAATGTGAAAAAGAAGTATTTTGCAGTATTTCTGCAATTACGTAAATTTTTAAAATTGTATTGTGTTTTTATTTCTTTTAACCTAAATGTTATCGTTCTTATCGTGATAAATTAGTGTAAAATAATGGCAGAGGCTTATTCTTACCCTGTTATTTTGGATTTATTTGCTATTTTTGGTGAAAATGATAAAATAATTAGTAGAACCTGCAGAAACTTTAATACAAAATATCCTGATTTACCAAGAATGTCATGTAAAAAATTTAGAAGAATACATAAAAATTTTTCGCAATTTGGAAAAGAAAATGCAGTGAAATCTCTTACGAAACCAATTACAAACAACGAAAATAACGAAGTCAATGTTTTGGGTTACTTTTATGCATATCCACATGCCTCAATTCCTGCAGCTAGTTACGACTTGGGAATTTCCTATTCAAGCATCCAAAGAATTTTAAAAAACCACAAGATGCACGATTACAAAAAACAAAAAATACAGGCCTTAAAACCTAATGATTTTCAAAATAGAGTGGACTTTTGTGAAAATCTTTTGATAAATATTCAAGAAAAACCAAACTTTTTAAAAAGAATAATTTGGACGGACGAGGCTAAATTTTCTCAACAGGGTATTTTTAACAGAAGAAATGTACACTACTGGGCGCATGAAAATCCAGTTTTAAGGTAAATATAATGATCTTTGAGGTAAATAAATAAAAATCGATTAATTTTTCTGGCCTATTTTATAAAATATAACAAATTTTAACAGAAATACGGCTGTTTCACAATAATTTGCAAATAGCTCAAAAACGGTTAAAGTTAGGTATAGGGTATCCTATACTTATTTTAAAGAAAATTGAATTCTCTATTTAACCAAATAAAAAAAAATGTAGGGTGCCATTTAAAAAAAATGAGTTATGGCTATATTAAATTTGTTAGATTTGACCTGCTTTTTCAGACACCCTGTATAATTTTTGGGTTCCATTTTAGCATAGGATAATTCGTTTAAGCATCATTGAGCAAAACACAAAACATCTTTTCTCCAATTGAAAAAATCAAGGAGAAATTATTGTTTTTAGGGGTGCTTGAATTTACTTATTTTTCGCTAAAAACTTGAATAACACAAAAACTACTAAAGATAGACATGAAGTATTATACATCAAAATAAAGCAAATTTAATGCAAATTTTAAAAATTAAAAAATATATGAGGTGTTCCATTTAAAAACTCAAAGTTAAGTGCCACTTCCGGTACAACCGGAAGTGGCACAAGCATGAAAATATTTTTAATCGATAGGCCATATTCGAAAACCCCAAAGTGCAAATTAGCAGACTTTTAAAGTTATTGGTTCTCCATAAACGTTTAATAGGCCACTTCCGTGAATAACCCTGTATAATGGAATGCGTAGCATTACATATCTTCACGGATTGTTTTTAAGTTAAATCTCAGAGTGATAAAGACAAACAGATTCGGATTTAGCTACCCCAAATTAGTAAAACACTAATATACACTGTAAATGAAAATATGGTAATTTCACAGAAAATAAAGTAGGTCATATGTTACCAGCAAAGAAAGTGGTAAATTTAAATCAGTACTGTTATCTGTAAAAATATGAATTTGTATTTTGGTAATTTTACTGCTATCTTTTGTAGAATGTAAGCTATAATTATGGTAATTTTCAACCAATATTGTAAAAGTGTCGGGTTTTTGGACCACATGCATGAATTTTAATGCAAAATTATTGTACCTACAATATTGAGGTTAATTTAATAAATATTGTAAATTCACATTCTGACATGGTGAATTTGCTTTAATTATTACAGTTAATACTACTGAAAGATTTACGGACAAATTTAGATTGTAGAGCGTAGACGACGTGGTGTAGGTTGGCTTCCACTTTTTAAGTGATACGTATTCCGCCTCACAAGTAAATAATTTGATCGTTAAAATAAAGTTTCATCTGTATAAAATAAAATATAACCTTATGTCTTTGTCCAATTTTCACTAAATTAAATTTCCGCCTTAATTACCCTCTGGTTTGTTACAGAGGACGAGCACGTCGCTGTGGGGCGAATGGATGGGAGTGATGCACGGGGACGAGATCGAGTACGTGTTTGGTCATCCCCTGAATTTGTCCTTGCAGTTCAACTCCAGGGAGCGGGAGCTCAGCCTGAAGATTATGCAGTCGTTTTCTAGGTTCGCAGCCACTGGGTAAGTAGAGTAACATTAGGGTGCCCAAAGTTTTGAATTTTTTTTTATTTTAAAGGTCTTAACCCCCCCCCAAGTTGTTCATTGGGGTGAGTAAATTACCACCGTATTTTTCAGAATTTTAATAAAAATGCTCAGCCACTTTTTGTAAAAAGAATCGTTTTTCCGGATTTAATTTTTTTGAGGCCTAAAGATTAAAGGTTTCTATAAAAAATAGTCAATACAGAGCTGTAACAAAAAATATAAAGGTGCTGTTTAATTCTGTTCATACATATTTAATACAAAAATACTGTATTTCCAATTTGTAAGTAAAACTCGGTAAAACTAATATTATTTTAATGACCTTATCAGGTAGAAATGTAAATTGGGAGTGAAGTTATAAATTACTTAGGCTATGGGAAACAACACAAACTTCCCTGTTTGCATATTTATCTAAGAGAAGTGTTGAGAGTGAATACACTGGTCGACAAAAAGAACATATCTTTCCTTTTTAAATGCTGAACTAGAATTTGACCTCCATTTGTTGAATTTAGTTCGGGATCCTGAGATAAATGCTACTACTTAAAAAAAAAAAGTTTAATATCTTTGTTTTCAGCCCTAATTTTTTTTCCAGGAACATTATAGGTAGGTAATTTCTGTTAAAAAAAGTAAAACAGAAAATTGGAATATCTTTAAAACAAGATAAATTATTTTTTTCTGTTCCTAAAATTGTTTATTATCCAGTTTTTCTGATATGTTATAACATAACGTTATGTTAAATGTTAAAATAAGAATTTTATTTCTAATAGCCTGGTCACCAAAAAAGCGTGTTTTCGAACTTTAAAAACAAGGGTGTGTTTTTTCACTTATATCACGGGACAGAAAATTTCAATCTCAAATCCGATTTCACAGGAACAAATTGAGCTACAAGACAAATTAAAGGCTTTAGTCATAACTGAGAAATAGACATTTAAAAAATGTTTAACGTTTTTCTAAAGTTCTAAGTTTTTTGAACTTTTCTCGAAAACCTATAAAGATATCTAATAAAACAAAATATTTAAAATCTGCGTAAAAAACTGCATCTTATACATGTATAATGTTCCTGGAAACAAAATTTTTAGGGCTGAAAACATGGATATTTAATTTTTTTTTTCAAAAAATCAGTAGCATTTATCTCAGAATCACGAACCATATTCAACAAATGGAGGTCAAATTCGTATGTAGCATCAAAAAGTACATCGAAAATGATATATTAAACAAAATGGAAAGATATTTTTTTTTTGTCGACCTGTGATATTAGATATGAAAATATTTGCATGCCGAAAATTAACACGCCATTATATACCAGTAGTTTGTACCTACTTTCTGTTTATCTCTAAATCTAAATCTGTTAAACAAACAACAAGAATATTGGGCTTTATCTTTTAGCAAGAACCCTTTGAGGCTTATGACTAATAAAACAATTTTATTGTTTTTATTATTTTTTTTTACATAGAAATTAGTTTTTTTTTCGATTTTCATAAAGCCTAGAGAATTTTAATTAAATAAGAATAACTTTTGAAGGTGAGTTAAATACTGCCCTATCTTAAAGTGCGCCTTCGCCAAAATTATAAAAACCAGCCGTCTCAAATGAACAAGAGTACTTACTTAAAAAAATATATAATTATTGATTAATAATAGTTATTTATGGTGATAGTGGGTAAAGTAATATATTGCCCATGAGAAAATTATCCTGCGAGGCGTCAGCCAAGCAGGTTAATTTTCGAGAGGGCAATATCGGTTTACCCATGAGTGCCATACAATGTTTTATCGAATAAATAGCTTAGGAATTCCTATTTTTATTAAAAATTTTAATGACATTTACAAGAAAATAATTTGACAAGTGACAGTTGAGTGGAAAAATAAATAATTATCCACTCAATAAAGTAAAAGCCACGCGGGGGTTATTATTGAGTTTATCTATTTAAAATAAAGCTGGTAATTGTATTATTATATGTATGTATGTATTGGACAAAAATAGCTTAGGAATTCCTATTTTTATTAAAAATTTTAATGACATTTACAAGAAAATAATTTGACAAGTGACAGTTGAGTGGGAAAATAAATAATTATCCACTCAATAAAGTAAAAGCCACGCGGGGGTTATTATTGAGTTTATATATTTAAAATAAAGCTGGTAATTGTATTATTATATGTATGTATGTATTGGACAAAAATAGCTTAGGAATTCCTATTTTTATTAAAAATTTTAATGACATTTACAAGAAAATAATTTGACAAGTGACAGTTGAGTGGGAAAATAAATAATTATCCACTCAATAAAGTAAAAGCCACGCGGGGGTTATTATTGAGTTTATATATTTAAAATAAAGCTGGTAATTGTATTATTATATGTATGTATGTATTGGACAAAAATAGCTTAGGAATTCCTATTTTTATTAAAAATTTTAATGACATTTACAAGAAAATAATTTGACAAGTGACAGTTGAGTGGAAAAATAAATAATTATCCACTCAATAAAGTAAAAGCCACGCGGGGGTTATTATTGAGTTTATCTATTTAAAATAAAGCTGGTAATTGTATTATTATATGTATGTATGTATTGGATAAAATAATTGATTTTTGTAATTTTATTTTCCAAGGATAACGCTGTTAACAATTATTTACATTTTGGGGAAGGGGCCATGGAAAAAATATAATATTTGTTTTTGTATGTTTTTGATCTTTTAGGTTTTTCTTATTTTTTTTTTCTATTTTGAATAATAAAAAAGTTATGGCTGAAACAATAATTTGCCCCTCTTTTACCTCCCTTCCCCAACCGATTTTGCGTAAATACGAACTTGTTCAAGATAATATAAAAATACAAAAAAATTAAGTCTCTAGCTCAAAGCGACAGACAAGCAGAAGACGTCATTTTTTTCTATGCATATTTTGATGTTTCTCGACGTTTTAGGAAAAATAGGATGATTTAAGAAAAAAAAACGATTTTTTTACAATACAATCACAATACTTTTTAAGAAAGTAAAAATCGGTTTTTCTTTGTATATCTCGAGAACATGAGATAATTGGCTAGAGACAGAATGGAATGGAGAACCACTTTTAAGTAAACTTAAGACTGCTAATGATGTATAAATCGAAAATAATAATTTGTTATGTATATATACAAATAAATACGTTTTTACGATTTGGATATACAGAATATCTACTTTTGATTTAACAAACTGTTTTATGGTGTTTATTTTTATTTTTGGCTTTTATTTTAGTCCTTGACTTGTTTTCATCTAAAATGCCAAAACTGATACCGAAATTTCATTCGCTGGTAAAGAGACTTTGGATACAGTTATTCAAACATTTCATAGATACAGATTTAATGCGGTCAGTTTTAAAATAGTTTCAGTCCAAAGTTTGTTCGATGAGCATTGCATTGGTCCATAGACTGAATTATAGACCTGCAAAATTTACAAACGTTCTTAGAAAACCATTTTTTCACAAAATGTGTACATTTAGCATTGGATTTTGCTTTAACATAACTTGTTGTGGTTGATAGCAACAAAATTTGGATTTTAAGGATCTGGGAAACACAGCAATTTATTTTATTGCCCTTAGCAGATTTCTGGTTTCAGCAACCAGAAAAATATTTGTCCCTGTTTTAACTATAGCTATTGATCTGGATATCAAAACCAGATCTTTTTTCCGTGTCAGTTTAGGACGTACGCTTCCTGAACCTTTTTTGTATTTTGCGACTCTTATAAGCTCATAATCACACGCCTTTTGCCTATTCTTATAGGCCCATAAAAGATCTCAACTTTTTTTCTTTTGGGTTGGCAACAAACAAAAGCATATCGCTTGACGTTTCCCGTATAAATGTGAACGTCGATTTAAAGTTTAATTTTTTACAAAAACTTGTGTTTAGGTTATTTTTTAACGTGTTAAAATTGTGGCTTGGTTTCTTGCAGTGAAAAAGAGAAGAAATGACTATAAAATATATCAAAATAATATTTGTTCTTAGAATTTTAAACATGGTGAAAACTGTAATGCCAACCCGAAACAAGTTGAGTACTTTAGAAAACTCGCCTCAAGCGGCTAGTTTTTTAAACTTGTACTCGTGCGTTAAAAACGTATGTTATGAAACTAGTACTTTAATATACTGTTTTGAGTTAAATCTCCAACCAGAACAAGTCTGAATACTTCTAGTAAGACAACCCTGACCTTTTCTAGAATTCTCTAATTTCCTTGTTCTCATTTGAAAGTAATCCTTTCTTATGCGTCGTAATTTCTATCATTTTCTATCATTTAACCATTTTTTAACTATTGACTTTAGTTTTATACAAAAATTATTCTACGCCTATGAAATGAAAGTTTTGTAAATTCTCTACAAATATCTGTAAATTTCGTTGAAAGTTTCAGGGTCCTAGTCCTTATTCAAAATGTTATAGGTATTGGTAAATTTGAGAAATTTGTTTTACTATGATCAGATTACATTTTCCTTTACTGGATAAGTTTCTTTAATTAGGAGAAGCATGGCTTTGCATTTCAAGAGTTTCCACACTCAAAAAAAGAACTCCTTAAGTTTAACAACTTTTCTTTGTTTTTAAGAAATTATGAGGGTTATTATTGTCGAAGAAAAATTTTCTAGCTATTTGCATTTGAATTTAAACAAATATATATTTTCATAAAAACTCAAAATAGAACTATCACAGTTTTTGTATAACAAATGTGCCATTAGATTAAATACAAGTACTTCTGGTATTGATATATTTTTTGTACTTCTGGTAATGATATCTTTGTAAAAACTTGTTCGAAAACACAAAATACTTACATAAGATGTATAATTGTAAATTATCGCACTGATAGAGTTCTCCGCGGAAAAGAAAGTCTCCGGCGAAAGGGGGAGTAATCATTCGCGCTCCCTTCTTTCCGTCAAGAGCGTTATAAGGCGTGCGTGCCTACATCGGGCGTCCCACTTGCACACACATTCCAAACATATTTCCCGTAGCCGCAGATCCGTGCGTCAAACTATGTTGTTGTAATATAGGCGCCAACCATATTTTGCAATATGTTATACGATACAACAATCAGTTGTAGAATTAAAAGTACAAACAACATAAAATTATAATAAATACAACAACACATATTATCTTATGTCATAGTTATGCTGGATATTCAATAAAAACTGCAGTGACTCAGTTGCGAATGTTTGGTAAAAGGCGAAGATCATACCAGTTCGGGTGCGACTCGCGTAATTTCGTCGAAGCTTCGCAAAGGCGGACCCCTTATACGAAAGCAGCAAAGGTATGAGTCACTGCAGGTTTTATTGAATTTCCAGTATAGTAATTACTATAGTAAAATTTGTGGTTGTCGCATATAGAATACTATGTTATTGTATTAATAACGCTATTCTTTAAAAAAAAATGTTATAACGTTTATCAAATGATATTTTCTCAAAAAATATCTTTATCGAAGACTTTCAGTGAAAGTATACTAAATTTATTAGTTTTTGGTTTGAAATCTAAATTTAAAATAAAAATTTTTTAAAATTTTTCTTTTTGAAATATTATGGGTATAATCAATAAATTTTTTACTCGGAAGAGACCTATAAAATCGAAATATTTAAAATCAAGTAGCTCATTTATTTTGAGTATTTTTCTGTGTGTATAATTTTATCAGGAACTACAGTTTAGCAGTTGTCTTATTGCATATTTTAACTTTCAAGTAAATAGTTTCGTTCAGAATAATGTATAAATTATTTTGCAATTTAAACGGGTAAATTTATAGTTGTAGAGATATAACTTTAAATTATTTCCTTAATGTTATAAAATAACTTCTCAGATTTCATTTAAAGCACTTTACCTAAGGATTAAGCAGCTGCAAGCTGTTTACTCGCGATTAAACATCCTATAACCTTTTTAATCACATTAAAACCGCAACTGCACTTTTATAGTGTCTTTGAAAGAAGCTAATTATAAATTATCCAGTTAAAAATTAACTAATAAGAGGCTAAAATTAAGTATTTTCAGTAGGTATATGTTTATGTTTGTTTTTAACCTCGTACTATTCTACTTAATTAAGCATCCCCTAAGTCCAGGACTTGTGTGGGCTAATAGTAGAGGGAACCACCGGCTTTAATTGACTTTCGAACCAATATATCTAGGGAGTACGCCTTCGCCAAATTTCAATTATTAATTATCTGAAAAAGGCAATCGGTGCCAGTGAGGTTTGAACTCACGATCATTAGATCAGTGTCAGGCTATATCGATGGCATTGACCGCTGAGCTAAATCTCCCATATCATAAGTGCATGTTGAATTATCGATAATTTTTTTACTGTATTAAAAAAATATATTGCTTGGCGAAAAATACACGAAAACAATTTCCTTAAGCAAAATATTTTTTTATATACAGTAAAAAAATTCATTTCACAAACAAAATAAGGAAAATTATAGTTGTCCTTCCATCTCGGCAAGCTGCTGATGTCAGAACGCTCTATTAGTGCGTTGTATCTTAAAGATAAATTTCTAAAAAATACATTTAGTGCTATTTTTTTTCAGCGCCCAAGAGTCCAACCAACCTTATATTAAACGAAATACTAAATAAAATCTTTGTAAAACTGTAACCGTTAAGTAATAATCAAATAACGCCTTATGGTATAATTTTATAATTTTCTCATGGTATTTTAATATTGCAGGTCCACAGAATCAAGTTTAGTGGCATTTAAAAGATTTTTAGTCTGCCGTAATATTTAAGTGACCCCTTAATCAAGTTATCCGACTTATCCGAGTTGTCCGATCATTTTCCAAAAATTTGGTTGGTATTAGAACCAAATTAAGCCGGTTTTAAGTGAAATTGCGTTAAAACTATTACATTTATGATTATCCGGCTTACCCGGCATTATCCGAGAGTCAAATTAAAACGGGACCACTTCAGGAATATCCTCTTTAAGTTGCAAAAGGTTTCATCAAATTCTGTTCATCCGTTCCAAAGTAATGCGGGAACAAACATAAAAAAAAACAAAGTCACACGTCGAATTGATAACCTCCTCCTTTTTTGGAAGTCGGTTAATAAAAAGAACATGTATAAGGTCCACCCTAGTGGACTATTCTCCCCTACGTCATAAGACGATACGTGAGCATGATGTAGATGTATTATAATGACGTCTGCAAATCTTCTAAATTGAAGTGGTTAACAACTGCTAAAGACCACTTTGCAAAGAAGCCTGTGAACTTAATTTAATGGGTGTTCTGTAGTACTCTAGCGCCTATGCTTTAGAGAATTAGTGTACATACAAAATTATAATGAACAAGGTTTTAGTATATAATGCATTCTAGAGATGGCAGCTTTAAGGCCTATTCAGAAGCTTGCATAAGAGCATAAAACATAACAATGCGATGCCGTGATTGGTCTTGTAAGCCAATCACGGCATTTTTTCTGCCAAGACGTAATAAACTACATGAGTTTTTTTTTCAGTTTACTTCTACAAGAGTTATACACACTGTTTTTTCTACGATTGCATTAAAAAAAAATATACTTGAAGTTTTCAGCTAGATACAATGTTAGTCATATACATATATGTTTTAATTATTTTTATTTTCTTATAAAAACCTGATAGAAAAGTTTTCATTTGAGGATGTCGTTTTTCTCATTTTTAGTGTCAACGCGGTTACAATTATATGACCAAAGTCATTAATTTTCCTGCTAATAAAAGTCCGTGTACTTTATTATAGGGTGCGACATAATGAAATAAGTATAATTATTATATTATTTACAGCGCCTGTCACGGTGCGGTGGTGCGACGGTTTAAATCAACTTCAAATTACCCCATTTCTGTTTCCATACGACGATTCTATGAGACGTTAGTATGATTTTAACCAAAAATAAAAAAAATCTATCGAGCACATTTTTTTTTATTAAGCAAAAACCCCGTATGTTGGACACTTACCTTGTATTTGACTATTCACTAAATATTTACTCAAACTATTATTATTTTTTTTTTGTTTTATTTTGTTCAATATACGTGAACTGCAAATAATTTTCATAAAAAAAATAATTAATAATAAAAAACCCCTTATAACGGATGATACAAGAAGTATTGCCTACGAATTATCTCCGTAACTATAAAAGATAACAGATAACTTTTTGAAATTTACAGAGCTTGTATGAACCGTTAATACCCCCATTTTATCATGGTCATTATAAAAAAATCATTTCCTGTCTTAGCGGAAGTGATACCAACTTTTGATTTTTAAATGGAAACCTATATATTTGCTTACATTTATAGATGCGTATTTAAAAAGTCGATATTTGCATTAAAGATGGCGCCACAGGATCCATTTTTCATAAACACAACATGGCGGTCTGATGACGTCCATATTGGAATATTTCTGAAACTTAACATTTTAAATCTTTTAATAGTAGGCTAAAAATTTACTGTTGATCTGAAACTGATTTCCTTTTGTTTTTATGGATATGGCGCTATTTTGAAGTTTTGTTTTCAAATCATCAACTTAAACGCCATTTTGTGCTAAATTTTTTAAAGGAAACGACCTTTTTTTGATTTCGCTAAATTAAAAACTCAGGTATACTCTACAAGAAAAAAGTACAAACACCCTAATAGGGTTGGAAATTGTTTGGGAAAATGGCCATATTCCGTTGGGAGCTTATTAAATCCCAAGGGAATATGGACATTTTCCCCGAAAAGGGCCAACGCTATTAGAGTATTTCTACGTTTTTCTTGAGTATACCTGAGTTTTTGATCTAGTGAAATCAATAATAGGTCGATTCATTTAGAAATTTAGCACAAAATGGCGTTAAAGTTGATGATTAAAAAAAATTAACATAACGCCATTTTCAAAAAAAAAAAACAAAAGACAATCAGTTTCAGATAAACAGTAAATTTTTAGCCTACTATTAAAAGATTTGAAATGAAAAGTTTCAGAAATATTCCAATATGGAAGTCATAGGACCGCCATGTTGTTTTTATGTAAAATGTCTCCTGTGGCGCCATATTTAACACCAATATTGAGAATGAAAATAGAATTTAAATACGAATCTAAATATGTAAGAAAATGTAAAGGGTTCCATTTAAAAATTAAAGTTGGTATCACTTCCGCTTAGACCGGAAGTGATATTTTTATAATGACCAAGCTAAAATGGGGGTATTTACGGTTCATACAAGTTCTGTAAATTTCAAAAAGTTATCTTTTATAGTTACGGAGATAATTCGTAGGCAATACTTCTTGTGTCACCCAGTATAAGGGGTTTTTTATTATAAATTTAATTTTTTTATGACGAATATTTTGCAGTTCACGTATATTAAACAAAACGAAACAAAAAAATAATAATAATTTGAGTAAATATTTAGTGAAAAGTCATATACAAGTTAATTGTCCATTTTTCATAAACACAACATGGCGGTCTGATGACGTCCATATTGGAATATTTCTGAAACTTAACATTTTAAATCTTTTAATAGTAGGCTAAAAATTTACTGTTGATCTGAAACTGATTTCCTTTTGTTTTTATGGATATGGCGCTATTTGAAGTTTTGTTTTCAAATCATACGGGGTTTTTGTTTAATAAAAAAAATGTGCTCGATAGATTTTTTTTTATTTTTGGTTTAAATCATCCTAAAGTATCATAGAATCGCCGTATAGAAACATAAATGGGGTAATTTGAAGTTGATTTAAACTGTCGCACCACCGCACCGTGCTGTGCTAGAATTATTGTACGCTAGTTTCGAATTTAAAAAAAAATCGTCCAAAGAAAAATTCTTGGATATAAATTCGATTTATGAAAAAAAAAAAGCAATTTTTTTTCAAATGTCGGTCCGTCCGTCCATCTGTCTGTCTGTCCGTCTGATGCCACGATTTTTGTGAGCACGGTAACTCAAGAACGAATAATCCAATCGACTTAAAATTTTCAGGAAAAAAAAGTTCTACGAGGGGAAGATCCATATTGTTTTTGAAAGTCATCCCCCCAAAAACAAAAACAAAAGTTATGGGGGGGTTAAACTTTTTAAAAAATCGAAAAAAGCTTAAAGAAATTTCCAATTAACGTAATTGAATTGAATTGAAAACTTTTTTTTTAATTTTTTTTTCAATAATTTTTAGTTTTTCAAATAAGATTTTTTAAAAATATGTACCTAATTTTTTTTGTTATTTTTTTTTTTGAAAATTATTTTTTTTTAAGTATTTGGGAAATGCAGTAAATGATTTTTTGCACATGCCTGCATTGATAAAGGCTATCATTTCATGTAATTTTTATTTGGTAATTTTAACCAGGGTCGTGCGAATTGGGAGGGGGCAAACTTTTTATCCCTAAATTGACATTTTTTCAATAAAATATTAATATACAGAGCGGTCCAAAAGTCACCCCCCCCCTCTTAACTTTTGAACCAGTTGAGATATCGACTTCAAATTTGGAACTTTTGAATAAGACAACTTAAACTATCTTTTAGCATATATTTAATACTTTCAGCTCCTAAAATGTGGGCAGGGGGGCATGGGGGCACATTTTTTTAAATGGAAAGGGGGGTCGTGTAATACATTATTTTAAATTCTCCATTTAACTCCATATTTTTAAATTTAAAAAAATAAAATTTTTTGGGTTTAAAATGGGGTTGAAAATGGGTATTAATGTCAAAATTCATCTAAAAAAAAAACAAATAATTTTTCAAAAATGCCTAATTTCATCATAAAAAATGTTAATTATACTTTTAAACTAATTTTAGTTGACATAAATAAAAATTTATAAAAAAAAAAACATAAAAAATCGAATGTTTTAGCACAAAAAATTGAAAAATCAAAACCTTAAAAAACATTTTTAAAAAATTTAAAAATGTTAGTTTAAATAGAAAATTTTATAAGCTTTAAAATGATATATCACACGACCCCCCTTTCCATTTAAAAAAAAGTCCCCCCATGTCCCCCTGCCCACATTTTAAGAGCTGAAAATATCAAATATATGCTAAAAGATAGTTTAAGTTGTCTTATTTAAGTTCTAAATTTTAAGTCGATATCTCAACTCGTTCAAAAGTTAAAAGGAGGGGGGGGGGTGACTTTTGGACCGCACTGTATAATTAAAAATACACAAAAATGTACTCTTTATGTAATACTGTAGAGCCAACCGTTCTCGAGAAAATTGCAGTTTAAGAGAAAATTTCACGTTCTGAGCATCAAAAATATGAACTAAAAAATGCACGGTAAATACTTCAATATAAAAAAAAGTTATAGGAGCTTAATGAGAACGGAAAATGGTGTTTATTTGATATATTTATTAATTAAAAAAAAAAACTTTTTCTTTAAACTACTTTTAAATTATATGCATAAAAATTTCAAAACAAAATCTAATAAAGTCGAATTTTTTTAACAACAAAAAAAAATTTAAATTCAGCGCTTTCAAAATTTTTTTTTAATAAAAATTATTTGGTCAAAACGATAATTTAATAAGCTTTAACACAATGTATTACCCGGGGACAATGGGAGAAAATGACTTAATAGATACTTTGTATCCCATTATGCCTCACCCCGTCCATTAAATCAACAAAGTTAATGGCAGCGAACACGTTCGTTCCGTTTCTGTCCCAGAATCAATTAAAGAACTTTGGCCAGGATATTTAGCAACAATACATTTGCAATGTTGAAATTGCATTAGTGGGAAAAAAAGTTTTTTGCCGTTTTTTGCCGTTTTTTGTCGCCGCATTGGCTTTTTACAATTAGAATATTAAATTAGAAACTAAAAAAAGACTGTTTCGTAATAAAGATTTAGTAGATTTTAACGGGTTTAAAATAAGCATTTTTGACTAGTCAAAAAATTAGAATGTACAAAACATATAAAATTACAAAAAAATATGGCTTACCTATGATTAACCGGATTTGAGAAAAATACATTTAGACCCGAGTATACGACTTCAACAGCGGAACAGCAGCCACATTTAACAATCCCCCTCTCTCTATTTCTTTTCCTCTTCCCCTCTCTCTAGAACTAGATCTAGAACTGTTTCACAAAGTGTGTGTATTTTAAGCCAGTCGTGGAAAAAAAAAATTACCTATTATTAAACGGGTTTAAAAAAATAAATTTAAATCGCATATACGATTTAACATGGGAACAGCGGCCACATTTAAAAATTCTATCTCTCTCTCTCTCTCTCTCTCTCTCTTTCTCTAGAACTAGAACTAGAACTAGAACTAGAACTAGAATTAGAACTAGAACTAGAACTAGAACTAGAACTAGAACTAGAACTAGAACTAGAACTAGAACTAGAACTAGAACTAGAACTAGAACTAGAACTAGAACTAGAACTAGAACTAGAACTAGAACTAGAACTAGAACTAGAACTAGAACTAGAACTAGAACTAGAACTAGAACTAGAACTAGAACTAGAACTAGAACTAGAACTAGAACTAGAACTAGAACTAGAACAAGAACTAGGACTAGAACTAGAACATCAACTTGAACTTGAACTTGAACTTGAACTTCAACTTGGACTTGAACTTGGACTTGAACTTGAACTTGAATTTGAACTTGAACTTAAAACTGAACTTGAACTTGAACTTGAACTTGAACTTGAACTTGAATTTGAACTAGAACTAGAACTAGAACTAGTATTAGAACTAGAACTAGAACCAGAACTGTTTGACAAAAGTGTGCATATTTTAAGCCAATCGTGGAAAAAATACTTTTATAATTCCCTGGATCTTTCTTAAACTTACAATAACTTTTTACTTCGTAAAAACTGTTTAAACAATCCTAAATAACATCATTAGCTGTCTGAGACTCTGAGTGAAAAAATAATTACCCATTTATTCTTTAAAAAGTGCAAAAGTTTAGTTCAAAACTGTTATGGATACACTTAGGACTTTTAATTTAGGTCCGCGGGGCGCTTTTTAAAAGAATTATGCTACCTTTAGAGATTTAAACTGAAGTTTAATATACGGAGTGGATTAGAAATAGCATGCAATATTTGAAATCTTCAAAGGGCAGTAGCTTAGTTGTTATTAATAGTTTTTTTTTAAGTCCAAACTAAATGGTAAGGATTTTCCCAACTTTTATCAGGAATTTTGAAAAACCCCTGAACTGAAAAAAAATTTAATTGACTAAAAAAAAAAGGTCCTCACCTCGAAAAAAAAAACTTACCCCTGAAAAATAAAGACTAAAAAAAGTCAAAAAAAAAGAAAAATAAGGTCATCACCTCAAAAAAAA